>JAUPFT010000027.1:20113208-20456791 GCA_036936625.1 Parnassius smintheus behrii
ACACAACTAAAACATTTCATAAATAGAATAATTATACAATACTGACATGCGATCAAGTAGCATAGTGGAATTTGAAACCTTTATTATTATTGAGTGTCTGAGGTTGTACAAATCTATTTTGATTCTAGACATTAGTAATTAAGGAAATGTGGTTTTGTCGGTATAATATATCGGTAATAGTCGGTATAATAAATAGAAAACTGGAAAGTGTCCTCAGAATATTCTGATTCATCGCTAAGTTCGTAGGAAATCCTACAGATGAGATCAGATCCTGGTCATTTACGTATCATGAAGCTTAAAGCGATTGATTTTTGTTTAGATCTCCCGCGTATTTTGACTGCAGCATGAATGGGTCGGCTCGACCGGGTAAGGACCACGCTCGCATATAAGTGGCTCCTTCCCCTTTCAGCATCAGCTGATGAACGCATAATTAATGAAACAGAACAGTATTAAGCTGCTATTATACGCATTGACGCTACAACTATAATGTAACTGCTGCAGTGTCTCCACCGCGTAAAAAAACGAGCATTCAGTCAAATGCTGACTGTCATCTTAATCTATCCCAAATTAAGCATAAAAATGCAGATGCGATGTTATCGCTGAGAATATGATGAAATGCTTAGTTTTAAACAATTTCCGGTTCTATACCTTCGCCATACGAAACACAGCAGCATTTTGTAAGTGAACGCTGTGGCCCAGAGACATTTACATATATCCTCGATTAAGAATTAAAATGCAGATGCGCTGTCACCAATGAGGACAAAGATAGAATGCCTCGTTTCCAGTAAAATTTTATCTCCAGATCTCTACATTTATCATATGAAACACAGCAGCATTACGCTGCTATTTTACGCTGGTATTCTGTGAAAGCGTGGCCCTCCGCCGGTCTGCCGGCCCATTCGTGCTACAGCCATAATATAGCTGCAGTATATATAGCTCGATCACGTAATAAAAACGTAACTTACTCTAGAATTACAGTGAATAAATAGTTCACAATACAAACTACAAATGCAGTATGTTAACGCGATTTATTACAAAATGGCGCAAGTACACCTTCTATTTGATTTAAATTAATCAAAATTGCGACGCTCGTTTTTCCCGCCATGTTGCAACTTTTGACGCTAACAGGCGCACAATAAACAATAAGTCGAGTTCAAAAGTCCAATATTTCTAAGTCGACTAATATTTCAAAACTTTCGTTGTAATTATATTTAACTAGATATAAACATAATGTAAGCAGAAAAAAGAGAAATGGCGGAAGTTATTTCTTCGTACGAGTGCGACACTGCAAGTTTTTAGAACTGGCCACTTGTAAACGATATAATAAAAAAATATGTTCAAATTTTGAAAATGGAACTCTTTGCCAATATTATTGTGTATGTATTTTATCTAATTTATCATTTGTTTACGATTTGGTGGCAAATTGAAAATTATCTGTGTCACGTCAGGATGAATTTAACGCGAGAAAATTTTTGTACAATGATTTTGTATGACTTTCGATGTCATTTAAGTCAACAAAAATTTATGATAGACTTCGATTGGCCTTTCACGATGAAGTCTCATGCGTGCCACAGTTTACAACTGGTTTAATCAGTTTAAACGTGGTCGCACTAATTTCACCGATGATCTGCGTGAGAGACGGCCTTCTACGGTGATGACTGAAGGTAACATCAGTGTTGTGCGGTGTATGATAGAGACTGACAAAAGAGTGATATATTAGCAGATTCAGACAAGCTTAGGCATCGGCATGAGTCAAGTGCACAAAATCCTCCATGAACATTGAGCGGTCAGGAAGCTTTGTGCCCGGTGGATACCTCATAATTTGACAGAAGGGCCAAAAAACTCCGTCAAAATTATTTAAAGATTTAACGGAGGTGACTGAAATGCTGTGTTCGATATACTTACGGGTGACTAAAGCTGGATTCATTGTTATGATCTTGAAACTAAGAGGATGTCTGCTATCTGGGTGTTTCCTTCCGAGGAAATGCCAGCTAAAGTGAAGAAAGGTTGTAGCGTGGAAAAAAGATGGTGATCTCGTTCTTCGGAAGGACAGGTCATTACGCAACAATTGTATTATAGGATCGAAAAATAATTACTGCAGAGTGGTACACTAAGAATTGTTTACCACTTGCCTTGGAAAAAGTTGGAGAGAAATCACCTCGCAGTAGGATTCTCCTTCACCACGACAACGCCTTGTCGCACACCGCTAAGTGTAGTGTTGTAAGCAAACAATCAACTACTTGGCGACGTCAGACGTGGAATTACTGGGTCACCCGCCGTATAGCCCCGACATCGCGATTTTTATTATTTATATATATTGGCTGCGTTTGAAAATGCCGTCGAAGAGACCCCTAAGGACGAGTCGGCAAAGTGCTTTTCTTAGTGGTTCCATCGGATGCAGCGATGTATTGATGTAAATGGACACTATTTTGAAAAGATACAGGTAATAAAAATAATAACGTGCTACTTTGTTCAGTTTTTGATTTTCTAAGAACTTTCAGTGTCACCCTCGTATTCTTTAAACAGTGCAACCTCGATATAACAAATCGGAAGGGAACAAGTAAATATTCGTTATATCAAGTAATTCTTTGAACTGAAGTTTGTTATGTAGAGGTTAGGTTGGTTTAAAATTTGTTATAAAGGGGTAAAAAATAGTTTTATTCACAACTTCTACTAATAAACTTTATATAAAGGTCTTGGGTTGACAAAATTCGTTAATTAGAAGTATTTACACTTTTTCTTGATAGTTAAAATTCGTTATAAAGAAGTTGTTATATATATATATATATATATATATATATATATATATATATATATATATATATATATATATATATATATATATATATATATCACATCAAAATCAGTTGATTTGATTGTGAAATATATTGAAAAAACAAAAAACATGGTTTTTCAAAATGACGTTTTTGTGCTCGAAGAGCGATATAATAAGTGGAATTTAGAGCGCTTTGATATTGAAATTAGTCGGAAGTTTCAGGGATGGCCTACAGGGTCAGCCAATTTTTTTATTATACTTTTGAGTTCTCACGTCTCATTTAAAATAACAATTTTATTGATAAAAGGATTCCGTGGGATAATTTTCCATGTTAGTACTGGTACTAGTTAGGGCTGGGCGGGGTAGTGCCCCGGGACCCTCTTAGCTCAGGCCTCCTCGGCCGCCATTAACGTCTTTCGAAAAATTTATATAATATCTTAGTTGAATAAAGAAATTTAGACCGTTAACTTTTTAACCGCTGAACAATAAACTTCGAACGGCTCGAACTGAAATCATAAAACTTTCTTCCATCTTTAGAACATAAACATAACGTTGTTAAAATAAAACTGTCTACTTCGTTTTATTGTCATTGTAATTTTTTACTATATTCCGCCCGAGACTTTGTTCGCGTAGTGTGAACTAACATGGAAAATTATCCCACGGAATCCTTTTATCAATGAAATTGTTATTTTAAAGGGGCATGATCTTTGGGCGCAATGTGTTTGAAAATGGGTACGAAGTATTTACCTTCATGTATTATATATAATATATAGATTGATATAAGCACTAGCTAGCCCGGCAAACGTTGGTCTGCCATTTCCGGTAGGTGGCGCCATGACTCTCACCCCGGCCTCACACGGGTGACGGTTCTTAGTCAACAACAGCGCCACCTACCGGGTCCAATTGCGAATTTAAACCGTCCGGGCGCACACTATAAAATACACACTCTTGATGAAAGAACGTTGCAGTCGTTTTAGAGTTCAGTGATAAACATACGTACCTACAAAATAATTATATGTTAAAATCCAGAAAACATCCGTGTGAAGCCGACAACAGCGCCACTTACCGGGTCAAATTGTGAATCTAAACTATTCTCGAATCAACTTAATCACACACACACAAAGCTTCATTAAAATCGGTCCAGTTGTTTAGGTGGAGACCAGTCACATACACACGGACCAAAGATGTTTTATATAAAGATAAAAATAACACGACCACATGATGGTTTTTGGCTCTAAGCAAGGTTATATTGTGAATATGAGTTGTTTTTATCCAAAAATATAGATTTTCTTATAACTTTACAACAGCGCCACTTGTCGGATCCTAGCATTGCTGATGGCTATGAACCATCGTCTCGAGAAACGAATATTATGTATTTGTGTACTTTTATATTAATATATTTATATTATATGTAATTTGTATGATATATGTATAGAATATATTTATATATGTATACATACATATATTTTGTCTTTTTTTTTCTTTTTTTTGAGCGTATGCTTACAATGTAGGGGCGGTGTAAGAATATCCACTGTTCCATATCAACTCGTGGGTGTCGGAAGAAGCGAAAAAGGGAAATAAACAGAGAGATGGGTAGCAGCGTTTTTCTAATAACATTAAAATACAAAACTGCAGTTGCCAAGCTGGAGATTTCTCAACTGCTGCTGGAACCTCAACCTACAATAACATAAACTGCATACATACCTAAAACTAGGTATCATCGGTCGCCAGTAGGTACAGTAAGATCATAGATGACTCATCACAGAGAAGATTTTGATATATATATATACAGAATGGGTCCCACATATATGCAATAAATGAAACCATATACTTGTTAGCGCCTTTGCTGACGATATACAAAAAATGAACGTAATCGGTCCAGTAATTAGGTCAAAAAGTAGAGTTTTAATTTTAAGCAAATTGAACACTATAGAATTGGGTCACTAAGTCAATGATTCAATGAACTTGAATGAATCCTTGAACATTAAAAAGCGACGTTGCCACGCAGTGCAAACTATTGGTATTGCGACATATCGACAGCGGTGTCTTTTGTCGGCGTGCCACCCGCGTGCAATGTTGTCACTCTTCCAAGGGGTCAAGGTACGTTGTCTAAACAGAGTGTTCACTTTTACTGAATTTATTTTAATATTTATTTTGTTTGAAAATTTCACTTTTTTATTTTACGGGTTTTAATTTAATATTTAATTTTTCTACACTTCTACGAACTAGTATTACTTGTGGTTTCATTTATTGCATATATGTGGGACCCATTCTGTTTATGTATATATATATATATATATATATATATATATATATATATATATATATCAAAATCTTCTCTGTGATGAGTCATCTATGATCTTACTGTACCTACTGGCGACCGATGATACCTAATTTTAGGTATGTATGCAGTTTATGTTATTGTAGGTTGAGGATTGCGGTTAGGACCACCCCTATGGCACGAACTTTTTTATATTATATCAAATAGTTAACAGTGTACGCTCTTACTCCAAACCATATATAATACATGACTTGGATAAACCATATATGACTTGGACACCGTTTAAATTATCACCATGGAAGTTGGCACATGCATGGAAATGGTTTCTACATCACCCACTTTTTAGTAACCCAACACTACATGACGCTGCAGTACCGTCGTTGATGGTTATTCTTCTATACATCGCCAGGAAACTATTGCTTTGTCTATCGTCGGCTGTTTATAAGAATCTATAGGTTATTATCCTACCTATCATCTACCAAGAGTGGCGTTGGGCAACTCCTATGAGGCAAACTATGGGGTGTGTCTATGTTCAGATGCTTATTTTTACGGGCTGCACTTATGGTGATGTTTATTCGCGTTATATCTTTATGTTTTCGGTTTTTCGGTCGGTCCCCGTACGATCTTCGAAGCTTGAATCTTAAGTGAATCGTTTGATAGTGCGATAAACAAATCGTAGGGCTATTTTCAATTTCTGTAAAATATTGAAAATCTCTTTTGGCGCGTAACCACACCGGTGCAACGCCTTAACGGCTACTCTATCTTCTTTCTTCGACCACTCCATATTTGAAAACGAATGAAAACTAATGTCTTTTATTTTCGGCAAGCGCAAACGTTATATTTTTAAGATTAGTAAATTTCATCTTAATTTATTTTTAAATAGTAAAGTTTTGACAGAACTTACTACCCGACTAAGTGTAGTTGTAGCACGAATGCAGCTATATTATAGTTGTAGCGCTCCCACAGAATACCAGCGTAAAATAGCAGCTTAATGCTGCTGCGTTTCGTATGGTGAGTGTAGAGAACTGGAGACTCTTTTCACTAGAATCGAGGTAATCTTATCGTTAGTCCTCAGGGATGACAACGCATTTGCATTTTGATTCTTCTTTGAGAATAAAAATGTGGATATCTAAGGGCCACAGCACCCACTTACCATCAACATGAGATTGTTAGGGTTGCCAGGTTTTAAAACCGAAAAGCCGGACAGACTAGAGAGCTTAGCCGGACATTTTGGTGAAAAGATGAAAATATTTCTTAAAGTAAAACATTGCGTTCTAATGTTTACCATAAAATCTTCTTACATTCTAATGAAATAACAATAAAATTAAATAAATCAGTCTTCTTTATTATTAACCATTCAATATTAATTTCTATAATTGCAATATTATTTATATAAGTACATGAAAAATGTAAAAAATGGTCAAATTTAAAAAGCCTAACAAAAGCCGGACAGGCCGGACACCGTCTAATCTGGCCGGACACGCAACCAAAAGGCCTGACTGTGTCCGGCTTTATCCGGACGCCTCGCAATGCTAGCTGCAACTAGTCAGTATTCTTTAGCAGCTCTTAAAAGTCGTCTACTGCTGGACAATATATACCCCTCCCACTGTAAGTAGAATTTGCAATTGTCGTCACTCTTGTAAGGCGGATCTACTCGTATTGCACCAGACGTGAACACCTTTGATGCTACTGCTCGTATGGATTTTTACGCGCTGCGTAAATGACTTGGTTTTACGCTATGAATTGGAAGCAATGAGGTCTTTCTGGATTTTTTGGAAAGTCGCTACTTAAGCGATTTTTTGTGACAGTGCTTGGTTCAAATACTATAAAACTTCTGTTCAAATAATAACTACCTTTCCCGTTTTTGTTTTTATAGAATAAGGGTGACAAACGAGCACGCAGTCCACCTGATGGTAAGTGGTTGCTGTGGCCCATAGACATCCACATTTGCCCTAGATTAAGGATAAAATGCAGATCCGTTGTCATCTCTCAGGACTAAGATAGAATATGCCTCGTTTCCGTAAAAGAAAGTTTCCAGTAAAAAGGCTCTCCGGCTCTCTACACTCACCATGCGAAACACAGCAGCATTAAGCTGCTGTTTTACGCTGGTATTCTGTGAGGACGTGGTCCTACCTCGGTAGCACGTATGTTTTTAGTCATAAGGAAGACGCTGGTGCCCATCTCCAGTTTATGTAATTTCACTCTCGCCTCTTTATACGCCCTCTGGTTAGTGGATATTCTTACACCGCTGCTACACCACACGCCATAGTTCACTAATTATTAATGATTCAATCTAAATCTGTAAATATAACAGAACGCGAGTAACCCGGGTTCGATCCCCGCCGGCACCAATGAAATTGTTAATTGCATTTTTAAGTGCTGATTTACCACGTGCTCGGCGGTGAAGGAAAACATCGTGAGGAAATCTGCATGTCTGAGGAATAAGAAAAAAAAATATTTCGAAGACATGTGAAGTGAGTCAACGCGCATTTGGGCAGCGCGGCGGACACTTCCTTGCCCTAAACCCTCTCAGAAATGAGAGGAGGCCTGAGCCCAGCTGTGGGACGTATATAGGCTGTAACTTTTTTGAACTTTTTCAGTCTAAATCTAAACTGACCGTTTCTGTTTGTTGCTCAGAAATTTTCTAAAAAGATAAGCTTTCGCCTCATTTAGAATGATGTATTTCGTACCTTTCCCACATCATCTGTCCCAGTCCCACATAACTGTTAACAAAGCATATTGCGGCAAAGGCAAGTGTAAATATTTTTATCATTAATACTTGATATTCGTTCTGACATTTCTTTAAATCACTATGTATTTAGTTTGAACGAGCCACGGTAGCTCAGATGGTTAGCGCTCGCTGTAATTTTCACAGTACGCGTGCAAACCGGGTTCGATCTCTGCGGGGCACCTATGAAATTGTTAATTGCAATTTTAAGTGCTGATTTACCACGTGCCCGGCGGTGAAGGAAAACGTCGGGAAACCTGCATGTCTGAGATATAAGAAAAAAAAATCGAAGACATGTGTATTTCGCCTACACGCAATAGAGCAGCGCGGCGGAAACTTCCTTGCGCCCCAAAAACACTATCAGAAATAAGACAGGGCCTGTACTGTCAGTGGGACGTGGTATATGCTGTAACTTTAATTTTTTGAACTTATTTTTATGGACTGAAGTGACAATTGAACCCAAGGTGTACATGATGGAATGCCCCAATTGCCTCTTATACTGGTACCTCCTGCAGACTGGAACACAACAGCGCTAGCATTTCTATTAGGCATCAGGAGAAGGTCTTACCTTGATGCCTAACAGGTGCAACCTGCCCAGAGGATATCCCAGACAGAAATTGCCTTCTTACAAAAACATACAAAGAGTATTAACGAATTTGTTCGCTTTAATTTTATATTTCTCGCAAATCTAGTGACGTATTTTCATACTATAATACAATGCCCTCCATAATGGTCAATGCAGTTGATCGGTCTCAAAGCGCAAAGTGCATTTAAGAATCTAATATATAACATTTAATAAGGGGCAGATCGACGCTGCTGTATTGTGTTTGTATAGTATCTGAGGGTAACATGGTCAACCTGTTAATATGGTCACCTTCCTACAACTCAAAAACTACGGCCTTGTTTGCATGGAAGGCCCTATGATACGATTACGATAGCTCTTCATCAGTCAATCAAATAATAAAGACGCTGTTTTATCGACGCTATTTTAATTGTTGATATTATAGAAAATATTTTAGTCGAATTTAATTTTGTGTAATGAAGTTTGTTTTTTTAAGTTGATTTTTTGAAGTGCTCTTAATTATTGCCAAAGTTTGCTATTGTTTTTAATAATATATTGGTTCTTATTTATTAGTATATTGGTTTGTATTTATCCTTATCTTAGTTTTGGTTTTATAGGGCGGCATAGCTTAAGGTGACCGTAACCACGTACCACCTACCTTAGCATGAATGTGTCGGCTCGACCGGGGAAAGACCACGCTCCCACAGAATACCATTGTAAAATAGCAACTTAACGCTGCTGTGTTTTGTATGGTAAATATAGAGATCCGGAGACCCTTTTTTATTGGAAACGAGGCATTCCATCTTAGTCCTCACGGGTGACAACGCATCTGCGTTTTCATTCTTAATCGAGGATAAATGTAGATATCTATGGGTTACAGCAACCACTTACCATCAGGTGGGCTGTGTGCTGGTTTGTCACACTTATTTTATACAAAGTTTAGTTTTTCGTATTTTTAGCGCAGTCATACCGTTCATCAGATTGCGGTAAAACTTTGTCAACTTATTGCTTGCACTCGCGCGAAGGTTATAGCCACAGTTGGACCCGGTAGGTGGCGGTGTTTTACAATCCCGATATCATCCGTGCGAAGCCGGGACAGATCGCTGGTAATAAATAGACACACATAACCGTAAAAGTGATCCGGGTAAATATTATCGCGCGAACACGCTGTAGATATCTCCGTTGCACAAACATTCACCACAAGCATTAAACGCCACGATAGTGGTGGCGATAGCGATGTCAGAGGGTCGACTCTTATCGCTCCCGCCGGCGCTCGTCCGTTTTTGGGTTCTCCTTTACGATAGATATTTTGGAACCGACGTGGGCGCAAGGTGCAAGCGACGGCGTTACTGTTCACCGAGTCGTCGAACATTCTGGAAAGTTAACTAATTAACTAATGTTCAAATAGCCGGGTGAACGATTTAATTTTATTTAACCAGCTATGACTACCACTAGCGATTTTTCCCGACCGATGCTACTTAAGGGGAAATATAATCTCAAATGGCTTAGCAAGATCCTTCGTTATGCCGAAAATATTGCAGCATTAATTTTGAAATAAATATATGGTAAAGTTGAGGATTAATGTTAAGGATTATGTTAGACGAAAACACGATTTCGTAAAATTTTCTCGATAGAAAAAAAATCCAAAGTTACCTCCAAAATAAACAATAAACCGCTGTTATTCACAAAATACTTTAAATAAGATCATGAAACTTTGCATACTAACTGAACTAACTATAAAGCAGTGCTTATGTTATTTACTTTTTTTTAAATACCATTATTTTCACTGTAAAAAGAAATTACCTAAACTATCGGCCTTTTGAAGCGTGATTCCTGCAGCACGGTCACTTCGCCTCGGCCTTTGAACGGGGAGGTTGTGTCGCTTACGATCAGAATATACATTACGCAACAGTACGACGTAAAATTAAAATGGGAAATAACCGTGATAAAAATAAGAAGCGGCTGGCTTGGCGTTAAGAAACAGGCATAAATATGATAAACCTAATGAAATAAGTGTCTAACGACCTTTCTACTTACAGTATTAGTGATTACAAACATGTCGCTACATAGCATACGACGCGCGGGCAAGTGAGGACGAAATTAGAATTTGAGCTAACTTACTCTATCCTCTTAAGGACTTTTAAGAAAAGAGCCTGCTCAGAGAACAATGCGAGTGGCAACACACCGGCAATTTCCCGGGTGTTTCAGATGTTCATGGGCGCCGGTAGTCACTTACCATCAAATGAGTCGCATGCTCGTATGCCCTCTCTTTTATATATATATATATATATATATATATATATATATATATATATATATATATATATATAAATACGGGTTTAGCCGGTTACAACTGGGTGCGGCCATTTCTAGGTGGGTTAACTTATATTCGGTTTGTGAAGGGTTTAAATTCAATATAAGTGCAAAGAGTTGCTTTTAGCTAAAACTACGTGTGTAGGTGTAGTAAAGTTCGAATAATAATTAAAATAATATAATAGTTTAAAAAAAACTTAAACAACACACTTCGATCATCAGCTGTGATGATCGTGATAATTATTTTATTTTATCCTGGCGATCATGTTCAGGATACTAGGCTAGGATAAAGTACATTATCGTATTGTCATTGGTCCTTGATACGAGTGTGAATTGTCAATCGGCCAAAAAAAAAACACGTCAGTGAAAATTGCATTGAAATATTCCGTTACTTAGATAGATTAGATTAAATTATCTTAACTTTGTCAGCATTGTGTTTGTACAATTATAGTCAACGCACCTGCAATTCCTGCTGGTGTTGCAGATGTTTATGGGCGATGGCGATCGGCGATCGCTTACCATCAGGTAAGCAAAATCAGCGATAGTAGATTAAATTGTGGCTTTGGAGTGGCTTTTAGGCGGACTCAAAGTGAAAATATTTAAGAGTTTTAGTTGTCCTTAATTTGTACCTACCAACATGTTTATTTATTCCAGTACCTGGTTGACCGAACTTTGCTCGGTATTTTTCGCTCGATTTTTTTAATTCGTGTGTTTTGGAAATTATATTTAGATACAAATTACATACTGATGAAATATAAATAATATTTTTTGATCTTAGCGACATAACAGAAAAAACGGAACTGGTTATTTGAATAAAAAATCATGAGTGCAATTATTTTAATTTAAATTTTCGTGTTTTTAAAAAATACTAAAAAAGGGCTCGAAAACATAGATTTTCTCAAAAAAGAAAGGAACTTGAAAAAAAAAATTAAAAAAGTCGGCCGGTCGGTCTGGGCTCGAACCGGGGTTTTACGATTCTTCGACCGCCCATTATACCAATTAGGCTATTTACAATCATTTATAATCTGTCAAAATTTATCTTCTTATTCTAACGATATTGTAGCAGTTTTTAATTGCCTAAAATACGGACAAAAATACATTTTCTAAAAATAAATCCTAGCTAGATCGATTTATTATCCCCGAAACTCCCTGGACACTAAATTTTATGAAAATCGTTGGAGCCGTTTCCGAGATCCCGATTATATATATATATATATATATACAAGAATTGCTCGTTTAATAGTGTAGGATCTACTATAGGATTGGCTGGTAGATAATGCCATAGGGTATTAAGTCCGGCAATAAAGAATAAATAAATAAAAAATAAGTTTAATAGACTTTTGACATTTCTGCCTAGCAGTTATTTTTAAACATTTCCCCAACTCTTCAATTTTCTCCTGTTACGTAGGGGCAGTTAACATACATAAATTCCACAATGATAAACATCCTGGTCCGGAATAATCACTTTTAACTCATATAAATACTTGTTTAGTGCGAGATTCGAACTTGCGGCCCCACAGCGCCGTAAGTCACTGTTAAACCACTGCGTAATTTTGCCGTCCAATTTTATTTAAAAAAAATATTGTAAAATTGCTTATAACTTAGACCATGCCCATTTTAGACTATTTTTGAACTTGCGTGTAAAAAAAAAACATTTGATAAGCCCTTATCAGAGGCGAGCGGACAGAGGCACTTTGGGGAAAAATATTGTATTTTATGTTGAACGTCGGTCGATTTGAATTTTAATGTTATAAATGAAATTATGTACACACGCTAGTGATCCGACAAGTTTCGCACGGTTGATTTCTGGACCTGGACAACAACGCCAGTGGATCCAAATATAGCTAACAATTATCTGGGTGACCCCATAAGTACCCAATGAGTTTTTTTCTCAAAATCAGTCAAGCCGCTTAGGAAAAGAGTTACGAATCAGATGAGATTGTTTTCAAGCACTAGCTTACAATCAGTAAAAAAAGACTAACTTTTTTACTGATTGTAAGCTAGTGCTGAGCGAGTACGCCGTGAACTTGTGTGATCCTGAAGGGCATGTTTGTATTAAGCATGTTTTTATACGTAACTTATAACAAAAAAATATATTTTTGTCTGACTGTCTGTGTGTTCCGGCTAATCTACGAAACGGCTGGACTTATTTTGACAAGACTCACTCGCAGATAGCGGATGTTATAAGGAGTAACTTAGACTAGTTTTCTTAATGATTTCTTATATTTACGCGAACACTACACATTGAAATAATACTAGTTTCTACGGAATTTATCGCGTGTATTTAACTTTTTAAACACCCGACGTTTCGAGCGCTTTACAGCACCCATGGTAACGGGGGGGACTGAGATGTTCAACGTCCAGATGTCATAGTTAACAGCGGTTACCATAGATTAAAATTTAACTTTTGTTTCGATCTGCACAGTATGAACTTATGGTATCTTGAAGACTTACATTTGTATGCTTGGATTGGGATTTAATTTTATTTATTATAGGATCCCAAGCAGATGGTAGCACCCAGCCGTCTTCTCTATTGAAATTAGGATGTTTTTTTGATTTCAATAGCCTCGCGAATCGTCCTTGTAAGGAATCGGTGTCCTTTAGCGAGGATTTGTGGTCTATCAAATCTGATGTAGTGACGAGGGCGATCCTGTACGTGTTCACAGACTGCAGACTTCCCGGAGCGTCGATTCTTCACATCAACTATATGTTCTTTAACGTGGGTTTTGATTGATCTTTTAGTTTGCCCTATGTAGGAGAACCACATTCACAATCAAGCTTGTACACTCCTGCATCTTGCAGAGGGATGTTACACTTGACTGATGGTAAAAACTGACCAATCTTCTTCGGCGGCTTGAAGTATGTTTTGATGGAAGCGCGCTTCAAGATATAGTCAACCTTGTCTGTGACTCGTCCGATATACGGTAGTACAGCAGGCCACACGCTCGACTGTGGCCGGCTTCACTCGTTCATAACACCGTTTAAATATCTATAGATATTTAACGACGATTCTCACTACCATCCTTCGAAGTTAGCTACCGTGGGTAAATCTTTGTTTCAGAGAGCACGAGGGATCTGTGACAGTAAACACCTGGCTGCCGAGCTCCACCACGTCAAGCAAGTTTTGCATGACATCGTAAATAAAGTAAAAAATTATGACGCATAAAGACAAATTTTTTTTTGCATTTTCAGACAGTAGTTTGCTAATTTTCTTCTCGTAGACAATCGCAACTTTCGAGAATAGTCGCTCTGAATTAAAAAAAACATTACTTCCTTCCCGGCCGAATACTTCTGCTGAATATTTGGCTATTTGGCTAGGGATCCCGCAGAATATTCGATATTCGACGTGTGACCTAGGTATACAACACGTAAAATAATTAACGCACTTTGAGAAAGTAATTTGTTCAGAATCGTTTGCTGAATCGATTCCTATCGTTTTTAATATAGGTAATTTTTATCCCAAAAATAATTAAAACTACGTAAATTACAGTCATACTAAATGTGGACAGTTAAAACAAACTGAAATGGACCGTAACTTAAGGCAATAAGACTTTTAAGAGTGCGGTTTTATTTGTGTTATTACTAATTCTGTCATTCAATCAAAATAAAGAAAAATGAACTTTATTTCAAGCACGTTAAAGTCTTTGCGTTCGTGGATTTGTACTGTGACCACATTCTTCCGGAATTAGTATAACTAATTTGGTAAACAATCAGTGCATAAAAATGTTTAACTAAAAATTCAGTGTATGTATTACACAGGCTGCATTAAAAGTATCGGGAATGGAATATTTCCACTGTTCCTGTCATATCAAAATCTTTTTAATTGAAAACTCCTTGGTTTTAAAAATCGAATACCATTTACGTAGGCGGTCCCATAATGAATTGGCCTAACTATGAACCAATGAAGGAAATGAAACGAAACCAATTTTATTTTTCAATATAATCACCATGAATACTAACACACTTCTGACATCTGTGAATCAACATCTCTGAACCTTTATAAAAATAATCACATTTTTTTATCCTCAAAATGACTGAAGACGGCCGCCTGCAACTCTTCATCGCTTGAAAAAGAAAATTTTCCTCTTAAGTCCCGCTTTAAATTTGGAAATAAATAATAGTCGGACGGGGCCATGTCTGGACTGTAAGGTGGATGTTGAACTTCTGTGAACCCGCATTGACGAACTGCATCCTTCGAAACACCAGCGGTATGAACAGGGGTGTTGTCATGGAGCAACAGGACACCTTTAGACAGCTTGCCTCTTCGTTTTTCCTTAATCTTGTCTCGTAATTTATATATTAAAGAAGCATAATATTCGCCGTTCACGACTGTATTACGTTCTTTAAAATCCACCATCAACATGCCTTGAAAATCCCAAAATATTGTGCACATCAGTTTTTTAGTCGATTGTTGCACCTTTGCCTTTCTAGGGGGCTTTTCACCCTTATAACGCCATTCCATTGACTTGCGCTTGCTTTGTGGATCATAATACAAGATCATAGTTTCATCACCAGTCACTAGCCGCTCGATCACAGTCTTTGGATTTTCGCCACAAAGATCCAAAAACTCCGAAGCGCAGCGCACTCTTTCCTGTCTCTGTACCGCTGAAAGACCATCTTGCACTCACTTTTTTCATGTGAAGATGTTCATGGATCGCGCGATGAACGGTACACTTAGAGAGCCCAAGTCTTGCTGCAATTTCTCTAATCTTCAAACGGCGGTCACTCAGAACCTCCTCTTCGATAAGAGCAATCGTTTCGGGAGTGAGCACTTCCACAGGTCGACCGTCGTGGCCAAAGTCTTCGACGGTTTCTCTCCCGAGGCGAAACTCTTTCACCCAATTTTTCACTGTGCTATAGGAGGGGGCAGACTCCTTATACACGCCATCCAATCGTTCTTTTATTTGGGCAGGGGATAAACCTTCTTTAAACAGAAACTTTACGACACTTCGATACTCAGTTTTCGACATTTTGAAAAAATACGCGACTCTCATTATTCAAATGCCTGTTAAACTAAGACTAAGCTAAGCATTTCATGTCGATGTATGTTTCTTATATTAAGTGCACGATAAACGTTCTATTTAATGCAACACAACATGTAGCGACATGTCGCGTTGAACTATATCAGGCCAGTTCATTATGGGACCGCCTGGTATTTATTTAAAAAAAGATTCTCGGTCTTGTCACAAGGTTTTGTCAAACTTGTTTAGTCGTTCAGAAAATGGAATTGACTCGAGAAAATTCAAGAGCGATGATTTATTATGACTTTCGAACTGGTTTGACACAAAAGCTGTGTGTTGACAGGATGATTTCTGCATTTGGTGATGAAGCCCCATCCAAAAATTTATCGCTGGTTTGCTGAATTTCAACGTGGACGTGTGAAGCTCAGTGATGATCCTCGTCAAGATCGTCCAAAAACTGCAGTCACCCAAGAAAACGTTGATGCTGTGCGTAAGCTGATTGAGGAAGATCGACATGTGACATACCGCGAAATCAGGCAACTTTAGACATTGGCACGAGTCAAATACAAATAATCTTGCATGAACAATTAGGTGTAAAAAAGTTGTTTTCCCGATGGATACCGCATTCGCACTGTGAAGAGCAAAAAGCGGCTCGCGTTACTTGGTGCGTCAGAACTCTCAAAAGATTCCACGCAGGATCCTCAAATGCTGTACACAACATCGTATCAAGTGACGAATCCTGGATATACGCGTACGAACCCGAAACAAAAAACCAGTCACGAGTTTGGGTGTTCGAAAATGAGTTAAAGCCAACAAAAATTGTTCGTTCGGGAGTGTTGCAAAAAAAATGGTGGCCAGGTTTGTCTCCAAAACCGGCCATGTTACGACTATTCCTCTTGAGAGACAAAGAACGGTTAATGCAGAATGGTATGCTAGCATTTGTTTGCCACAGGTCGTTTCTGAACTCCGTAAAAAGAACTGCAACCGCCGCATCATCCTCCATCACGACAATGCGAGTTCTCACACCGCATATAGAACAAAAGAGTTTTTTAAGCAAGAAAACATAGAATTATTAGACCACCCGCAGTACAGCCCCGACCTAAGCCCTAATGATTTCTATACTTTTCCTAAAATAAAGAATAAATTGCGTGGACAGAGATTTCCATCACCTGAAGAAGCTGTGGACGCCTACAAAACGGCCATTTTGGAGACCCCGACTTTCGAATGGAATGGTTGCTTCAATGATTGGATCCATCGTATGGAAAAATGTGTCAAATTTCGCGGAGAATACTTCGAAAAGCAATAAACACATTTTTAAATAGTAATGTTGTGTCACTTCCTTGATTTCCGAAATTTTCAGTGCCGCCCTCGTATGATTATAACATAATATACTAATTGGGTGTCTGAGGGTGTGCGTTAATTACGTTACATATTGTATATGCATAGTCTATTGCACTATATATTAACCCTAATCGAATTTTCGCGCTTTTTGTATTAAATGTGATTAGAAGTCTGGGACAAGAAAGTTTTACGGAAATATTTTTTCCGTCATGAATATAAAATTGAATGAAGAAAAAATAGAGCATGTATTTATTTTTTATGTAATTAAATTAAATATTTATTTAATTAAATATGGATCTAAATTGCTCACACTCCTAAAATTATTTTAAATATTATTAGATCATTGAAGGCCAAAGCAGAGAGCACTAACAAATATATGTATATGGAAAAATATATGAAGATTAAAAATGTGTACACTTGTGTGTACTTTATTTTCCTCCTAGATTTCTCAAAAGTACTTATATTTATAAATCTATTTTGGTAAAAATACTATATTTGTTCAAAAAAAGAGGTGGCAACCCTAGTGTGACCGTATGTACTATTCATTGCGATTCTAGTAGCAACGTTTGTTAAGCCCTGACGAAAATGTAGGGGTGTTACGAGTTTGTAGTGTGTATTTATGCGTGCGTGCGTGCGTGCGTGCGTGCGTGTGTGCGTGCGTGCGTGCGTGCGTGCGTGCGTGCGTGCGTGCGTGCGTGCGTGCGTGCGTGCGTGCGTGCGTGTGTGTGTGTGTGTGTGTGTGTGTGTGTGTGTGTGTGTGTGTGTTAGTTTTTGTTTTGTTTGAAAGATGGCTTAATCGACCATGTTCTTAGCTATGATTCATGAAAATCTTTTGATTTTCTGATGAAAAAGCCGTTTGAAGATCATCAGCTCTCTTTTTGTCGGTGGTTCTTAAAAAAAAAAATTCAAGTTATTATGAGAAACATCCTGTCGAAAGTTCCAGTGGCAAACAAATTATTACCTAGATTCTGCCTTATCTACACATCGAAATAAATGGTTTTTATTAAGCTTACGTTTGATCTGCATGATGTTAAAACATAAATAACCATTTTTAGATTTTTATGTGTCTTTCTATCGAGGCTAATATTCGGAACGGCTGAACCGGGCGTTATAAAACTTTGCCAATAGACAGAGAGCAGACTATAGCACTTCTCCTATCAAGTTTACAATATTACTTACCGTTTGTTTCAGGTATTGGAGGTCGCGGAGTACATTCCAGAGTAGCGTCACTACCGACTGAAATTATTTTGCATTAAGAAGCCATTAAGAGTCTAATCGGCAACGCATGACCCACGCTTCTATGATACCAAAGTTTTGAAATTTACAAGAATATTTACAAAATGGTGCCCCAACAGTACTGCCTCAGGTGGAAGCACCATCACACCAATGTCCAGAACATGTTCGCGCAGCTGTTGGAAAAAGGTTAGTGTACTTATTTTCATATTTCTGTTGTACTTCTTTTATCTATATACGTCTACTAGCCGTTCCCATTGACTTCGTTCACGTGGAATTTATTCAATTGGATTTCGTAGGTGTTCGTTTTTTTTTTGTATGTGAAACTATTTTCTAAAATAAAAGTAGCCTAAATTACTCCTTATAACATCAGCTATCTGTCAGTGAAAGCCACGCCAAAATCGGATTGATGATGAATAAAGCTATTATTTACGGATTTTATCGCGTTTAGTTACTTAATAATTAAACTAACCTACCAATGACATTGTTAGGTTAGGTTAATTATTAACTAATAACCCCCCCCCCCCCCCGTGACCATTGGTGCTGTAAAGTACCCGAAACGTCTGGATAATAAAAAAAATTAAAGTAATTAAACGCGATAAAATCCGTAAATAATAGTTTTATTCAACGGACAAAAGAATTTAAAATGGTTTTTGTGGTAAAAACATTTAGTAAGAAAACTGTTATTTTGACATTACGAACAGACGCTGGTGGTCATTTCGATGGTTTGGACGTAGGAGGAATGAATAAGTGGGGAGGGAGTTACAAGGCGTGCATACTGCAGTAGTGGCAGAGTCGGCAGCGGACACCACGGATGGAAGTTGAACGGCCAAATATGCGATATTTGGAAGATGGGCTAATTTACATAAAGTACCCTTTATCGACTTCTGTTACCGACAGGCGTGTATGCGTGGAAATGCGGATGTGAAAGAAATGAGAGAGGTGTCGATACACCGACTGTCACCTTAGCACCGCTTAATGTGCCGCCCAAATTTCGCCTGAATCGAAGGCTTTCTGATAGTCCACCTACACCAGACAAAACGTCAATGCCATATCATTTAATTCTAAACTTATAGACGAATATTGCGGCCCACTAATCTTAATATATATAAATTACGTGTCACGTTGTTTGTCCGCGATGGACTCGCAAACTACTTAACCGATTTTAATGAAATTTGCACACCATGTGCAGTTTGGTCCAATTGAGAGATAGGATAGTTTTTTTTGCCCACAATTTTTTGGCGAATTTTAGGATTTTTAATAGGACCAGACAAAGGGTCGTCGAAAAGGGCAGAACAACGTCTGCCTGGTAAGCTAGTTATTTATAAAAATAATGTTTGTTTGTTCGTATTTCGCTGCTATATCGTTCATCAGGTTGCGCTAAAACTTTGTCAACGTATTGCTCGTGCTTCCGCGAAGATATAAATACATAAATACGCCTGTCACTCAGAATGGTAGGCAGAGACTACAGACTTCCATTTGGCTCGATCCTGACACACCTCTCTCGCCTCCTTCACATCCATACACCTACGCATACATGCATTCGCATGTATGCGAAGGTTATAGGCGTTACCATTCCTAATTAAACAATATAACTCTTCCAAATTCAACATGATATTTCCACAATAATTTAGTTTGCGGGCACCAACGCGCCTGGTACCAGCTATATAGTTAGATATAAAAAGCCTCCGCCCAGCTCGCTCGCCTTGATAACCCCTCAGCCACCGAGTGCCGTGGTAAAGAAAAGTAGTCTCTAAGTACTTATACTTTTAAGGTTTAAAGTGCTGTGGGTGGGTGCGGTCGCATGAGACCGCTCGGGGGCTGAGGGATCATCTGAGCTGGTTTTAAAAACCGTTACTCATAAAATTGAAGAGATTTCGATGGATATATAACACTAAAAATAAATATATTCAATCCGCTAATTCAATTAGTTGGTATTTTGCTAATGTTATTGGCTTTTTGTGTAAATTTTGTTAATGCAATTAAGACAGAATGGAGATCTAGTTTAATATCATAAATTTGTTCCATTAACGTTAGTTGTTTTATCTATGCAAATATATATTATGTTATGTTAATTTTGTACATTGAACGCGATGGTACCGCGATCTGAAGTAAAAGAGAAGCCCCGGACGCAATACTTAGATTTATGTATTGGCTGATTGGCAAAACGTCTCAGCTAACAAATGAAAGCAAAACAGCAGTTTACAAAACTATTTTGAAGCCAGTATGGACATACGGAAAAGAATTCTGTAATAGCAACCTAGAAATCGTGGAAAGGTTTCGGACTAAAGCTATTAGATCTACGAGTATGTTCAACATTCTAAAATGCACCCACAATAAATATATTCTGCACGAGTTGAGGTTCAACAGTGTGAAACAAGAAATCGCCGCTCAAAGCTTAAAATGCCAACAAAAATTAACTGGTTGCGCGGAAACCTATTCGTATTTATTTTATATTTTGACGGTAGGTTGTCAAGTCGTTTATTCCTTTCCCAAACGATATCATTCATACCCTCCTATCGACACATCGGGGTGGTGGGGTGGGAGGGGAAAGAAGATGATTCTAGAATGTCACGTAATCATCGGAACCGAAGATATATATGGCACGCGCGACCGACGCGCAGTCTCTTCCCGCCGCGCTCGTTGTTGGAACCACACCGCTAGTAGAAACCGCTTTAGCCTGGAAGCAGTCGAGCTCCAGGAAACCCGCCTCACCTCGTGTGAGATATAGTCGCGCACCGCCTCTCTCCAGAGTGTCTGTCCAGAAGAAGTTCCAGAAGTCGCAGCTATAGTGCTCAACAAGAATAGAAGAAACTCCGGTGAGTCAATATTCCTAATAATACTGCCTGCTTGATATAATTGTTTTAACCCGCTCCAATTTGTGTTTTTCCTAATCAGGCAGGATTCCTTCCATCGATTTGGCAAAATAATAGTTCGTTCAAGGGAAGAGCGAGTGCATTGTACCGCGCGCTATAGTCGACGTTATATAAGCGTAGAATCAATCAGTAGATACAATCCACTTAGATTAATATCTCGCGTAATAGGTTTAAGGTTCGACCGGGGAACTAGACTTCGGCAACCTTAGACACGTCGCTACACCATTAACTTTATCATGTTAATGCTCTGGCTGCAAAATTAACGGGTCCTGGAAGTACCATTTACACAAGACAGTGAAGGAATGGCGTTTTGAAATCTCATGGAACGGTTCACCAAAGAATAGTGAGAGTGGTCGATGGACAATTCCCCGTCCTTAAATAAACAAAATAATAACACATAGCTCAGACAAATTGATACCAAAATGTGCGCGACCAATGATGTATAAATATATATATATATATATATATATATATATATATATATATATATATATATATATATATATATATATATATAAGAATTGCTCGTTTAAAGGTATAAGATTCACATTTGAACCCGGGAAGTGACGCTGTTGTCGAGATCTAGAATTGATCCGTGCGCAGCCGGTGCGGATCGCTATTAATAATTAAAAATAAACTTGAAATAACTAAATATCGATTAATAAGGAAAATATGATTTAATTAAAGAAGACATTAGACTTTTCTCTCTCTTTCTTTTCTGTTTAGTTTTTATTAACCTTTTTTACTTTATTCCTTTATATTTTAAAAAATATTTTAAGCCAGTACGTTATTATAATTCCACTTGTTGGTAAGTGGCGCTAAAGCCTAGGTGGTAAATTACTCTGTCTTAGCCCTTACGGTACGTGTACACCAAAACCGATTTTGTCGGCCGATGGCGGACAGAACTACCCGGACGAGTAACTCGGACGTTTATTATGTATGTGCTTACACTGCAACAGTGTACCACTTGTGCTGACATTCAACGTTGCCGGTATTCTTTTCTATTTTTATATTTTCAATATCCATAGTCGTTTAGGTAGATAATAACACTGACAGTAACAACAGAATAAAGACAAAATGATTAAATTAAAGTATAAATACACTCAATTTGCACTGTAGACGCCGGCAGTCGGGCGAGAAATCCCAAGTTCGGACTCGATGGTTGATCGGCCGTTTTCGTGCGTACGATGACGGTCGTGTTTGTGTACGCGCTCTCTTTGTATTACAAGTGTTTGATTCGATCGTCCGAGGTCGGCCGTCATCGCCCGAGCGAACTTCGGCCGATGACGGATTTGGTGTGGTATATGCGAAGCGAGGTATGTGCGCTTACACGAGGGCAATAATTGCTCGGCGACACGAATGGACCGATCTGGAGCAATTAATGGAGCAATTTCAAAGCAATGGCGCAAATTGCGGCAATTATTTCGGCGATATTGCTTCTAATTGCTCCAGATATTTCATATCGCTGAATGTCGCAGATACGAATTGACGAATATCCAATGGGCTTGGAAATTCCTAGCAATTTTTGTATATATCTCATTCGCACTCGTTTGTTTTGCGGCTTGCCGTCTTGCTTCCGCGGGGAGAGCGAGAGGTCGGGTCTGTTCGTGACATTCTAGTAAAGTTTTTGAATAATATATCATCTAATTCTTTACACAATGAAAATTGCGGCCTCTTTGCCAAAAACGATCGCAGCCAGATACGCCTATTCCTTTTCTTTCTTTTTTGTTTTTGATTAATAATAAAAAAGCGCTACAAGCCCTGCGCAACAAGAACAATGTCGTCCATAGCGAGCGAATACTGAAATGCTCGTGTAGGACAGTATTGACTAGATGATGAAGTTGCGCCATATCGCTCAATATTGTATTACGCAGTAATTGATGCTTGTTGCCGTTGCCGTAAATTGCTTGAAGTAGTCGTGATGTCATAGTTGACGAGTATTGACTGGAATTGAGCAATTTTAGTTGCCCGTATAAACCCACCTAGGCTCTTGTCTTGACGATGTCCAGATTGTAATCGGGCTAAAAGACAGGCGCAGGCTAATGATTCCACTCCCTTGCCGCACGCAGTACAAAAGACGAAGCAAACCGTTTGGTTTTATACTTAAAATATCGACAGCAAAGGGTTGGAGACTGGAGACATGCCGACCTTGGAACATTCTCCCTCCTCTTAAACGGCTTGACCGGAGGAACGCAACTGCTGATAATCAGGTTCCGCGTTCGAACCTTGATTTGGGTATGATCAGTTATTGGCTTTTTCTGACAGGACATTGTCAGCACCCCCGTGCCTTGGTATGTTGGTGCACAATCAACACGGCTGTTGACCGTTGATCCTGCGGCTGATCTGTCCCCGATCGTGTCCGATTACCGTCTCGTCGGACTATGAGAGTGAGGGAATAGAGAGCGTACCTGTGCTTGCACATACTTCATACGGGGTAGAGTCACGCTGCAGCTATGTTATGGTTGTAACACGAATGTGTCGGCTCGACCGTTGTCCGGGGTTGTCAGCGTAAAATATCAGCTTTATGCTGCTGTGTTTCGTGGGGTGATTGTAGTGTAGAGAATCGGAGACCCTTTTTACTGGAAACGAGGCAATCCTTGCTAGATTTTAGGGGTAAAAAGGCATCTGCATTTTGATTCTTAATTGGGGGTAGATTTATATGCCACAGCCATACCATTACCCTTATTCTATAAAAAAAATATCCTATCAGCGTTGTTCATCCCTGAATAGGGCTGAACAACGCTGCCAGATGATGCCAGAAAGCTGTACCTAATATAGAAATCCTTATTTAGGAATCGATTAATCGATAGGTATCGATTTGATATGGGAGCTTTTTGTCTAGCATTAAGGCTAGATCTAGGTCGTAACGGTTGGGTTAGCGTAACTGGCGATCAGAAGTCCGTTTCTGAGGGGGGTATTTGAAATAGTTGCCGTACTATTAAGTCCCACGTAAACTTTGGAATTGGTTCTGTGATTATGTTGGGTCCAGACCTTTGGAGTCCCAGATAAAAATATATTTTTTTACAGATTATAAGCCAGATTTTTTATTCTATGGTTTATCTATTCTATTGACAAGCGGATCGTCTACCGCAGTTATTTATTTGCAGCTGTTATCAGTAAGACACAGAGAGCCGTCTTCTTGTATGTTACCCTCTGTCGCCTCTTACGACACCCACTGGAAAATATTGGGTAGTGTATACTCCTACATTGCCACTACACGGCCTACTCCCACATCATACATACATAAACACTCACGCCTGTCACCCAGAGGGGTAGGCAGAGACTACAGACTTCCATTTAACACGATCCTGACATACCTCTCTCGCCTCCTCCACATCCATATACCTACGCATACATGCTCGTCGGTTAAGGGTACTCTTAATTTGGCCCATTTTTAGTATAGCGCCAATTTGGTCGACAAATTTCCGCCCAGGACGTCCCTTTCCGACTCTTCCATTCACTTCTGCAACATATATTTGCTTTGTCACACTTTCCTCATTCATTCTTTCTACATAACCAAACCACCGAAGCATTCCTTTCTTAATCCTGGTCACTGCATCATCTTGCAAACCACACTTCATTTTTAAAATCAAATTTTACTAATTTAACTGACGTTATTAAACTCAAAATAAAAAACATGATAAAGCCGAAATGTAGACGAAACTGTTATTAGAAATATGATTGTGTTGCATTATGCATTTTTCATAAATTTAACACACACACAGTCCACCTGATGGTAAGTGGTTGCTGTGGCCTATAGACATCTAGATCTATCCTCGATTATGAATCAAAATGCAGACGCGTGATAACCGTGAGGAATAAGATGGACTGCCTCGTTTCCAGTAAAAAGGGTCTCCGGTTCTCTACACTCACCATACAAAACACAGCAGCATTAAGCTACTATTTGACGCTGGTATTCTGTGAGAATGTGTCCTTCTCCGGTCGAGCCGTGTCATTGGTGCTATAACTATATACTACTAATATAACTGCAGCATGGCTCTACCACGTATAAAATATAGTATTCAAATATCTTAATAGTATTCAAATAGCTCTCTGAACATGATAGAAGCATGTTATTTTAATATTACAAGGAGACACAATGATTTATTATATTTACGCGAACACTACACATTGATTAAAACTACTTTTATGGATTTTATCGCGTTTATTTTACTATTATTTTTAATTCCCGACGTTTCGGGTACTCCGGGTTTAACAATGACATCGGGACGTCATTCATCTCAGTCCCCCGTGACCATGGGTGCTGGAAAGCACCCGAAACGTCGGGAATTAAAAATAATAGTAAAATAAACGCGATAAAATTCGTAAAAGTAGTTTTAATCAATTACAAGGAGACATTTAAATTTTATTGATATGTAACATGTATAGAACTCGTAATATATAGATAAGCGATCGTAAAAAACATTATAGATTCACAAATTAAAATGTAAAGGGCATATACACGTGCGGCGCCTGCCATGCTCGCGATGCTTATACGCAGTTTATTATGGCGTTAAAATGATGATTTTATCTTATAGGCAAATGAACTGACCATAAATTGTACATTTACTCTGGAGTCACTCAAATTTATTTTGAGAGAGTGAGGGAATACAGAGTTCATTGTCATTGAACTGTGCACTGTTTATTGTTTTTATGTATTTAAAGTGTTTCTTTCATCTTCTCTCTCATATGCTCATCGTTTTTAAGTTTAAGTTTTTAAATAGGTAAGTATTTTGTACCAATAGGAAAAAACTAGTCTAGTAATATAATTATTCTACACTTTATGGACAATAAAGATATAAGCTGCAGAAAGTTCATGCGAAAACATTGATTGAGGAAGTACGTGAAAGGTGTAGAATAGAAGCGGACGAGAGGTTGTCGCGCAACTTTAAGGAAAACTCCAAACTCTTCTGGAAAGAGGTTGGAAGGTCACGGAGTGGTGCGACAGCCTTAAGAATGAACAAAGTGCTTTCGAGAACCAATGACGTCCTCTCAGAAAAATCGGACGTCATGCAGCGATGGAGTGAATTTTATAGAGAAATGTATGCGTGTCATGATCTTAGTGAAGGATCCGGGGGTGACGCCGTGACTGGCACGCCAGACACGGACCTCGATGACACTGAGGTCATCAGCATGAAAGAGATTGAACGTGCGATTCGAAGTTTGAAATGTGGTAAGTCTGCGGTACTAGACAGAGTTACTGCTGAAATGGTCAAGTACGGTGGGCCTCGCGTCTGGGACAGCTTTCATCTGCTGTGCAATTTGTGCTGGCGGACGGGAGATGTCCCGGATGATTGGCGATCCGCAGTCATTGTGCCTTTATATAAAGGTAAAGGTTCACATTTTGACTGCGGGTGCTATCGGGCGATCAGCTTGACCAGTTTAGCAAGTAAAGTTTACTCGAAGGTTTTGACACGTAGGATGCAAGAGAAATCGGAAAGATTCTTATGGGAGGCACAATGCGGATTTAGACCTGGAAGAGGATGCACGGATCAAATGTTTTCTCTCCGCATGATCACGGAGAAGCTTCTGAGTGTTAACCAGAGGATTTTCTGTGCTTTTGTGGATCTGGAGAAAGCATTTGATAAGGTTATAAGGAAGAAAATGTGGGAACTGTTGCCGGGATATGGTGTGGATGGTCGATTGTTAAGGGCTGTGCAGTCACTTTACTATGGCTGTAAAGCCTGTGTGCGGGTAGGGCAGGACCTGTCACCCATGTTTAGCGTCCAAGCGGGTAAAATGATGGTATTTGCGCATAGTATTATTACGATACTATAAACTATAAACTGTGAACTAATGGTACAGTTAGGATTCTACTGAACTGACTACGAAATCCGACCCCGGTTGCGTCGTGTTTTGATATGACGTTTGTATTATGACAGATGCGCTACTTTTTCTTGTATGAAAAAGTTATGAGTAAAATATTTAGATGGGCCTATCCTTCCTTTTGAAATCATTGTATATAGCATGTTATACAAATGTTTATAACACAACGTTGTTGTGCATAGCGATTTGTACAGTCCGTTATACTAAGGAGATTGGTGTTGTCTAACACTCACGTCAGTGTACGCAACTGATTTTATATTTATTTTAATTGTTATATATTATTGTTCAATAAAATTTCGTGCGATTACCAAATAAAAAGAAAAAAAAACATAACTTATTATAGGCGCCCGTTGACGATTCATTTTCATAAACTTTGACGTGAGAATTATTGTGTCACATTGAATGCACAGATAATGAAATACTTTTATTCAACAGGTAAACAGTTGCCATAAAGTATCCTCCAAACAAAAATTTTGTAGTTTTTAAATGCAAAAGCTGTAATTTTTTTTTTCGGCAAACGTATACCTAATATATTAGACATTGTCAAATTGAGGGTTAAACAAGTAGCGTAAAGTGGTAGAGCGACGCTGTAGCTGTGTTGTAGTTGTAGCTCGATTGGGTCGGATCGACCGGGGAAGGACCACACTCTCACAGAATACCAGCGTAAAATAGCAGCTGTGTTTTTGTTAATGCAGCTGTTTCGTATGTTGAGTGTAAAGACCCTTTTTACTGGAAACGAGGCATTCCATCTTAGTCCTCAGGGGCTCAGGCGCTGTAAATTTCACAGTACGTGAACAATGCGGGTTCGATCCCCGCCGGCACCTACGAAATTGTCAATTTAAATTTTAAGTGGTGATTTACCGTGTGCTCGGCGGTGAAGAAAAACATCGTGAGGAAACCTACATATGTAAACGGTTCTTAAGTTTTTTTTATGAAGCCGAAGTAACAAACGAGCACACAGTCCATCTGATGATAAGTAGATGCTGTGGCCCATAGAGATCTACATTTATCGTCGATTAGCAGTCAAAACGCTGATGCGTTGTCGTCCCTGAAGACTAAGATGGAATGAATGCCTCGATTCCAGTAAAAATGGTTTCCGCTTCCCTACGCTCACGATACAAAACGCAGCAGCATTAAGCTACTATTTTACTTTATTTTTTATTTTTATTTATTTAACTTCATATACACAATATATGTATATAGCCTGTAGAGTGTACCTTAGAGTAGTGCAGAGATAAAAGAGGTAGGTGTAATAAGAAGTACAGCAATTAATATTCATATATATATATATATATATATATATATATATATATATATATATATATATATATATATATATATATATATATCATCATCATCATCATCATCATCGTTACAGCCCTTCACAAGTCCACTGCTGAACATAGGCCTCCCCCAAGTAATGCCATAAAGCACAGTCCTGAGCCACCTGCATCCATCGACTTCCTGCATATCTTACCAGGTCGTCACTCCATCTAGTGGGGGGTCGCGCTACACTACGCCTACCGGTATGAGGCTGCCACTCGAGGACCTTTCTTCCCCATCGGTTATCGGTTCTTCGAGCTATATGGCCGGCCCATTGCCACTTCAGCTTACTAATCCGTTGGGCTATGTCGGTCACTCTGGTTTTACTGCGGATATCCTCATTTCTGAGTCTATCACGCAGAGAAACTCCGAGGATAGCCCTCTCCATAGCTCGCCGAGTGACCTTGAGCGTCCTCATACGGCCAGCAGTGAAGGACCACGTCTCAGATCCGTAAGTCATCACTGGCAACACTCACTGGTTGTACAATCTAGTTTTTAGAGATTGAGGTATACCTGACGAGAAGATATGTCGTAATTTCCCGAACGCTGCCCAGCCGAGTTGAATCCGTCGATTGACCTCTCGGTCGAAGTTCGACTTACCTAGTCGGACTATTTGTCCCAGGTAAACGTACTCGTCAACAACTTCAAGCATAGTGCTCCCAACAACTACCGGCATAGGTGTGACATGGACATTAAATATGATCTTTGTTTTGTCCATATTCATCTTAAGACCTATCCGTTGGGAGGCACTATTGAGGTCATTGAGCATAGTGCTTAAGTCCTCCAGTGATTCTGCCGTAAGGACTATATCATCGGCAAATCGAAGGTGAGTGATGTACTCGCCATTGATGTTAATACCGTATCCTTTCCAGTCCAGCAGCTTGAAAACGTCTTCCAATGCAACGGTGAAGAGTTTCGGGGATGTAACGTCACCCTGTCTTACACCTCTCTGCAGTTGGATAGGTTTCGAGCTCTGGTTCTGTACTCGGATAGCCATCGTAGCCCTACTGTAAAAACACTTCAGCACTTCTATATACCGATAGTCAACTTGGCACCGCTGAAGGGACCGTAGCACCGCCCAAATTTCGACAGAATCAAAGGCTTTCTCATAGTCCACATACGCCCGGCAAAGTGGCAGATTGTAATCTTCGGTCTTCTGTACAATCTGCCGCAGGGTATGTATGTGGTCTATGGTACTGTCTATGGCCTTTTTGGAAACCGGCTTGTTCGGGAGGCTGGAAGTCGTCGAGTCTGCGTGCGAGACGATTCGTAATGACTCTCGAAAACAGCACGTAGACGCGGCTCAGAAGGGAAATCGGTCTGTAGTTCTTCAAGAGAGCGGTGTCGCCTTTCTTAAAGAACAAGACCACCGCACTTCTGCTCCACGCCTCCGGAGCAGTGCCACCATGGAGGACGGAATTAAAGAGCTTCTGAAGGACTTCAAGTACCGGTGTTCCACCCGCTTTCAGAAGCTCCGCTGTAATTTCATCCTCGCCTGGGGCCCTGCCGTTTTTAAGGTGCTGGAGAGCCATTCTAATCTCGCTCAGACTGACGTCCGGGATATCATCGGAATAGTGTCGGGTAAGACTTGCTCTTGGATCGTTACTCACACTTGCGTGTGGCTCCAACGATGATGTGTACAGCTGTCCATGGAACCTCTCAATCTCGCTCAAAATCTCAGGTGTCCCGGAAACGATGCTGCCACACTCAGTCTTCAGCTTTAACAGTTGGCTCTTACTGGCAGACAGATCTCTGGCAAAAATTTTGGAGCCCTGGTTCCGCTCGATCGCTTCTTTAATACGAGCAGTATTAAAGTTGCGTAAGTGTATATACATAAAATTAAATATATATATATATATATATATATATAGTACCTGGTTGACCGAGCTTTGCTCGGTATTTTTCGCTCGATTTTTTTAATTCGTGTGTTTTGGAAATTATATTTAGATACAAATTACATACTAATGAATTATAAATAATATTTTTTGATCTTAGCGACATAACAGAAAAAACTGAACTGGTTATTTGAATAAAAAATCATGAGTGCAATTATTTTTATTTAAATTTTCGTGTTTTTAAAAAATACTAAAAAAAGGGCTCGAAAAAAATATATTTTCTCAAAAAAGAAAGAAACTTGAAAAAAAAAAAATAAAAAAGTCGGTCGGTCGGTCTGGGCTCGAACCGGGGTTTTACGATTTTGTGACCGCCCATTATACCAATAAGCTATTTATAATCATTACCAAACTGTCAAAATTTACCTTCTTATTCTAACTATATTGTAGCAGTTTTTAATTGCCTAAAAACACGGACAAAAAGACATTTTCTAAAAATAAATCTTAGCTAGATCGATTTATTATCCCCGAAACTCCCTGGACACTAAATTTTATGAAAATCGTTGGAGCCGTTTCCGAGATCCCGATTATATATATATATACATATATACAAGAATTGCTCGTTTAATAGTATAGGATATATATATATATATATATATATATATATATATATATATATATATATATGCATCATATACATCATATATATATATATATATATATATATATATATATATATATATATATATATATACACACATATATATACACGTAATAAATATAATATTAAGCACGGCTAACTACGAACTAGGGTTTGAGAATTCCCGACAATTTCAAAGTACCGGGACACGAGACAGCCTACAGTCAAAGTCCCGGGAATTCCCGGGACTTCAAGACTTTTATGAATTTTTTAAAGTGGGGTAAGCCTTTTTTGAAGAATTTTAATTGAGTTAACTTCTAGTGAACCGTATTAAAAAAGGCAGTTTTTTTAAAAACCAACATTTATTAAACAGAAAATTAAATTTGATTAACTTTATCGTTAACTTCAGTCTTTATAATTGCTTTGTCTATTTTGTTTTAATCACATAAATCTAATAGTTTTAAAACGAATTTGTTAAAAACCATACTAATTCCTAATAACTTTACTTTTATCTAATAATTCTAGTATCTAATCTTTGGTCATAATCACAACATTGTTAAATCTCATAATCACATATTTGTTCCATAATTAAATAATCTTAATATAATTAATAAACCACACTTAGGTATAAATCAGTGTTTTAAGTAATCAACTAACACATTAATTAGACTTTTTTGCTGATTTAATAAAATACTTAGGCTTTAAAAAAAATCAAAGCGACAGCTTTGTCCAAAAATCTGTTTCTGATTTTTGTAATATAGTCAACGGAAAAGGAGATCACTCTCTCGTTTTCAACAGATGTCGGTTTAATTATGTTTCAGACTTTATACAGTAGATAGTTCCAAATTTTCAGTAAATTTTTCGGTTGCTTTAAACAACTGAAACTCCTTTTTTAATGTTGTTCTTTTTTTCCAGAATCTCGGGTTCGTTTTCTTGTATATTTTTTATTACCTGTTCTATTTGATTTATAAAATACTCATCAGACTTGTTGTTTACTTGAGAGCTACTGGTAAATACTAGGTTCAGCGCTCATTGTTTCTACATCTGGTGTCCGGATAGTAGGCATATTTTCGAAAAGCCTTTGTGGGCTCTTCGAAAATATGCCTATTTCTTTCATTGAGTTATAATGTACTACGTACTAGAGAAGACACCTCAACTCGAATGTTTGTAACACGCGTTAGAGCGCACGCACTCCAACTCACTTAGTCTGTGTCAAGCGGTTGCCGCAACGTGAGACGTTTGAGTGAAGAATTGTTTTTAAAATAATATGCCTTCGTGTGCATTGAGATATTGTTCAAACAACTCGAGAAACATAAGTAAAAGTCAAGGAGTGACTTTTCACCAGTAAGTTCAATATATTATCTTTAAAATACGCTTAATTTAATTATATTTTATCAACTGTAATATAAACGTGAATGTCAAAGAGTAAAACATTTTTATGCACAGACTTGACACTATCGAATATATATACTTAAAGAAATCTGCAGTACCATGTGATAATGTAATAATATTATTATATAACATTGCTGGAATTTTTGTGATATTTTGTGATTAGACGACGAACGATGTTTTTGTAATATTCAGTATATTTACGGGACTTAAGAGGGGCGGAATCCTCGGCGCGCGAGTCATACTAGTTATATGACTCGCGTATATGGCGGTTTTTACGAAACGGTATACAGTGCAAATGGTTTGCACAAATGCTTAATTTTCTTTTATTTTAATATAAATAAATATATTTGTAAATAAAATTAATACTAATAAATGATAATGTTGATGATTTTTGATATCAAATGTATATTTTTATATTTCACATATTTACCTATTAAAATATTAAATAAAATACCCTTAAAATGTAATTCTGACGTAATATTATGTAATATTATATTAAATTAGCACATATACTAAACAAAAAAACAATTTAAAAAATTGTATTCGATATAATTAACAATACAATCTAAATAAACAATTATTACATACTGACCATTCTACTTACGTATAATCTATAATAACAAAAACTGACAGCGCAAGCGCAATGCGCGTTTATACCAACTGCGCATGCGCGACTTTGCTATTCCCGCGCATGCGCGAAGACATAGAGTATCGCACAATTTTTGTTTGGAATAGCTTCTCTAGTACGTAGTACATTATAACTCAATGATTTCTTTTTGTATTTTTATTTTTTGTTGTTACAGTTCTTCCGGAAAGCCAACTAGTGCAGTTTTACTAATAGTCGAGGTAAAAAAGTCCGTGTTTTGAGACTGTGAGGTGTGGTGGCCATTTTAACAAGCATACAACTTGTTGTGGTCTTCTCTCTTCTAGATGTGGTTTCAAAGTTTCGAAGAACCGCTTCGCCAAATCATTATTCGTCGTTGTCGACTGAATTTTTTTGAGCAACTCGTCAATTTTTGCTAAAGCTGTAAGTAATGAAATGTTTTGTCCGCGTAAAACTTCCACAGCTATCTTGTTCGGCTGCAAAAAATCAAGGATTAACTAGTGCTTTTAACAGTGGTAGAGCCACGCGGCAGCTTTGCTGTTGCACGTATGGGCTAGCTCAAACCGGGGTGGTACCACGACCTCACAGAATACCGGCGTGAAGTGGAAGCTCTGCTTCCGCGTTTCGTCTGGTGAGTGCAGGTGGCCGGAGGCCCAAATCCCCCCCCCCCCATCAACATGGTAGCGGAATTAAATAATGATAGACTACCCCAGCACCCCTGGAGAATCCCTCGCTGAGCATCCACGACCATGTTTCTCCACTTCTGAGCGTCAGGCGAGCTTCAGGCTGCCCCGCGTATTCTGGGGGGGCAAAATTCCGCTCAAGACTACAACTGCTCGGGGCAAACGGAGCAACAAAACTAAGGCGACCCCTGCCACGCTGTCCGTGAATTTCTGCAATATCAGGGGACTTCACTCAAACCTAAACGCCGTCCACTACCATCTCGAGACGGCGAGGCCGGCTCTGCTCTTTCTGACCGAGACGCAGGTGTCCTCTCCGGCTGATGTCTCGTATCTCTCCTACCCGGGGTACAAACTGGAACACTCCTTTGTGCCTCGGGCTGGAGTTTGCGTTTACGTCAGAGAGGACATCTGTTCTCGACGCCTCGGCAGACTTGAAGGTTCGGACCTGTCCATCCTTTGGCTACGCGTAGACAGCGACGACCATCCGCGCGTCTACGGGTGCCTCTATAGGTCCCATAGCGGTAATGCCGAAACAGACCGACTCTTCGACCACGTCCAAATGGCTGCAGATTCGTTGCTACAGCAGATCCCCTCCGCAGAGATCGTGATCCTCGGCGACTTTAACGCCCATCACGCCGAATGGCTTGGTTCACGTTTAACCGATCATGCGGGGAGATCTGTTCATGATTTTGCCTTGGCATATGGTCTGACACAACTGGTTACTTCGCCTACGCGGATTCCAGATGTGGAGGATCATGCACCTACCCTGTTGGACCTTCTGCTGACCTCTCACCCGGACGGATATCAGATTTCCGTCGACGCCCCTTTAGGCTCCTCGGACCATTGTCTGGTCCGGAGTGTTGTGCCACTCACGCTGAAATCGCGGTTGCATTCTGCAGGCTGCCGCCGTGTTTGGCACTATAGGTCAGCCGATTGGGATGGGATGCGGTCTTTCTTTGCATCCTACCCTTGGGGGCGGGTTTGCTTCTCGCCGGATGATCCCAACGTTGTTGCGGATTCTGTTACTGATGTGGTACTTCAGGGTATGGAACTTTTTATTCCTTCCTCTGTGGTGCCCATTGGAGGCAAATCTCAGCCATGGTTTGGTCGCTCCTGTAAAATAGCATCATGCTATAAGCAGGAGTGCTACCAAGCCTGGGTTGAAGCATCAGCGTCCCGGGATGTAAACACCAGCGCTCTAAAAAAGAAGTATAATTCCGCCTCTAGGTCCTTCAAAAGAGTCATTGCCAAGGCAAAGTCAGAGGACATAGGCAGAATTGGCGAGAAACTAGTTCGCCTTCCTTCTGGAACCCGTGCATTCTGGTCTCTCGCCAAGGCTGTCCAGGGGAATTTCTGTCAGACATCTCTTCCATCTCTGCACAGGGAGGACGACTCACTGGCCCATACTGCAAAGGAGAAAGCCGATCTTCTAGGCTCTTTCTTTGCGTCTAACTCGACTCTCGATGACGGGGGGAGTACGCCGCCGACCATCCCGCGGTGTGAGTGCTCCATGCCGGAAGTGCAGTTCACACAGCGCTCGGTTCGCAAAGCACTCCTCTCCCTGGACATCCACAAATCGAGTGGGCCTGACGGAATCCCCCCAATTGTGCTGAGGACGTGTGCTCCAGAGTTGGCACCGGTTTTAACGCGTCTTTTCCGGTGCTCCTACTCCCTAGGCGTAGTCCCAAAATCATGGAAGACGGCTTTCGTCCACCCGATCCCTAAAAAAGGCGACCGCTCAGACCCGTCCAACTACCGGCCAATCGCCATCACCTCCTTGTTCTCCAAAACAATGCAGTCCATTGTAAACTGCCAGCTCATGAGGTACCTTGAGGATCACCAGCTGATTAGTGACCGCCAACACGGTTTTCGCCGTGGTCGGTCAGCTGGTGATCTTCTGGTCTACCTCACTCACAGATGGGCGGAGGCAGTAGAGTTCAAGGGGGAGGCATTGGCCGTTAGTTTGGACATTGCGAAGGCCTTTGATCGGGTTTGGCACAAAGCGCTTCTTTCGAAGCTCCCTTCCTATGGGCTTCCCGAGAAATTGTGCGATTGGATCACCAGCTTTCTTGCAGATCGGAGCATCAAGGTCGTTGTAGACGGTGCAAGCTCCGATTGCAAGCCTATTAATGCTGGTGTTCCACAGGGCTGCGTGCTATCGCCAACGCTGTTTCTTCTGCATATCAATGATATGTTGCATACCCGTAACATTCATTGCTATGCGGACGACAGCACTGGTGATGCTCTTTACACCGGCCGAGCCAATATTTCTCGGGAAAACGTCTCCGAGTGCCGGGACAAACTTGTGTCTGAAGTCGAGTCTTTGCTGAACAGAGTCTCGAATTGGGGACGACTAAATCTAGTCCAGTTTAACCCCCAGAAGACACAAGTTTTCGCGTTAACCGCTAAAAAGAACCCCTTTGTCGTATCCCCTCAGTTTCAAGGCACTCCCCTTGTTGCCTCAGCCAGTATCGGAATCCTCGGCGTCGACATATCGAGTGACGTGCAGTTTCGTGGTCACTTGGAAGGGAAGGCCAAATTGGCCTCTAAAAAGCTTGGCATGCTCAGCAGAGCGGTAGTATTTCATGCCGGCACACCGCCTGCAACTTTACAAGGCGCAGGTTCGGCCGCACATGGAATACTGTTCCCATCTCTGGGCTGGGGCTCCCCAGTACCAGCTCCTTCCACTTGACCGCATCCAGCGCAGAGCGGCTCGAATCGTCGACGACCGAGTGCTTTCCGATCGGCTCGATTCACTGGCGCTGCGAAGAGATGTTGCATCTCTTTGCGTATTTTATCGCATCTATCACGGGGAGTGCTCTGAGGAATTGTTCGGATTAATCCCAGCCGCCAAATTTCGTGAACGCACTACACGGCAAACGTCCCGATACCATCCACACCATCTGGATGCTTGGCGGTCCACCACTGTACGTTTCACAAGGAGTTTTCTTCCACGTACAACCTCTCTGTGGAATAGTTTACCACCGGCGATTTTTCCGGACCGATACGACCTGGGGACCTTCAAGAAAAGACCTTACTCCTTTCTAAAGGGCCGGCAACGCACCCGCAATTCTCCTGGTGTTGCGGTTGATCATGGGCGGCGGTAGTCACTTAACATCAGGTGAGCCGCATGCTCGTTTGCCCCCTCTTCTATAAAAAAAAAACTACAAAAGAAGAAGATTGTTTTTGTTCCAATTGTCTCACATGTTTAAATCAATCAACGCTTACTTCACGCAATTTTTGAGCTTCAAAAACCGTTCAACCATCACAATGATGGAATTCCACCTTGTTTTAACATCCAGTAGTAAAATAAGTTTAAAAGGAGCACCACACCACACTTACATCATAAACGAAATTGACGACTGACTGACTCAACTGACATAGACACAATCATAATCCAAACGTCACAGAACAACTAATATGGCGGCGTGATGGTAGCTCGGCAAATGTATTTATTGTGTTGTGTACTCAGTAGTTACGTAGTAGACCAAGTAATTATTCATTAAACTAACAGAATGACTCCAGACTCCTTCAATTATTTGAAAATAAAATGATAACATAATAATTTTGACAATATTGTCTCGTCTCGAGTCTCGACCCGAAAGTCCCGGGACTCGAGACAACTAAAATTACGAAAAGTCCCGGGACTTCGAGACAAGAGACGTTCCGGGACCCAAACCCTACTACGAACGCTGAGTTCATTCTGCCATTTTATTGACGAGCAGTTCTCGCACTTTAGACTTGAACGAAATCCGGTTTTCGGGCACTCCTGATTTAGGAAGGAAGAGCGTTCCAAAGAAGAACAGATTGAACAAAGAATGATGATTGTACAAAGTTAGTACTAAAAGGGGGGCACTGAAGCAAAAGGTTATTACTAGAACGGAGAACTCTATCATGGTTGGAGCTAAGATATTAAAAATGAGGAGTTAAGTAAGATGGAGGATTAGGAGACATCAAGATAGAGTAAAGAGTAGTGAGTGCACGTAGACTACGGCGCTGACGAATGGGTAACCAGTTGAGTTGAGAGCGATAAGTATTTTACTGTGAGAGCGTGGTCCTTCCCCGGTCGAGCCGACCCATTCGTGCTACAACTATACTACTAATATAACTACAGCGTGGCTCTACCACGTATGGACTAGGGATAAAAATATGTTACTTTTCGTAATATATTATTGTTCTATAATATATTTTAGAATTGATTGAAATATAGTATGATACTATATTATATTCTAGTACGGGTGGCAACCCTAGTTCCTATGTATTTTCAAATTAAAAAAAAAAACTAAAGCGGTCACCGCGATACATTGTCGGATTGACAAAATCATCCTAATGATTCCAATAAGTTATTTGAATGACGCGTCAAACAAGACGAATTTGCATACTTAATTAGATCCACTGATAAAGTTTAGTTAGCTGTCGCTGCATCAGGTCACGTCAATTAATACGACATTTATTGCTTGCACGTTTGCCGTGCTAGCTCAGACGGTTAGCGCTCGCTGTAAATTTCACAGAACGCGAGCAACCCGAGTTCGATCCTCGCCGGCACCAATGGAATTGTTAATTGCAATTTTAAGGGATGATTTATCATGTGCTCGGCGGTGAGGAAACTATCGCGAGGAAACCTGCATGTCTGGGAAATAAGAAAAAAATATTCCGAAGACATATGAACTTCGACAACAGGCATTGAGGCAGCGCGGCGGACATTTCCTTGCCCTAAAACTCTCTCAGAAGTGAGAGGCCTGTGCCCAGCTGTGGGAGGTATATAGGATGTATTTTTGTACAAGCCCAGTGGTTGAAATGGTAATTAAAAAAACCGATTGCGTAAAAAGTTTGCTGAAAAGATAAAAAAATTATACCGTATGTCACTTCCACTATTAAAACTAATCTAACGACGCCCCATTTGTTAAAATCCATCAAGCTGTTCATAGCCTACAGAACATGCTAAAGAAATAAATACACATACGTACACATACATACATATATACATACATACCATAACAGATATGCTGGACAGCCCCATATTGAGGTGCTGGAATGGTGCCCACGTAGGCACAATACGGGGCTCAGACCAGGTTTTTTGTTTTGTAGGTCGAAATTAGGTTAGGTTAGATTATAAACCAACACAGATTTTTTATCAAGTAGTAGACCCGGTAGATTTTGAAATATCTCAAAAATAAAAGTGCTGCTAAACTATTTTTTTGGAATAACTTTTAAACGGCTTTGCCGATCGATTCCAAAAACTAATCATCTTTTAACCTTGAAAAACCACGTCGATCGGTCCCTTCAAACTATGTTGATTCGTTCGTGAGATATCGTTAACGAAAAAGTTTGAAAAAATAGATTTTTTAAATTACTCCGATAGTTCCTATTCAACGTTATAATTTGGTAAAATTTGGAGCGCTTTGCATTTGAAATTAGCGGCAAGTTCCAAGGATGGCCTACAGGGTCAACCAATTTCTATTATATCCTCCTTCTGGGGCAATTGGTAAAAATAGAAATATAAAATAATTGTTTACACGAAGTCGACGTACATTATCTTGAATGCTAGAATTGTGCACAAGTTTTAAGCGGAAATATTAAAAGTGCTACCTCAAATGGCTTAGCAAGATCCTCCGTTATGCCGAAAATATTGCATAAATATATTAATTTTGAAATAAATATATGGTAAAGTTGAGGATTAATGTTAAGTACTATGTTATAAGAAAACACGATTCCGTAAAATTTTCTCGATAGAAAAAAATCCGAAGTTACCTCCAAACTGAACAATAAACCGCCGGTATTCATAAAATACTTTAAATTAGATCATGAAACATTGCATACTAACTGAACTAACTATAAAGCAGGGCTTATGTTATTTACTTTTTTTTTAAATTACCAATATTTTCACTGTAAAAAGAAATTACCTAAACTATCGGCGTCTTGAAGCTTGTTTCCTGCCGCCCGATTAGTCTCGCTTCAGCTTTCGAACGGGAAAGCTGTGCCACTTACGATCAGAATACACATTAAACAACAGGACGACGTAAAATTAAAATAGGAAATAACCGTAATAAAAATAAGAAGCAATATGGCGTAAAGAAGCAGACATAAATATGATAAACCTAATGAAATAAGTATCTAACTACCTATCTACTTACAGTATTAGTGATTACAAACATGTCGGTACATAGCATACGACGCGCGGGGAAGTGGGGGCGAAAGTGACTATAGGCCATTAACAAGTAATTATTACAATAACTATTTGTAGATTTTAGAATGGGAAGAATTGCTTTCATGTTGTGATTTCCTAAACCCTTACTTAGTAGCATTGTAATAGCAGCTCAGTGCTGCTTTGTTTCGTATGCTGAGTGCGGAGAGCCGGGAACAGTTTTTACTGGAAACGAGGCAATTCATCTTTGTGCTAAGGGGTGACAACGCATCTGCATTTAGATTCTTAATTGAGGATAAATTTTGTCTTTATCTCGGATGTTATGGGCCACAGCATCCACTTACTATCAGGTGGACTGCTTGCTAGTTTTCGAACATAATGATTAAAAATAAAACCTCTTTTTTGTTAGAATGCAGGCTTCACCGCGATGTATCCCTTGACCACCGAGCACGTGGTAAATCAGCATTTAATTTTCAACTAACAATTTCATTGGTGCCGCTCGGCTCAAACCCGAGTTTACTCGCGTTCTGTGAAAATTACACATACCGGATATTGTTCTATAGTAGTTGATATTTAATTGATCACTTTTCTTTTACAATAGAATGATAATAGAGTTTGCCCATTCTTCTGGTATTTCTTTATTGACAGAGGTTAAGTATGTCGTTGAAAAATTTTGTTAATATCGGCGTGATGGGTTTTTTATCACATACACATACCAGCATCGAAAAATTGTCAGGGTGATTTCCTGTGACCTCAAAACGTCATGTTTTGATGCAAACTCAATTTTTGAAAAGCGGAATAAAAACAAGAACTTTCAATTTTCAATTTTCTTAGCCGGAAGTTAAAAATTTGAAGCGTTCACATTTATCGTTCGCTTCTTAATTCTATACATATACCACGTACAAATAAATGAAATTCAAGTGTCTGATCGTAATGTCAAAATAACAGCTTTTAACGTCAAAATAACAACTTTTAACGTCAAAATAACAGTACTTATAAAAAAACACAATTTTTAAAATTTTTGTCTGCCAGTTTGTTTGTTCCGGCTAATCTCCGAAATGGCTGCCCCACTTTGACGGGACTTTTACTGACAGACAGCTGATTTTATAGGGAGTAACTTAGGCTACTTTTATATTAGAAAGGTAATTGGGATTCAGCGCAAAAAAAAAAAAAAACCAGAAAAGATGCAAAATAACTAGTTGATCTACGTCGAGTGTATCACCGAATCATTGGTTCGGTTTAAGCTCGTCGCAAAATATCATGATTACAAGAGCTGTTTTGTCTCTCTCTGTCATGTGTAATGTAATATCTCATTCCCTAAAAATATCTGTCAAATACATAATATTGTCTCGGTGGAACGATCCGTGGTTATGTAATCAATAAACTGCGCGTTTTATCGTTCATAACAATTAGTACTTGATTAATTTAAGTTTTCATTTCATTTATCAACGTTAATAAAATATTTGTACACAAATATGATTGGTGATGAGGTGTTACGATGTATTCAGCCGTCTCTATCAACTATATGTTGATAACACGGAAGATGAACTATAAGAAAAGTGCCAGTAGATCTACGGAACTAAATGATCGACTGATACATGAGTGACACGTAATCTTTTGATTAAAAAGATACTTTCGTACCTCAGTTATGTGTTTGATCATTTTAATTTCGCGCGTTTTGCGTACGTGCTACTTTCCTGAATTCTAATAAGTTTCTTTGGCTGCCGGTTGAAAAAAATACTGGAAGTGAATGAAACTAAATTAACAGATTTTATGTTTTATTAAACTTCTTTTACATTCCTAACGTTTCGAGTACTTTACAGCAACCTTGGTCATGGAGAGACTGAAGTGTTCGGCATTCCAATGTCATAGTTAACCAATGCTACCTTCAGTTTAAAATTATTAATTTGGGTCCGAACTACCGTGTAGTGGCGGTGCAGAGAATGTTCACTAAGCTATATCATTCCGTGGCTGTGGTAAGAGGCGTCAGAGGGACACAAATCAGCAAATGGGCAGCAGCCTCTTCACAATAAGGACTAAAAATAAAAAATAAACTGCGGTTGTCCACATCTATCAAAGATACAAGACATTTTTTCTTAACATTTATTTTTATTTTTCTACGTAGTCTCCTTGTCCCATCTCTTCTAATTCATCCAAATAGTACTCGGCTATTTTCTTTGCAAAACAATTGTTCACGAAGGTGATTGCCTCCTCATTTGATGAAAATCTCTGTCCGTATAGGTTCGTCCCACAACAGATGCCGCAGGCAGACTGATTGAACAAATTGAAAAGGATAGCGCTATTACTTCCGCGTGTAAAACAAGAGACAGAAAGAGAGTGTGCTCGCTTAGAATAAAATAACGCAAGCGCCAAATCGCATAATTGTTAATTACGAGAAGACCACGTAGAAAAATAAAAAAATAAATGGTCACGATTTGAGATAATAATATTATCTATTTATTACGTTAAAAATCATCATTAAATTCCATATGGTTTCAGTGATTTAACTCAAAATAAGTGCAAAACGAGGTTTTTTCGTTTTTCTTTTAATCGAGAATTATTTTTTTTGTTTGAAGATTATAAGTCCAAGTTTAATTTATCCAAATAGAAAATATTTACGTCTTATAGATACCGTGATCTAGATCGCTCAATATCACCAAAATAGCATTATATGGACTCTTAAGTTTGTTAAGTATTGATGATTGATGACGTAGCATGTTCCTGTAATGGTTTTTCCACTCCATGACTATCTCAAAAAGCAGTCATTATCACTTTCCATTCACCATCACTTTCCCAGCCCAAAAAAAGTTTTTGGTTTTTTGGGAGGCGGGTACCCCGTTGCAGTCCACTGTTTTGACTGTATTTTATTTCGGGCGTATAATGGTGTATCCAAGTTTTGTCAAGAGTAATTAATCGGTGTCAAACTTCGAATTTATTGCGCCTAAACTGCGCGGACAGAGCGTTGGAAATGTTCATTCGAACACGTTTTTGGTCTAACGTGAGCAAACGCCACACCCAACGCGCTGGCAACTTTCTTGTGCCTAAATCTAGATTTAAGGGGAAATATAACCTCAAATGGCTTAGCAAGATCCTCCGTTATGCCGAAAATATTGCAGCATTAATTTTGAAATAAATATATGGTAAAGTTGAGGATTAATGTTAAGGACTATGTTAGACGAAAACACGATTCCGTAAAATTTTCTCGATAGAATAAAAATCCAAAGTTACCTCCAAAATAAACAATAAACCGCTGTTATTCAAAAATACTTTAAATAAGATCATGAAACTTTGCATACTAACTGAGCTAACTATAAAGCAGAGCTTATGTTATTTACTTTTATTTAAAAACCATTATTTTCACTGTAAAAAGAAATCACCTATGGTTCATAAAAGATAGCTTGATCTCTGCGACAGCTTTCAGTAAAAATCACGCCTATGAAGTCCTGAATTTCTTAGTAGTACAGACAGTACCTGTCAATGTCATACTTTATGGGCATGCCGATCGCAGAGATCAAGCTATCTTTTATGAACCATAAACTGTCGGCCTCTTGAAGCTTGATTCCTGGTTGCTGCCGCCCGGTCAGTTTCGCTTCGGCCTTTGAAGGAGGTTGTGTCGCTTACGATCAGAATACACATTACGCAACAGGACGACGTAAAATTAAAATGGGAAATAACCGTAATAAAAATAAGAAGCGACTGGGTTGGCGTTAAGAAACAGGCATAAATATGATAAACCTAATGAAATAAGTATCTAACGACCTATCTACTTACAGTATTAGTGATTACAAACATGTCGGTACATAGCATACGACGCGCGGGAAAGTAGGGGTGAAATTAGAATTTGAGCTGACTTACTATATCCCCTTAATATGTGAGAAACGCGTTCTTTAGACACTTTCATAGCCTCTGCTATCTCTCTCACTTTAATTCGGCGGTCGCCTGGCACCATTTGGTGAACTCTTGCGATGTTAATGACAGTGGTTACAGTTTTTGGACGTTACGAACGTTCATAGACTCCCTAGACCTTACGGCCACGTTTTAATTCAGCTGCCCAAAATTTCACTGTGGTAAATGATAGTGCAGAGTTCCTCATGGACAGTGTTATGGAGAGAGATAATTTAAAATAGCAAAGCTTGTGGTCTTCGGTCCTGGACTGTAAAGGCATGCTAGTTGAGAGAAAGGGCGTTCGTTAAAATAAATTGCACGCCTATTTTATCACCGCCAACCTCTTAGGTCTTTCATGCTCCGGAGACAGGTTTTGCCAAGTCGTAGACGAGACGCTTCTTTCTTTCTTTTTGCGAACACAAAACTTCACTACTTTAGTATACTTAAGTATTGTTACTTAAGTAGTGCGCGGCGCCGTTTATTCCTTCGGTTATTGATTGACTCATGGGACAGTTCTCAGCGATATATATATATATATATATATATATATATATATATATATATATATATATATATATATATATATATATATATTAAAGGAGAGTATGTTTAGAAAAAATGCATTATATAAAATAAACTAGATGGCGCCAACAGACAGAATCAAAATAATATTTTAGTTAAGGCGTATTGCCTTTCAAAAAAAAAATTTAATGAAGCTCGATAGTCATTTTTTCCATTTTCACAAAAACACATCGACCCACTCAAACGACTGTCAAATAACAACTACGCGTCCAAAATGGCTGAAATTTTGGTGCGTAACTGCGTTTGGAAACTTTTCAGAGCACCCTGGTAGATCAACATTCTTCTTTCACTTCTAATTTATCAGCGGTGTGGCTTCAGCGCAAAACAAGCCGAGAGATTGATTTGGCATGACTTGCGACGCACAAAGTTTTTGATGTATATCAGGATTTTTTTTTTCGAATCGGGCGTTACTTTGCACAAATCCATTATAATAAAGATATTTCATAGTTAATTTGCAACCATCCGCTAAATTAAATAAAATGATGTGTCTTACCTAGTTTGAAGAGCACCTCCCGCCCTCCCCCAATTGCGTGCACTAGTCCCGTCACCACTACTCTCAACACCACTATTCCAGGAAAAACACACCACCAGTAAAAGAGCTGATGATCTCCAAACGGCTGAACAGATTTTCTTGAATCATAGCTACACACGTACAGCTATACACGCTGGATCAAGTCATTTTTTAAACAAACAAAAAACAAATCTTAAATCGGTTCTTACGTTTGGAAGTTACGATGCCATAGCCGTTATACGTGGTACAGCCACGCTGCAGCGATATTATGGTTTAGCACGAATGGGTCGGCTCGACCGGGGAAGGACCGCGCTCTCACAGAAACCGGCGTAAAATAGCAGCTTAATGCTACTGTGCTTCGTATGGTGAGTGTAGAGATCCGGAGACCCTTTTTTACAGGAAACGAGGCATTCCATCTTAGCCCTCCGGGGTAATAACGCATCTGCGTTTTGATTCTTAATCGAGGATAAATATAGATGTCTACGGGACACAGTATCCACTTACCATCAGGTGGACTATGCACTCGTTTGTCACCCTTATTCTATAAAAAAAAAAAAACAGACACACCGATATACACGATAAACATATAACGCCCCTTTGTTTAATTCGGATTTTTTGAGAAACATTTTCAGAAGAAAACGACCGCATTACTGCTATAGTTTTACTTATAATTTTATAGTTTTTATAATTTCGCTACGAAGCAAGCCGTGGTAGCTCAGATGGTTAACGCTCGCTGTAAATATAACAGAACGCGAGTAACCCGGGTTCGATCCCCACCGGCACCAATGAAATTGTTAATTGCAATTCAAGTGCTGATTTTACCACGTGTCCGGCGGTGAAGGAAAACATCGTGACGAAACCTGCATGTCAAAAGAATAAGAAAAAAATATATTTCGAAGACATGTGAAGTTCGCCAACACGCATTGGGGCACCGCGGCGGACACTTCCTTGCCTTAAAACCCTCTCAGAAATGAGGGGAGGCCTGTGCCCAGCAGTGGGACGTATATAGGCTGTAACTTTACTTTACTTTTTACTTTACACTACGGATACTCCCATTTTTCAGTCTATTGCCGCTCAACCGCTCTTGCCATAACTCGCTGAGCGTCCTTGAGCTTCCTCATGCGGCCAGCAATAAAGGACCACGTCTCAGATGTGATCACTGGCAATGCGCACTGGTTGATCAATCTCGTTTTGCAGTTTGAGGTATGCCTGACGAGAAGATGTGTCGAAGTCTCCCAAGAACTCACTTAAAATGCTCATATTATCAAGAACACCTCTTCTAAATACACGTATTGCGATGGTCAACTACGGAACCCTACTTCTAAATAGTGCGTGGACAAGCACTTGGCCAGTTTTTTATAAAACTAGTCAATGAGTCACCTCAGATCAAATTTCTGTCTCCGCGGCCAGTCTGAAAGAAGACTTCCAAATTACACTCTTTTATAAAAAAAGTGTGTTACATTTTGTGGTAATAAAGGCGGTGCTAATTTTAAATTTTAATTCAGTAATTAGCATCGCGGCGTATAGCGAGTCCGGGTGAATATTTTTCCCACGGTTTGAAGCAAAATTAAAAAATTAGTAAACTAATTATAATGTATGAATTCGCGTTATCTATAGCTTAATCGGCTTGCAATATGTTATGTTGATTTTTATTTTAATAATGTTGCTGATTTTTTTTAAATGTTTTACGAATCGCGCCAAAATTAACACAATGGAAAATTTATTTATTTCCGTGTCTGTCTTTTTTAATAATTTATAATAAATTAATAGAAATTCAATTCATATCATACATAATCAAATACACATTCCAATTTATTAATTTGTATAAATCATGGATTGATAATGACTACCTTGATATTATAATTATAAATATAATATGTTGGTCCCACACAATATTATATGTATTAATAATAGTTGTTTATTTATGTATACGTGGTAGAGCCATGCTGCAGTTATGTTAGTAGTATTGTTGTAGCACGAATGGGTCGGCTCGACCGGGGAAGGACCACGCTCTCACAGAATACCAGCGTTAAATAGTAGCTTAATGTTGCTGTGTTTCGTATGGTGAGTGTAGCGAACCGAAGACCTTTTTTTTACTGGAAACGGGGCATTCCATCTTAGTCCTCACGTGTGGCAACGCAACTGCATGTTGAGATGAGAGATATAGATCTTGGATGGGCTACAGCAACCACTTACCATCAGGTGGATTGTGTGCTCGTTTGTCACGCTATGCTATAAAAAATTATATATATATACGACAACCACAGTTTTTTTACAAAAAACTGTGGTTGTCGACGCGTCTGATCCGCGTGGAAACTATAGTGAATGTCCCCCTCGTGAGGTATTTTAGAGACATGGTGGTCACTATAATGTTGCTGCAGCACAAGTGTGTCGGCCACACTGGGGAATGACCTTGCCCTCACAGAGTATTTTTTTTTTGCGCCCGAAGCAAATATGGGCAACCCTCCGGAAAGCGGGGGAGGGAGGTTGGGAATGCTCATAGCATACCACGCAGCCGGCTGCGTGGTTATGTGGCGACTTTTACCCACTAAACCCAACCTTTTAGGAATTGGCTTAACGATCTGACTAGAGATCTCTAAGCTGTATACGAACACGAGCCTCCTTGGCAGAAAGGAGGGCGCAGCAGAAAGGAGGGCGCAGCAGAAAGGAGGGCGCAACACAGAGTACCGGCGTCAAAGAATATATACACTACGCGAAAAGAAACGACACTTAAGCATGTGTGTACGTAAAATCGCTTGCGGCTATGTGTGGGTGTCTGGATGTACGCGGGGGCCTTGAGAGGCGCGCGGCGCGTGGAACGGGCAGTCGCCGACTGCCCCAGGGCAGTCGGCGACTGCCAGGTGGCCGAGCGGCGAGCGCTAATGGTAGTAATACCGATATTTGTCAGTATTAGTTAATATGAATATATTCGTCAAGTGATATTATAATATTTCAATTAGTATATATGAATATTTCTGATATCTTAATGTACATATTACTATTTTATTCATGTAGGTATTAAGTTTATGTTACCAAGTAACATTATTAGTTTTTATAGCCGGTTTATATGCTTTTAATAAATATTAATGTTGTTATTTAATATAGTATATGTATGAGTATTACTGAAAGTGATTTTAAGTGATTAGAATTAAAGTAAATTCCACTGCACAAAACACTTGTTTCGTTAGTTTAATTTTTAATAATGTTTTATGATACCTAAAAATATGTGAACTCGTGAACACGTGTGTGTGTGTGTGTGTGTGTGTGTGTGTGTGTGTGTGTGTGTGTGTGTGTGTGTGCGTGCGTGCGTGCGGGCGTGCGTGCGTGCGTGCGTGCGTGCGTGCGTGCGTGCGTGCGTGTGTGTGTATTGATGTGTGTATTGATGTGTGTATGTGTGTGAGCGCGTGAGTATGTTAGCAACAGTCAAACTAGGAGGTTTTCAGTTTCTTCATACGTAAGACATTGTAGCCAATTTGTTAGTTTATTTTTGCATTCAAACTTATTAAGCGGATAAATGTTGATTTTCTTATTTACTTTATTATATAATATTGAGCTTATGATAAAATAGTGTTTTTTGGCATGTGACGTTCTATGAATCTTAGTCTTACACACACGGTCAGATCTGCGTTTGTGTAAAACCTTAGGATCAAAGGGCGTTTCCATGTGTTTTCTTAAAATAACTCGTAAGATATAAAGTTGCCTGACAGATAACATTTTACAATCGGCGTATAACTTCGATGTGTCGTATAAAATCGGTTTAAAATTTATAATTTTTAAAACTGCTCGCTGAGCTCTTTCCAAAGATATTAGAACTGTTTTATTAGCAGCGCCCCAAACCGGGATACAATAAACAAGAAGCGACTGACAAAGGGCAATGTATACCATATTTATTATGTGTTTATCACCCACTTGCCTTAAAATTTTAAAAATGTATATGACTTTTCTGATACGACTACTCTCTCTATTGATTTACACGAGCATGCATGTGACCGATTTTTGGAACTGCATGTGTGTATTTTAATTTCATAGGCGTTTAACCCAGGTTGTGTATTTTTCTTAATGAATAAGTTATAAATTTAGTTTTATTAATATTTAGTGTGAGGAGATTAGAAGACAGACACTGTGTTACTAGCTTCAAGGCATGCTCAGCGGTTTTTCCAACATCTTCCCAGGAATTGCCGTGGATTATTAAAGTAGTGTCATCTGCATAGGCTAATATTTTGCAGTTTGGTAAAGGCATCTTACACAGGTCATTGATGTAAATTAAAAACAAGGTAGGACCTAATATACTACCCTGTGGTACACCGTAGTGCAAATAATCGTATCCACTACAAACATTATCTATTTTTACACATTGGCTCCGATTACTGAGGTAATCTTTAAATATTTCCAGAGCTATGCCTCTTACTCCTATTCTTACCATTTTGTCGAGTAAGACTGGAACTGAGACTGTATCACAAGCCTTTGAAAGATCTAGAAAGACCTCTAGGCATTTGGATTTTTTGTCCAAGTTCTTAACAACCGTTTCAGTAAAAGTTATTACAGCATCTTCTGTTGATTTTCCAGAACGAAAGCCAAATTGATTATCAGCTATTAAGGTATATTTATCGAGAAATTTCACAAGACGTGAATTAAGCACCTTTTCTAATATTTTAGAAAAAACCGGAAGCACAGATATTGGCCTGTAGTTATTTACAATATCTCGTTTACCTCCCTTATATACTGGATGAACTACCTGTTAAGAAGGTCAGGGAATTTGCCCGTTTGAATTGACAGGTTACATATATAGGTCATAAGGGGGGTAAAAGTACTTTTACAAGCCTTAATAATCGATGTAGGAATACCATCACATCCTGTAGCGCTATCAGAACGAAGTCTATTAATAATTCTGTCAACTTCATCATATTGTACTTCGTGCAAAACAAAAGAAAAAGGAAAGAAAGAGTTCTGATCTTCTGAAAGGAGATAAGAAGGACTACTATTAATAATTTTGTGCCGGATGGGCGAAACTCTCCGGAGTAAATGTTGTCGAAGATACTTCGCGAGTCGCTCACGTCCTACACCTATATGTTCCGGTGGGTACTTTCACCGCCGTCTTCGTGGGTGCCGCTGAAATATTGTGGACTGTGGTTCAAATCAAAATGCACGATTAACAAATACAAATAGCAAGGTAGTGGCCAGCGGTTCGACTGATTGATTAGTCGCGAAATTTTATAACCATTGATCACGGTTGTTAAACTACGGTTGTTCACTGTTGGTTGGTCACTGTATATTTCAAAAGATTTCTTTAAATTGTACGGTGGTATCAAAGATCTATTAGTAGTAGCTGGTTTTCTAACACTACTGACTAGCAGCTATTATCAACTAAACTAGCTGATTTTATCACTTGTGTAACTGCGGATATCAGTTACGACCTTTTTCGGCTAGCTAACACTTTCACGATATGTAACTGCGAATGTCAGTTACGACCTTTTTCGGCTAGCTAACACTTTCACTATTCACTATATACTGCTACTAGTCACTTCAGCTACCACCGGATACCACTCACTTCACTTCATTGTCACTGGTAGTTCTTCACACTACTACTGGTACTGGGTCCCGAGCCCTTGAGGTAGACTTGGGCAATACTTTGCAGTGAGCCGCTTGCCATTTTCCGTTTGCCTCTTTATTGCATAAACTTTTCACTATACAAATGGCATAAATTGCAATATTTTCTATACAAAACTAATTGCTACACTAACATGCTATACATCATTAAATCGGTAGTCTGGTACTTTATTAGTATATCATAAATGTTACTCAAAATATTAACATTGTAAAAAGTTATTAAACGAAATGTCCAAAATTTTCATAATATTTGGGTACATTAATTCTTTGTTTTTTCTATAACTACGAAATGCGTTTAATTATACAAAAATATCCCTACACTTCTTTAATCTATAAGCCATATGCTAATTGAATGTCATATTTATAACTCTTTTAGAACATAAAATTATTTTCCTTATTTTAGTATGAACTATTACGCAGTTAATTAAAAACTTTTCCACGATAATACGCGCTGTGATTGGTCGATTTTTTGGTATATAATAAAAGTTGTTTATATCACTTGTTATCAAAACGACATTCTATACAAATATACTAAGAGTTATAAACATGCTAAATAACTATATTAATACACGTTTTCACTCAGTTTTGTCGGTAATTTCATTATTAATACAAAAAACAATATTCTTTATAACTTCGTTTCTTAGCGTTGTTAGGCCGTCGCGAACAAATTTCATCAGCTAAGTTTTTGCCAATATTAACAAAAAATTTGTTGATATAGTCCACTGATGCAGATACATCAGAAGATATTTTTAAAAGATCACTTGAAGAATTTACATTTTTTTTAATATTACATACAAGTTCTTTTGAATCGTTTTTATTTTTAAGTAGCTCGTTTTTTTCATAGGTCCGTTTTAGATTTCTCAAAAGTTTATTACAGAAGTTTCTATATCTTTTATATGTAAGTTTAAGAGTCAAATCATTTGGATACTTCTTGCATTTTGCATGCATTCGATCGCGATTTCTGATACATTTCAGTAGTCCTGGCGTGATCCATGGTTTTTTATTTCTAATCCTTCTAGGGATTGTGTGTAAAATAGAATGAGTCTTAATTATTGACGAAACTCTTTCTATAAGAATTTGAGTGGCTTCATTGACCGTTTTAGATGTTAAAATATCATTAAAATCAGATTTTTTTTATATCAGCCATAATTAAAGTTTTGTTAAGATTTATTTTATTAGTATTGTTGTTTAATGACTTAGGTTTATATTTCAAATTTAATACTATGGGGTTACGATCAGTTATGTAAGAGTCTACTATCATGATAGTGGCGATTTGACTCGTTCTGAGTAATACATGGTCAAGACAGATGTTTGAATGTGTGGGCAGATTGTGGGATGGAAATAAGCCGAGATTGGCACACAAGTTCAAATATTCATTACAGTTATTACAAGATTTAAGTGTATCTATATTAGTATCACCAATAACTGCAATATTTTTACATACCGACAGGCCGGAGATAACCATCTGAAAACTTTGTAAAAAATTATTAATGTTCAAAAAACAATAGGGTCGGTATATTGCGACAATAGATAGTTCATTACCTAAAGTACACACTAGGCAGTTTGCTTCCTTAAAGGGGGGTTCGTGAATAGTGTAAACAATTTCCGATCTAACATAGACAAAAACTCCGTCATTTTGATTATATGTATTTTTCGTTTGATGTGATTCATATCCGACTAGGAAAGGAACACGAGTTGTTTTGCTAAACCAACACTCCGATAAGACTATAACGTCACATTGTATTATAAGCTGCTCGAGTAATAACTGTAGACCGTCTATGTTACAATTTATACTCCGAATATTTAGATGTAATATTGTAAATGAACTTGCGCTATTATCTATGTAATTTATGCATTCCTCAGGGTTACAATTTAAAGATTTTGAGACCGTGAACCCTGAACCGTGACCGTGAACCTGAGGTCTGAGACTAGAGAAGTATTAATTATGAAGTAGTGTTTAAATGTATAATTAACTGTTGCTTTAAAAATTTTATAAGTGTTTTGTGTTTGTTAAATGTAACAGTATAGGTTTTTTTTAGCTTAGAGTAATAGAGTAAAATTGTTTGGTTTTAACAAAAAAAAAAAAAACAGTTGAATATTGATATTAAATATTAAACAAAAAAGAAAATAATCTGCATTTCAATTTATCAAATCATTTAAACACTTCTCTGTCTTTATAAGTATTTGTTTTGAAGAATCGTCTTTGCGGAGAAATATGCGCGCATTCGTAGACCAACAGTATTTATAATGGTTGTCCTTTGCAAACTGACGTGCCTGGGCGAAAATTTTCTAGTGGTAAGATTGAGGTGTTCAGATACAAAAATTGGTTGTTTTTTACCTTCAATTCCAATGTGCGTTGAATTTAGTTTTTCATCAATTGAGCGTTTTGAGTTGAAGGATCTAGCAGCTTGTAATACATCATTTTTAAGAAGAACAGACGTAAATTCAGCTACAATAATACAACTGGAACCAGATTTATTTGGCAGTCGATAAACATCACGGACGTCGCAAGGATTAATTTCTAAATTAAGAGCAGTGCCGATACGAGTGACAATAGAAATTAGATCACTGGTGGATTCTTTTCCTTTTTTTGCAGGAATATTACGAAACTCTACGGTAGCTTTTAAGGAGGAACGTTGCAGAGATTCAATATTTTGTTCTAACTGCTGTATGAAAGCCCGATTTTCAGAGCATTTAATTTCCAAAGAACTAATTTTGCTCATAATTCCATCAAATTGATGTGATAAATGTTCAACAGATTTCTCAATCTGTGAATTGGAGTTTTTCACTTCCTGTATTTTGCTTTTTATATCATTTATATCTCTTTGAAGACGAACACGTTCCTCTTCATTTGAAGACATCCATGAAGAAATCATTTGTTTAATGTCCGCTTTAAAGTCTTTTAATTCTTCCAGAAAGTCATCGGAGCGATGGCGCTTATTATATCGCATTTGTACGTAGTTAGGGGGTGTTCTTTTTTTGTTTCAGAATCGGAGAATGATTGTTGCATATTTAATGACATATATAATAGTCCAATGTGTAATGTAAATTATAATTGAAGGTAACTATTAGCGCACACTAATAAAGGCCCTAACAGCATCGACCAGTACGTAATAGTCCGCGTGAAGAAGGTCGTAGGCGCCGTGAATATGAGGGCGCTTACGCGTTTTATCGAGACACTTTACATTTATTACTATTTGACGGTAATAGAACATTGAACGGATCGGATATTTATTGATTATTATTAATTGCGAATATCACTGACTAATTATTTAAAGTTAATTGTTTGATACACACAAAAACTGAAGTAGCAGAACAAAGACATACTTTCAAAAGTCACTTTCAACCACTTTTTGTTTATTATTTGTGAAGAGCAAACTCAAACGAGGTGTGCGTACTTATAACATTTATTGCTCATGACGGTAATAGAACATTGAACGGATCGGATATTTATTGATTATTATTAATTGCGAATATCACTGACTAATTATTTAAAGTTAATTGTTTGATACACACAAAAACTGAAGTAGCAGAACAAAGACATACTTTCAAAAGTCAATTTCAACCACTTTTTGTTTATTATTTGTGAAGAGCAAACTCAAACGAGGTGTGCGTACTTATAAGGCGCGACGACGACTCCAATACACATAAATATAATCAATAAAACTAATATATCGCCAATAATTTTATTATGTTACATTAACTGAAATATACACTATTAAAAACACCACTAGAGATATCTATACCTAAAGAGTTTTGTATTTGTTCATTGTTGTATTTATCGATTATTTCATTAGAAATAAAAATGACTTATCTCCTCAACACATAGGGAACAATTTGTTGGCCGCCATGTCCCAGGAAACCTGCATACCTTTGGATTTTCTAAAAAAAATATACATGCTACAAATTTTTGCAATTGTTAGAAATAATGGTGAAAATTAAAAAAAAATATCGAAAAATTTAAAAATATATAAGAGTAAATTATTTTTAAAGGATAGTAGGTAATACTGATTATTGCGTACTGAAATACTAAGTGTTGGTTAATTATTTAAGATTACCATTAACTGTCGTGCATATTTGGTTTTGTCGGAAGTTTTAATATTCCTCATTTAATAATAGTTGATTTAAAATTGAACGTACCCAAATACGTTAGTTTACATAATATATAACATATACCTACTATGTATCTTCTTCGGTACAAGTCTATAATATTCCATTTCGGTTCGATATCAACCCTTGCGTTTCACCCTTCGACTTAAGGTCACCGGCGCTTAAGGGTACACTAGTCGCTTATTCTTCCATACAAACGTAGTCCGGCGATTACTCCACTGTTTGATGGTGTACGTTCAAAATAAAAAATGATTTCAATTTGTCTCATCATTATCTAGCCCTGTATGGAAACAAAAAAGTAAAAAAAGAGTATGTTTAAAAGTTATAAGCGTCGAAAATTCCGAATTTCAACACTAGTTTTAACTCGTCTTTGGGCGGAAATAAATACTCGTACCATAAGAAGAACGAAAATTGCAAAACAGTTACCGTACAGGGATAGATTAGTTGTTAAAAAATGCAAATAATTTTATTTTAAACAGATACATTCAATAGATTTTTCGTGACATCCAGACTACCAAAGGTCTGTTTATAAAATTTCGCGCCCCCGTTTTTGTTATAAAACATCTTGCCTTTCGCTACAAATTGTTTCCCCGATCAGTGGGACGGACGGAGGGGGGACGCAGCGCGCACTCACACATACTCACTAGGTTAGCCGCTGCTATCTATTTATGGTTGTAATACCTACATATCTACATCTTTATTTAGAAAAATTGCTTCCTTTTGTTCGTGTCCATTGCTGAAGCCGGGATGAATATAGCTGCTAAAATGTGCCCATAAGTTTGTTGAAGCACATTTAGTTAAAATTGAAAACAGGTAGGTACATAATAATGAACTTTCGATACTGGTAGTACATTAGGTGCTTAACTACTTTAAATTGCTAACTAACGAAAACATCTCATAGATAAGCACGATTATCGAAAATCTTAAAATTATCTATTAATTTAATTAGAATAGGTAATTTTTAGATTCTCGATAATCGTGCTTACGTATAGGAATCTCATATCCTAATATACCTAATGTAATTTATGTAAGTACATAATAATCTAAGAAGGGCAGTCAGTGATAAATAAAATATGTTTTGTAAGTTGTTTTTTTTTTAAAAACACTTTAACACAACAAAAACATGAAACTGAGAAGAAGCACCCGATCTGCCGAAACAAACTCAGAGAGGTCAGTCCAGGTTGGTCATGTCATACGAGAACCAGGCTAATATGGTTCTTTGAAGAAAGAATCATACAGATGTGAGTGGACAACTTAGTACTTTTTAGGATTCCGTATCCGAAGGGTAACCAGCAGGGCCCTATTACGAAGCCTCCGCTGTCCGTGTGTCTGTCTGTCAGCGGGCTGCATCTCATGATCCGTAATAGGTAGATGGTTGTAATTTTCACAGAACGTGTATTTCTGTTGCCGCTATAACAGCAAGTGGTAAAAATAAATTTGAAATTAAAGGATTTTCTTCTAGAAAAAGAAACGTGTATTTTGGCTTTTTTGATCGATAGTAATATGTATAGGTATTTAAATCTTGTAATCTCGGAAGCTCGGAAGTCCGATTCGCACTTGACAAAATATTTGTTTATATTTAATCTTACCTCAGACATACTCATATTTTTTTATATATAATTTACTATACTACTATATAAGCTACTACTAAATAAAATAGTAGTAGCTTTGCTATGGTATTATAGTATATTTTCGATTAGATTTAATTTATTACAGAATAATACGAACTATATAAAAACTAAGGAGCGCATGAACCTACCTTAGATATTGGGTTATGAATACAGATAAGTACACATAGGATTTAGTTTCTAAGTTAGTTGTAAGTAAGTGTAAGTAAGTTGTACATATTTTATAGCCTTCGTTATGAATAGCATAAACAGGCCAAGCCCCCTAGCCACAAACGTTTCGTAACGAATCTCTTTCTACAATCGCGCCTTTTATTTGTTTGGACTGACCACCCGACTCGTTCAGTGATGCCATTCCCATACAGTGTTTAGTTTTCAACTAGCGTTATCTATTATAAAATAAATCAAAATTTTATTATTACTAATTGTGTCTGTACTGTGAATTTGATTTACAATCGATCTCTAAATTGTGGTTTTCTTCTAATTACTTACCTTGCCTAGACGTGTTCTTTGAACTTCTGGTCTGTGCTGTTAGTATTCCGTTTTTTGAGCTTGTCCCTGCAGTGACACAACACCTATTGTTGATAACTTTCTAAATACTAAGAGAATATTTCAAACCGCTATTGAACACAAAACAATCAATAAACAATTTACAAACTAACATTTTTTATTTATTTAATTAACCTATATAAAAGCCCCAGTTTGCATTTTAATTCTTAATCGAGGATTAATGATGGAGGAAAAACCAACGAGGCAGCAAAAAAAAAAACTATCACTAAATACATCAAAAAATATTTTAATTGAATATTTCTACCAATTGCAAAAACTCCTCTTTCTTTTAGATTGAAAAAAGCTAGGTATACCATACGTCAGGATTTGTCCGAATTCTGCGACGTGGATTAAGAATGCACAAAACCAATATTACATCATCATCATGTAGTGATAACCCTAAAGGAAGCCGATTGTGATAAGCTACAATAATATTTTATGAATAAACTAATAAATAATTTAGTTTATTAATAAATTATCCAAATTAAATTGATATCTTAGGTTATCTACTATATTAACGTACACTTAAAATAAATTAAAATGGACGAGATGTATCATTAAAAATTTAAATATATGCGTAATAAATGCCCATAGATGTATTATTTTGTATATTTTAATATTATCTGCTAATTTGCTTATATTCGTAAGATCAAATGGCTACAGAATATATTACCGCCTGCTAATTTTTTTATTGATTAAGGTGACAGACGAGCACTTGAGCCCAGCTGTTGGTAAGTGGATGTTGTGGCCCGCAGACGTCTACATTTATCCTCGATTAAGAATCAAAATGCAGATGCGTTGTTACCCTTCAGGACTAACATGGAATGCCTCGTTTCCGGTAAAAAAGGATCTCTGTTCTCTACATTCACCTTCCTAAACCCAGTAACATTTAGCTGCTATTTTACGCTGGTATTCTGTGAGCGCGTGCTCTTACTCCAGTCAAGGTGACCCATTGCTTCAACCATAGAATACTATAATACACAATAGAATGGCTGTTAACCTTACTTTGTGGGAGGATTGGCGTCGCCAGGAGCACACATACAATCAATTACGTCGTATTATCAGTTATCACTACTACAAATACATTTTAGACTTTTGATTAATGTTCATAAATGTTTCTTTATTTTTGTTTCTAATATTCACAAAATATAAATAGATTATACTTACTGGTTGTAGAATATGTCTCCTTTATTTAAATTCCATTTCCCGCTGTTCCTTCGACACGTAATTATTGCCAAATTTGCCATTTTTTAAATAATTTGCATGCGGCTACGCTTGATACGAAAATTGGAAACGATTGATTGTGTTGACATTTATACGTGTGAATTGACGTGTAAGTGGCTACATGGGCTGCGCCCACTCCCACGTTCTATTATGTATGTATTATAGTATTCTATGGCTACAACCATAATATAGTTGAAGCTTAGTTACTCCACGTATATTATTCGAATTAATACTGTTACATGTTATAGCTTGACACTCACACATTGTTCTCTTTACAGAGCGTTTCTGCGACGTGACTCTTTACTGTTCGCCGAGCTTCGCCACTCAGGTCTCAAACAAGGACACGGTCGAGCCCCAGAAGATACGCGGGGTGTCGCTCAGGGCGCACAGGTTGGACCGGATCTATTTAATATATTATATTCTTAGTTTTCTACACGGAAAAAAATTACTTGTAATAAAAACTAGAAACCAACATCAATTCCACCTTTTACATCAATGCAAATTGCAAACGCTGTGGCTTTAAGGTGATACCTCGAAAATTTGGTGGTTTTTCTATTTAATATTTTTTTTTAAGTTTTATAGATTACAAATCAAAATTTTGGTAAATGATTTTTGACTATATGCTCTTGGACTGCATAAAAGGAAAACACGATATTATGTAATTTTCTCGATAGAAAAATATGGCAAAGTAGACTATGATTATTTACATTTATCGATGACGCCACAATATTCTTGCGAATAATTTCAATGAACAATCCCTCTTAGAAATGAAAGCTCTGTGCCCAGGCGTGGGACGTATAAAGGCTGTTGTAATGTAGAGTAGCAAAATTTTATTATTTTTATTTTTAGCGTGCAAATGAAAGAAATTGCGTGTAACATAAAATAAAATTTGATGAGACCAATTTTAGTCCAGCTAGCCAAGGCGAAAATAATAAGAAAAATTTGTCCAAATAACACAATAGGATATCAGAGGGCCATGTAGTGTACGAAAGGGTGTTAATAAGGAAGCATGTGTTGCTCTGTCTAGGACTTTAATAAGACTCTCTTAACAACTACAATTAACATTAATGTGAGACATGTAGGTCTCACTATACACTACACTGTAACTTAAGAGGATAGAGTAAGTCAGCTCAAATTCTAATTTCGTCTCCACTTGCCCGCGCGTCGTATGCTATGTACCGACATGTTTGTAATCACTAATACTGTAAGTAGAAAGGTCGTTCGACACTTATTTCATTAGGTTTATCACATTTATGCCTGTTTCTTAAGCCTCCAAGGCAGTCGCTTCTTATTTTTATTACGGTTATTTCCCATTTTAATTTTACGTCGTCGTGTTGCGTAATGTATATTCTGATCGTAAGCGACACAACCTTCCCGTTCAAAGGCCGAAGCGAAGTGACCGTGCGGCAGGAATCACGCTTCAAAAGGCCGATAGTTTAGGTAATTTCTTTTTACAGTGAAAATAATGGTATTTTAAAAAAGTAAATAACATAAGCACTGCTTTATAGTTAGTTCAGTTAGTATGCAAAGTTTCATGATCTTATTTGAAGTATTTTATGAATAACAGCGGTTTATTGTTTATTTTGGAGGTAACTTTGGATTTTTTTCTATCGAGAAAATTTTACGAAATCGTGTTTTCGTCTAACATAATCCTTAACATCAATCCTCAACTTTACCATATATTTATTTCAAAATTAACGCTGCAATATTTTCGGCATAACGAAGGATCTTGCTAAGCCATTTGAGATTATATTTCCCCTTAACTTATTGCCATTTGCCATAGCGTAGGTACACGGTATACTCGTACATACGCAGTATAATGACACGCTGTTGTCATAGAGTAGTAAATTATGAGAGAGTACACAAAAGCTTTAGTACCTTTATTATAGTAAAAGTTGTAATTTTGTCTACGTTATGTTACGACACTGAATCATTTATTGCTATCGTACGTTAACAAACTCACACACGTGTGTGTGTGTGTGTGTGTGTGGGGGGGGGGGGGCGAGTGTGTGTGAGGACGGTGTACACGGTGTACATAAACACACACACACACACAAAGAGAGAGACAGACATACAGACACGCACATACACCTCCTACTCCTCTTACTTTTCTCCTAAAACATTCAGACTATTTTTCTTCAGTTCTATGAATACTCAGTTTTACGGTAAACAGTGCATAATGAAGGTCAGTTCATATTGAATCGTGACGCGGCGCGGCTCGCACTTTTTGAGATAGTTTTACAAAATATAACCTTATTTATTACACTTCAAGATGCACATTTTATTGAGACAATACGGCGCGGCTTCGCGCGGCTTCGCTTCGTCGGTAGGCGCATCCTCACAGAATAAATAATAGTACTACGTACAGAAGTTTCACTCTTTTAATGTTGACTGCTTGCCGACGTTTAATAGCCTACATAATTATTATTAATTAGATAAATCGCGCTCGCAAGCTAAATAAAACTTTATCGCTGCGCGAGAGTGTCCGTATTACTTTGCACATTTTCCTCTTCCTACGTTACGGTGGACTTTCCGTTGTTATGGAGAGATGTCAATAAAGAGTAACAAAATACATTGCGAAATATTAATTAGGTTACTTAGGTGAAATACCTATTCTGACTATGATCGACAGACTCATCGCAGAACTCACCTACGTGAGTTCTGCGATTAACGCATGCAACTTGCAAGGCCGTTCGTCGGGATCGCGACGCTTCGCTCGGAAGGAAAAGGTAGATGGTGTAAACAACAAATAAGCTTGAATACGATTCCTAACAAAAATGTAATCGTATTCTACTTAGTTAAAAATTTTGTTGGTAAATAAAGTTTTGATTTCAGTGTTTTTTGTTATTTTAGCTTAAAATATTTTAAGCTTAAATAACAGCTTAAAATATTTTAATACAAAAGGCAAGTATATGCACGTAAGTAGATACTTGGATAGTGAAGTAAATTTCTACAAAACTTTGTAATAAAGTTCGTAGATATTAAATAAATTTTTACTTAATTCGTTTTTGCTATAAGTACCTATCTAATAATAATAATAAATTATTATTAAATATAATAATAATAATAATAAATTAAATAAATTCACGTTTCATAACTTCCTACTAAAATCCTTCGGTAATAAAGAATGATATATCTGAAACATTTTGTTTCAGATATATCATTCTTTATTACCGACATTTAGTGTCTATCCACACAACAATTGTAATAGGAACGATGTATTGCCATATTAAAATTTATTAAATAATGGATAATATACATAATATATAGTTTTTATATTACATTAAAACTTTTGAACTATTTTATCCTATAATTAAATATACTAAACACTAAACAAAACCTATTTCAACAATATTTACAAAAAGTTATATACGTAAACAGCGTTAAAAAACTTTATCATTCAATCGCCTCCAACGCGCTAGCCCTGACCGCTTTATTTCGCCCGGGCGCGTTGCGATCTCAGGTAGGTAATTGTTTCACGTAGGTAGCAGGAGGGATAGGCCTGGCATCGTGCAAATCGATACCTCCAATGAACACTACGCCAACTTAATTTTTACTCATTTTCAGGTTTTAATGGAAAATGACTCATTAAATTAATAATATTATGCTCCCTAAATTTCTTAACAAAATTTAAAGAAATAAAAAAGTTTTGAAAATTACATAACGCCAAGTAAATGTACTTTTGACAAACACGCGACATACACCGCGACTACTCGTTTTGGCAGTGTGTATTCGGATGCGCGGGCGCTAACCGCACGACTGTACGGCGCCAACCAGGATTGGCGTGTGCTGTGCACGCATTTTTTAATATAAAAGTAGTAACCTGTAATAACACAATTAATCGCGTTGTTTATTAGTTAACGGCCTGATATGTTTGATCAGCTCAATACCACCATCAGTTGTCGAACGACCCCTTGTGAAACCAAATTGATTTTTATGAAGTAAATTATTTACATTAATTTTTTTTTACATTTGATCAAGAATAACTATTTCAAAAATTTTACTAAATGTTGGCAGTACAGAAATAGGTCTAAAATTATCGAGGTCCAATGTACTACCAGATTTAAATAAAGGTATTACTTTACTATGCTTCATTAAATCAGGAAACACCAGACTCGATACTAGTATTAAAAATAATAGATAGTTGATGTGCGATTGTATCTATTATAGACGCAATAACTTTAACAGAAATCCCCCACAGAAATAATATCTTTTGATGATACTTAAATATTTTACAATATCTTTTGATGATACTTTATGAAATGTAAAATTCTTTGTACATACATTTACATTTTGTTTAAGTAATGATTCGGCGACGGCAGGAGAAGAATTCAGTGACTTAGGGCCGATTTCACCAAACTCAGATAAGTTTTATTCCAAGAGTAATGATATAAGTTATACTAGGATATCAAATTTTACATTTCACCAACAATTTAACCCAAGAATAAATAGTTAACCAAGAGATAAGACTTATACTCTCGATTTTGAAGGATTACGGAGTTATTCTTTAGTTAAAAATGGCCGACAGGCTGTCAGCTGTTAATTATTTGACATTTTTAATAGTCTGTCTATTTCTTGTTCCTGAATTGCTGTTTGATTAATAAATTTTTAGTTTAATTATTATTGAGAGTATATAGCTATATACTCTCAATAATAATTAACTAACAGTTAAAGTAAACTAACAGTTTATTACAATTTATTATATACATAATGCAACGTTTGAGAAGAATGATTAACAACAGTGGCAGTGATGATAGTGAAGATGAAACATATTATGTTGTAAAACGTCCAAGGTGGATAAAAGAAAGAAATAATTATTTTTATGACTATGATGACGAAGACTTTAGGATAAGATTTCGGTTATCTAAATCAGCAGTTCATAATCTTTTGATCAAAATTGAAGATCATTTGGAATTTATATCTGAGAGGTGAGTCTTTGTACCTATTTATAATGTTCGTAGGTACATAATACGGCAATTAATCGCTCTAAAATAAAACTGTTTTGGTTTACAGAAATCAATCAATTTCTCCGATTAATCAGCTTTTGGCAACACTAAGGTTGCTACAAATAATTCACAATTAACGATCGGTGATTTTAGTGGGCTCAGCACACCTACAGCACACAGAATAATGTACAGGGTGTCCCAGAACTCAACGTCAAGCCGAAACAGGGTGACAGGAATGATTGTTACGATCATGAGAAAATCAGAAAAAAAATTTATCCCATGCAGTTCGGAAATTATGGGCATTTAAGAAATATCTAGAATTTTGGTGAAACTGTGACCATTTTTCGGTTTTTGTGGTTAATTTTCATTATTTTTGTTCATTTAAACTTAACCGTAACCCTAAATAACATTTCTAGAACAACAGTCAAAAATAATGACGCAACTGCCCCAAGTTTTCTAGAATTAAGACTATTTGTTAAACTATGAATTTTTTACATTTGTCGACTTTGAAAGGTCCTCCTTTAAAAAAAATATACTTAAGTGTGTTGGCAAGTGCCATTAAAAGTTTGCGCATTTAACCAGCATTGTAAAATGGTATAATACTTGTTAGTTTCATACTAAAAAAAAACTAGTTAAAAAATAAAAACATCGAGTAACCCGATTTTTGCTAACCCATTTTACTCAGTTCAAATGTTTTTTTTATTCACACAAGCTCTTGGTAGGTTCTTAATTTTACGGAAAAATGATGAGAGAGATGGATAATAGACATGATTGCCGTGAGCGACCAAGACAGATAGTGACGCCACGCAATGAGACGGAGATGCGTCTGACACCAGTTAGTAAGATTCGCTCATTCATCTACTGCGCACCTTTCTGTATTCGCTTGTGTTGATTTAGTACTGACAACTTGGCTTCTCTTTTTGGACTTAGATTATTGTGAATTGGACTTGTTGATTACATACCGGGCAACTTTGGCTTCTCTATTTTGGAATTGCACTTTTGGCTTCTCTTTTTGGACTTAGATTATTGTGCATTGGACTTGTTGATTACATACCGGGCAACTTTAGCTTCTCTCTTTTGGAATTGCACTTTTGTGTTGGCATCCTTGTTATCTACCATGCCTACGCGCTACACTTCACAGGAATATGCCAACATGCACCTCATTTATGGGGAATGCAGATGCAACGCAAGTGCCGCCGCTAGACTTTATCGTGAAAGATATCCAACTTTAGAGCGCTATCCGGATCACCGCGTGTTTGTTAATGTGCACCGTTCACTTACGGAGGGCGGCCATTTCCCGAATCAAATAAGGGCTGGAGGTAGAGCTCGCTTTCCTTACGAGGAAGAAGTGTTGCAAGAGGTCGCAGATGATCCAAGTATTTCCGTTCGTGGAATTGAAGAAAGAACGGGAATACCAAAAAGCACATCACATCGTATTTTACAAAGAGCCGACATGCATCCGTTTCATGCACAACGCGTTCAAAGTCTTCTTCCTCGAGATTATCCTGAAAGGATTTCATTTTGTAGAACAATGCTACAGAGGCATAACGAAAATCCCCAATTCATCCAAAAAATTCTCTGTTCAGATGAATCTACATTTAAAAAAGATGGTTACATAAACTTACACAATTTTCACGAGTGGCATGTGGCGAATCCACATTTAATGCAAGAAGACAGATCCCAGTATCGCTTTAAAGTAAACCTGTGGACCGGAATTTTAAACGGCAAAATTGTTGGGCCTTTTGAGCTGCCTGAGAACTTTAATGGCACGAATTACTTACATTTTTTACGATAAAATTTACCAACTTTGTTAGAGGACGTACCACTAGCAGATCGTCACCACATGTGGTATCAACAAGATGGCTGCCCAGCGCATTACGCGGTGCAAGTAAGAGATTTTCTTGACCAGGAATATCCGGGAAGGTGCATTGGACGTTCAGGCACTATCTCGTGGCCAGCCCGTTCCCCAGATTTAAATCCCCTGGATTTTTCTTATTGGGTTCTCAAAGAAAAAGTTTATTCAAAGCCCGTTGACAGGGTAGCCGAGCTGCGTGAACGAATTTCTCAAGCTGCTGAGGACATCAACTCTCGAGGATATGCCCGACTAATAACTAGATCTTTTTTAAGAAGATGTAGGGCGTGTATTGAGGCTGATGGTAAACCATTTGAACACTTTTTGTAATAAAAAAATGTTATTTCCCTATCTGACTTTTATTCCAATAAACCTAAACTAAACTAGGTCAAGATTTTTCATTATTTTGTTAATTTTACTTACTTTTGTTGACTTTTGTAAAATTGGCGTCACTATCTGTCTTGCTCGCTCATGGCAAACATCCCCACTATCCATCTCTCAAATCAATAAAAACATTTGAACTAAGTAAAATGGGTTACCAAAAATCGGGTTACTCGATGTTTTTATTTTTTAACTAGTTTTTTTTAGTATGAAACTAACAAGTATTATACCATTTTACAATGCTGGTTAAATGCGCAAACTTTTAATGGCACTTGCCAACACACTTTAGTATATTTTTTTTAAAGGAGGACCTTTCAAAGTCGACAAATGTAAAAAATTTTAAATTCATAGTTTAACAAATAGTCTTAATTCTAGAAAACTTGGGGCAGTTGCGTCATTATTTTTGACTGTTGTTCTAGAAATGTTATTTAGGGTTACGGTTCCAAAGTTTAAATGAACAAAAATAATGAAAATTAACCACAAAAACCGAAAAATGGTTACAGTTTCACCAAAATTCTAGATTTTTCTTAAATGCCCATAATTTCCGAACTGCATGGGATAGATTTTTTTCTGATTTTTGTCATGATCGTAACAATCATTCCTGTCACCCTGTTTCGGCTTGACGTTGAGTTCTGGGACACCCGGTATAGAGTTAATTAGTTTGAACCACGAGTACATAAAATTCAACAGGAAATTCGGCGAAATCAAGGGGAGTCTTCTTTCTTTAATCATTCACTTGCTCATTCAAATAGTCTTCCACAGATAAGTAAAACCGTTATTCGAAAGAATAGTTAATCTGAGGCTAACTAATCTGTTGTTTTGCATGGTAAATTGTACAGTAAGTTATCTGAGAGTAAAATTACGGAATATCTTTATTCTCGGGTTAGTTAATCTTAGACAACGACGTCGTTGGTGAAATCGGCACTTAGTGGTTAAGATTGGAATATCAGAAAAATATTTTTTAAAAGCCATTGCAACATCCTGATCTGATTTAGTTAATTTATTGTTAAAACTTAACTGGTAGTTTGAATTGCGAGAGTTGACCTTACTAGTTTCACTATTAATTATACTCCATGTCATTCTAATTTTATTAGAAGCAGTCTTTATTTTATTGCTCAAATACAATGACTTGGCTAAGGAGTACACTCTTTAAATATTTTGGAATATTTATTATTATATATTTTATTATTATTATATTCCTTAAATTCAATGCTAAGATTATATGACCTTTCATTGTAAAGCTCATATAACCTTTGTCTTTCAATATTTTTCAATCAAACATTCATTAAATGCCTTGCGATTGTTCAAGGAGAATGTTTTAGTAAAAGTATTATTAAATTCATTGCAAATAAGCTTAAATAATGTTCCATAAAAATTTGGATTATTTTGGTATGAAAGTAATGGAAGTTTCTTTACTATGTTACTTCTAAACTTCTCCAAGCGATGTGCATTTACTGGACATTTACAGACAAAGCATATACCCATTTATTGAAAATAAATAGGGCTAAATACAAAGATTTAGTTTATTTCTGTGATAATAATATCGTACCTCAAAAATATCATAACTTTTATAAGAATTTACCAGTGGCAGAGGTCGACCACGAACTTGATGGAGCGATGGAGTGAAACATGCTGATTGATCGCGTAAATACTTTAAGTAATTTAAGCGATTATTGTAATTTAAAATGTTTGAGTCACGTGTATACTATTTCATAAAAGAATTTGATGTTAATTTTATGGGAACCTTGACTGTAGCTGATATTGTTCTAATTCTTCTGTATTAATTAAAAAGTTAGTTTAGTTCACACCAATTGTGCTGATTGATCTCTATATTATTAAACAATTACGTTTATACAGTGATTATATAAGGTTAAAATTTTATATTTACTATAAAACTATAAAAACATTTTTTTTTCATTTCTACCTTAGGTATTACCCACTACCAAAAAAGAGATTAATTATAAATAATTTTGATAATTCAGTATATTTGTAACATGTTATTATTATTTACAATAATATTATTTTGACTAATTTTGTAAATTTTAGTATAAAATATTGGAAAAACATACGATTTTATTCATATTTTGTGTCAAACAAAACGCTAACTGTTAACACTGGTCTTGTTATTCTGAAAATGAAAAAATGAAAATGAAATTTTTTTTATTAACAGTTAGCACCTTTACACATAATTTAGCAGCGGTTCTCACACTAGGCACGTAGACCTGTATCGTGAGAGCCATATATATATTCATTCACATTCTACGCTATGTATGTGTTAGCGGCATGTAAAACGGTAGTTGATTTTATTACTTCCCAGATTACAAAACGCTAACTTTTTAAATTTAGAAATAAGAGAACATTTTATCAAGATATGTTAGTTGAAGCACTAAAATAATTCTATTATTGGATGTACTTAAAATTAATACGTAATAATATTCTAGTATGGGTTTGATTAAGATTTTTGAGTTCTCTCATATTCCGAGATATACTACGCTAACTGTGAGTTAGCTTAGTGTAACGCAAATGACATTTTTCCGTCTTAAACTCCGCTAACTAGAGCTAATTTCAAAACTTTTAAAAATAATTAAAATCCAATTATGCAGTTAGAAGTAACAGCAAATTATTTATTTATACTGAAAATATCATTAATATAGGTGTGATAATAAAAAAGTTATCAATGTTTTTTCTTTAAGGCTACAGTCTTTTAAAGTTGACTCACATCGAATCATTAGCGCCACTTTGATTTCTTTTTTTACAGCAAATTATTGTTTCAGAGTAAAATATTTTGATAACACATAAATACCCAGATTATAAGTAATGGCAAAAATTTTTTTTTGGTTCATCTATGTGGTCTATGTTAGATAAATCAAACGGTAAATAGAGCTCTCTCGCACCCAACGCAATTTCGAGCTTTGTTCGTGTACCATTATAAGGCAATCGATAATAAAAAGGCGAAATCTATTCAGCGCGTTAATAGCTAAACATCTTCATCTCCAAAATGCGCTGTTTCTTTTTTTTTCTAAATATCTTTCATTGTCTTAAATAAGAGGTCTCAATTTCGTTAAATTTCGCTGTTTTCGCCTCATAAAAAACTATTTGTTTCATAGCAATAGCTGAAAATATTTATGCTATAATTATTTTTTTCTCAAGGGCAGGTGTTTAATTAGACAAATATTAAAAAATAATAATTTAAACCACTTTATTTCAAAATTAATAATTATTTCGATCGACCTATAAAATATTGACTTTATAAACAATAATTGCGGGCAATATTCCTTAGTAGCCGCTGAGCGGCTGTAGCGTTCAGACGTCTTGTCTGTGCCAAATTTTTGCACTTCCTCTCGCTCTAACATTCCTCTTTCTCTCTCTTTCCCTAATCTTGGTTGAGCATTGTTACGAATTGAAAGTTTCTCTACTTTATTATTTTTTGCATATAATTCATTAAGGGTTTATAAATCATTTTGTATTTGTTTTATAACTTTTAATTTCGATATGGACCATAAACGTAAAAAATATGCTTGTACCAGAAAACGAAAATTGAAATCAAACGTTGAAGCAATGAACAGAAATAGAATTCAAAGGTAAGTTTTTTTGTGTTTCATAGTAAAATAGTTAACAACGTGCATATGTGTGAGCACTTGGTTAAATATTAGGTATATAATTAGGTACCTAACCTACATATTATGTAAGTTCTTCAAGGAAATATAGAAGTATTATACATTTTTGGATTGCACATGATGTTTTGTTTACAAGCGACAGTAGCCTAATGGCAGGGAGCGGACCGCGAACTCAAAGAGGTCGTGGGTTCGAATCCACCATTCGACTACTGGCGTGAACCACTCGTAACACAAGCAATTTAAGCTTACCACGAGTGGTTAATGTCCTTTTTTTAAAAAAAAAGTACATTATGTTTTTATAGAAATACTTTTTTAATTTAATTTTTAAGTGTCATAAGGAAAATTTCGTCTTTTTGATTTTCAACTAGAGATTTCCTTGTTACCGGTAGCTGCTGATGTCGAGTTAATGACATTTTTAGATACGAAAACTATTCAGTAATACACGTAGACTACAAGTAAACTATTAAGTAATATCCTCAGCATCCCGTAATTTATTGTACGCCCACTATGGCCAATTTTGGATATAATGTGGCGTCAAACTGCTTACGACGTCCAATATACGGACGTCAAATAGGAGACTTAGCGCAATGTTCGCAAATTGTCATGCTGATCACAGAAACGTCAAAATCTAAAAAAAATTGGACGTCATTTTTCTTCCTCTTTAGCTTCCTGAGCTAATTGATTCTCGCATGGAACGCTCGATGCCAATCAAAGACCCTCCATACGTCATTCAAGCCATTGCGAATAAATTAAAAAAAAAGCGCTAAGTCGTCCGTCGATGCTGCTGTACAAGAATAGTAATTCATGCATATAGGTAAATGCTATACAAAGTTACTGAGTTAGTGGTAGTTGAATTTTTTATTTTTCAGACATTCAGGTTTTATAAATCAGCACTTAAAATTGCTATTTACAATTTCATTTATGCAGGCAGGAATCGGTCCGGGTTGCTCGCGTACTGCGATATTTACAGATAGTGCTAACTCCTAAGCTAAGTAAAATACTAACATATTCCTGGCATTTCCTGCGGTCGCTTCTTGCGACAGCCACGAGAAGAAACAGTTGATAAGTTGCGAAGAGATTTTGTTGTTTCTTGTTTGTGCGTGTAGCTGGTAGCGACATTCACTTGTCATTGTCCGGAAGGAAAGTCTGCCAAGAGTGCAGCCACACACCGTTACAGCGAAAGTCTGATTTTTTTTAATTAACTGGCTTTACGGCTCTGGTTTCTAGACCTTCTGAGCCTATACTTTCTTTTGGAATCTTCATTTTATGTTGTTTTTCTTTACAATATGCTGATGCGTCACATTGCGAAGCCCTTGGGAGATTTTGACGACAGCTCAACCCTGCGTACAGTTGATGATGGCATCCACTCAAGTTCATAAGGCGCCCAAGCGATCAAAATAACTTGAGATTTATATCGACATCAAAGCACTTGTTTCGTCGTTTTCTCTAAAGACCGATTTACACTTCGACACTTCGACAGTGAACGGTTAACGGTTAACGGGGAACGGTTAACGGGGAACGGTTAACGACAGTGGGCAGTAGCGTTCAAACAATGTCTTCGTGGCGAGTTTAGTTAAGGACATTATTTCATAGAGTTTGTTAGAGTATGACGTTTCAAGACTACAGAATTTTTATGGTTTTCGTTTAAGATGGTTGTTGTTAAAGAAGTTTTTAATAATTTTCATGAGTGCAGCATCTCGAGTAGGTTTAATTTTACAATTTGAACTTCTACTATTATATAAACATTCGTATTCTAGATACTCCTGTACAAATTTATACGTGATATCTTCCGCCCGTTTTAATTAAAACTCAATATAAAACGTATAAATATTCACTAATGATTATCGTACAAACTTTGTGGCGAGTTTATTTATAAAAGTACAATTGTACGTTTTGGCGCGCAAACGTTGCGTCCTGTCAACTTATGCACTGAACTAAACTTGCTCGTTTACACGAACAGCGAGTTTAGTTGCGGGTGGCGGGAGACGCGCAGGAGGGCAGCACTTCGTACTTAACTCGCCGAAAAATAGCTCGGCCGGCTATCCCGTTCGACTTAATCGTTAACTTGCTAATTAACTCGCTTATTGCCGTTCAAACGACGTTCAAACTTAACTCGCCAGGTTCGCAAGTTAACTCGCTACTGTACTTGTCTAAGTGTAAATCGGTCTTTCACACGCGCGTACACTTAATTCACAAAATCGCATCACTTTTACGAATCAAAATCCACTTCAAACCATTACTCAAGCGACAAAACAGGAGCGACAATCCGTCCACGACCAAGTTCCCGCCAAAACTCCGTGAAAGTCTGAATGTAGGCCTCCACAGAGTATCCAATGCACTACCTTTGCCACAGTTGCAACGCAGGCAGGCGGGTTCACGGCCGCAGTTATTATTGTTTAAGCTGTTATTAGGAAGCTGCTGATCTTCTGGTTTGTATCCGCCTGTCGTCTCTTACGTTACCCACGGTACGATATGGGCTTGTGAATATTCTTACACCACTCATGTCCTCCAGACCGAATTTCGGTCACAGCGGCTAGCCTCAACGGAGTTTAGTCATCGGCGCAGGACAGTATTATAGTGCCCAAGTGTATGCGCAAGCACAGGCGCACTCTCTATTGCCTCACTCTCATAACCCGTTGGGACGGTAAATCGACACGACCGGAGGGAGATCAGGCGCAGGACCAACGGCTTTACGTGCTTTCCGAGGCACGGGGGTGAGACACCGCCAACTTCCTGACTCCTATATACTGAGAATTTTTGACGGAAAAACTAAATTAACAGATTTTTGGGCCGACCCGGGATTCGAACTCGGAACCTCATGATCAGCGGTCGCACTACTACAACCACTAAACTAACGAGGCAGTCACCACTACTTTTACACACTACACGGTGGTGATTGTATGTAATACTTGCTAACCGTTGTTTTCAGAGTCGTGCTAGCAGCATGTTCGGAACTCCTCGGCGCACTGCTGGGAGCCCACGAAGCGCACGGGGAGCCTGTGCTCGTCATAGATGGCGCGGAACCCCGACACCTTCGAGCGCTCCTGGACTACATGTACACCGGCGAGATGAGTGTACACCATGTGAGTATTGATCACATTGTTAATAGGTCCAAAGCCTCAATGAAATGAAGATTTATTTGCTTTGAAAAAGGTTACATTAAGGTCGTTATTACAAAGTGTAGTTCAGCTTTTTCAGCCATCTATGGATAGCATGCAAATACATTTTTTATAATTAAGTTTACTGTATATCATGCCAAATGCAAATGTCATCTGTCACCCGTGAGAATTAAAATAAAATGCCTCGTAACCAATAAAAAGAATCTCCGTTATGTTGTTTTCTTACGCTGGTATTTATCACCTGTGGTATCACCCGGTCTGTCATCACTAGCAACCATAACCATATGGTGACCCATTATATTTTTTATAACAACTAGAGAGCTCAGATGTGGTAGTTCACAGTAAATTCGTCACTAAGAAAGTGAATCGGATTCGATCCCCGTCGATACCAATATAATTGAAAGCTTTAATTTTGAGCGCTGATTTGCCATGTTCTCGGCGGTGAAGAAACCTCGTGAGGAAAATAACGTGTCTGAGGAATAAAATACATATGTAAGGGAACATGTTAAATGCGCTAACTCGCTGAACCAGCTTGCCGGATTAATTATTCCACAACCCTTTCGGGAGTGAGAGAAGGTTGTGCCCAGCTGTGGCAGGTATACGGGCAGTTACTTTATAATTTATTACTAGCGCTCCACCCCGGCTTCGCACGGGTGATGTCTGGATCTCGACAACAGCGCCACCTACCGGGTCCAATTGTGAAACTAAACCGCCCAGGGGGTCCCTCACTTTCGACTCAAACGCACACAAAAAGTTCATCCAATCTTTCCATTAAATATCGAGCTTTTGCGCTATAAACAGGACAACAATTTATTTGTATATAAAACGATAATAATAATGTCCTCCAGACCGAATTTCGCTCACGGCGGACAGTCTTAATGGAGAATAGCCATCGGCGCAGGACAGGATTATAGTGCCCAAGTGTATGCGCAAGCACAGGTGCACTCTCTATTGCCTCACTCTCATAATCCGATGAGACGGTAAACCGACACGACCAGAGAGAGATCACGCGCACAGGACTAACGGCTTTACGTGCGTTCCGAGGCACGGAAGTGATACATTTCTTGACGAAAAAAGTCAATAATTAATTTTTTGGCCCGACCCGAGATTCAAACCCCAGGACCTCATGATCAGCGGTTGCAGTACTACACAATCACTAGACCAACGAGGCAGTTATTTTATATATAAAGATAATGTAAATAATAATAAACTTCCTATGGATTTCGTAAGAGGCAATTAAGGGAAATGCGAAATGCCAGGCAGTGTCATGGCTTCCGATAGATGGCGGTATAACCGGGGCAGGAAGAGCCTCAAAGGTGCCCTTTTTATGGAATATAGGTGACCAAGTAGCACACAGTCCACCTAATGGTAACGTACCCGGACAAGTGAAAATGGGCTTCGTCTGAAAAAATGATTTTTTCGGAAAAACCAGCGGGCTGTTCCTGAATGAATTGAGCGAATCTACGGCGATGTGAATGGTCGGTCAGCTTCAATTTCTGCATCAGTTGAACCTTGTAAGGCTTCAAAGCCAAATCCTTACGCAAAATTCGCCATGTGGTGGTTTTGGATAACCCCAATTGTTGAGAACGTCGAGGAATTGACAAATTTGGATCTTCTCCAACACTGTGGCTCACGGCTGCGATGTTTTCGGTTGATCGACCCGGTCGAACATTTCATTCCTGTTTAACAATATAACTTTCCCAAATTTGAAACGATATTTCCACAATAGTTTCATCTGCGACAGCAATGCGCTGGTACCAATAATTTTTTTTACAATTTTATATTATATCGATGTTTTTTTCTAATAAAAATGAATGATTCGACTGTCTAAAGCCTTAAAAGTTTTCCATAGATTATTATTATATAGCGTTATAAATATTGTATATCCACTATCTAGTTGCTTTGCTGTGTAAATCACGAAATAGTTATAATTGTAATTTGTAACGAATTAACTCGCACCCTTAACTACTTCGAGTATATTGAACAAGTCGGTTTCCGAAACAGCTTCGGTACCGTAGATCTCATGCATAAAAGTGAAATTAATTTACAGCACTTATATACGTCCTTTTCTGGGCACAGGCCTCCTCTTATTTTTGAGAAAGTTTTAAAGGCAAGAAATTCCAATCTCACCTATTCTCACAGCATCGCAATTGGTTTCAGTCTCAACTGGCGAGTCTATTGAAGACGGCAGAAGAGCTCCGCATCAAGGGCTTGACGGATATACGGTGGAACAATAAGGACGAGCCTCCCGACTGTGAGACAGGTGAGATTTCTATCAGTGACGTCACATAATTGGCTTTAGAGTGAGAAGAAAGGTAACCGACTACTTGCTCATGAAATTAAGGTGATGAACGAGCACACAGTTCAGCTGGTAAGTGGATGTTGTGGTCCATCCTGCATTGATTAACTATCGCATTACCATTTGCATTTGTTATTCTTGACTACTGAGTCGGCACGCCTAGTAAAAAGCTGTTTTATAGGATAAGGGTGACAAATTAGAACACAGTCCACTGATGGTAAATGGTTGCTGTGCCCATTGACATCTATCATTTACAATATATCCTCGATTACGAATCAAAATGCAGACGCGTTGTCTGTGACCCCTGAGGTCTAAGACTATTTATTTATTTATTTATTTTTATTTATTTATTTAGCCTTACCAACTAAACACATACAAAACATTATTATTAAACATTTGCAGTTATAAACAAAATTATACTATATATGGTGGAGCCACGTGTTTAAGGCTGCCGAAGTCTAGTTCCCCGGTCGAACCTTAAACCTATTACGCGAGATATTAACTAAAGTGGACTGTATATGCGGATGCTTCTACGCTTACGTAAAAGCGACTACTATAGCATGCGGTATAATGCACTCGCTCTTCCCTAAAACTAAACTATTATGGTGCCAAATCGCTGAAAAGGAATCCTGCCTTATTAGGAGAACAACAAAATTGGAGCGGGTTAAACTATATAAGGCAGTAAATAAAGGAGTGTTGACTCACCGGGGTTTCTTCTATCCTGTTGAGCACTATAGCTGCAACTTCTGGAACTTCTTCTGGAACACTCCGGAGAGAGGCGGTGCGCGACTATATCTCACCCGAGGTGAGGGAACTTCTTCTAGACAGACACTCTGGGGAGAGGCGGTGCGCGACTATATCTCACCCGAGGTGAGGGAACTTCTTCTAGACAGACACTCTGGGGCCCCAGGGGTGCGTCGGGAGAGAAGCGTTGTGGTTTCAGCGACGACTGCGGTGGAAAGAGCTGTTGTTCCAATGACTGGCGCGGTAGGAAAGAGGACGCGCAACGGTCGCGCGTGCCTTATATGTCCTCGGCCCCGATGATTACGTGACATTCTAGAATCATCTTCTTGCCCCTCCCACCCCACCACCCCGATGTGTCGATGGAGGATCGAGGAGGGTATGAATGATATCGTTTTGTCGGAAAGGAACAAGCGGCTTGGCACCTCTACCGTCAAATATAATAATCCAATGGTTTTTTCCGCGCAACCAATATATGTATTTAACTTAAAGGTATACACAACATTTCAACATGAAATTTAAAATTAGTTTTGAAATTAACAGATAATAAAATATGATATAAACAAAAAGACTATTCCATGCAATACAGGTAAAATCCATGCAATACAGGTAAAATTATAATTTGGTAGAGAGCTTAACATTGTATAATTTAAAGTTGTATAATTTAAAGTTTTAATTTTCAGTTTGAGTGTAGTATAGAAATATTTTCTTTTTTAAGGAACCCAGACTATCACTAAAGAGTTCTATATTACATTTATCGAATATATCATTGTACTTTCTCATCATTGAACATAGAGGAGAGTTGTTACCATAATTTTTGGTATTGAAATTTACACTAAAGGGACTAAAATTACACCACCTTGCTGAAACTCTGGGCACCTTCAAGTTAATTTGTGATAGGAGGGATGGACAATCCACTTTATTATTAAGTAGTTTATGTAAAAGGCTTATAAATAGCAAATACTTTCGCTGCTCTAATGATAAAATTTCGAAATGCGCTAATCTTTCAGATTATCTGCAAATTGTACGATGAACGCCACTTACATAAGATATTTTATTTAAAAATCTTTTTTGGATTCTTTCTATACGCTGAATATTATTTTGATAAGACGGATACCATACGACTGAACAATAATCAATACGACTGCGAACCAGTGCAAAATAGAGAACTTTTAACGCTAAAACCGACTTAAAATCTTTGGTGTTTCTGAAAATAAAAGCTAACATTCTTAACGATTTGTGTATGGTATTGTTTTAGTGAATCGCATCTGAGAGTCAATAGCAATGCCTAAGTCCTTCACTTCATCTAGTTTCGCTAAATCTACACCATTCATATTGTAACTACTATTATATTTGTTAAATTTTCGAGAGAATTTAGTGTGATAGCATTTATTTGTATTGAGACACACTTTATTTTGCCGGCACCATTCTGTAATTCTATCTATATCCTCTTGAAGTTGAATTTGGTCTGTGTTATTATTCACAATTTTGGATATCTTTAGGTCATCTGCGTATAATTCAAAATCGGAGTTACGGATACAATGCTTAATATCATCGATAAACATTATAAAAAGTAATGGGCCAAGGTGCGGGCATTGTGGAACTCCAGACGTTGGGATAATTTCTCTAGAAACAAAACCGCTAATGACTACTCGTTGTGTTCGATCTGTGAGATATGAAGCAAACCAATCTAATAAGCATCCATGTATGCCAAATAATGTGTGTAATTTGTTGATTAGAACTGAATGATTTACTGTGTCAAACGCTTTACTAAAGTCATTATAAATACAATCTACTTCATTCCCTGAGCTCATTCTAGTAAGTGTTCTGTCAACAAATGTAATAAGATTGGATGTAGTAGAGCGTTTTTTTAAAAAAAATCCGTGTTGTTGATCAGCTATAATATGTTTTATATGCCAAGTCAAATAAGGACAAATTAACGATTCAAAAACTTTACCTAAAACAAGAAGAATACTAATAGGTCTGTAGTTGCAGATATTACTTTTATCGCCTGATTTATGTAATGGTATAGTTATTGCATCCTTCCAACGTTTCGGAAATATACCTTCAGATAATGATCTATTAAAAATAATATGTAAAGGTATCGTGAGCTCTACTGCGCATTCCTTCAGAAACAAGGGGTGAATTCCATCACTTCCGGCGCCCTTAGTAATATCTAGAGCCTTTAAGCACTTCTCAATACTGTCATTATTTAAATAAAGATTCCCCATGGAGAAAGCAGACTTTGGTATTTCCATTTTGTTTATATGTAAACTAATATCAATAGGTTTATATACTAATTCAAAATTTTCTGCAAACAGGTCGGAAATTTTTTCTCCATTATTAGCTTCTTAATTAGCTTCTTAATTTCATATTAGTATACAACCATTATTCTTACGTTTGTTTTTTATATGAGTTCAAATGTACTTGGGATCTTTAATCACGCTGTCAACAACATTTTCAATGTATCTGTCATAACATTTTTTGATTAATGTTTTAGTTCTAACTTTTAAGATATTGTGTTCAAATTTATCTAATTCATTCCTGTACTTTTTAAACTTTTGACGAGATTTTTCCTATTCTCGTAATAGTTTTATGAGGTTTGTTGTATACCATGGAGGATATGATTTTTTGTTTTGTATGCGACATGGAACAAATTCAGTGATAACTTTTTTTTATAATAGAGTAAAACTTCGATACAACTTCATCAACAGTCGAACAGTTTTGGAACTCCGAAGTCCAGTTGAGGTCGGATAAACGGGCTCGTATACTATCATAATTCGCTAAAAAAAAACTTATATTTAGGAGTTTGTCTTGGAGAGGGCATTCTTGCTTTACATAAAACTGGGTCTACTTCAATTGGGGGATGATAGTTGTCTATTCGAGAAATTATGCTGTTTGATTTTTTAACCGAAATGTCACAGATTGTGTTACTCAGCACGAGGTCGAGAATTTTGCCCTGGTGATGATCTGACTGTATTGCTTTAGATCATAACTAGACAAAAAGTCTACGAATTCATAACCGAAGATATTATCAAAATTGCTGGGTTTAAGCGATGAATCTGCATTAGAAGGAGTCCAAACAATGTCACGCAGATTAAAATCTCCAAAAATAAGAATATCATTGCATGTATTATTAATGACATTACCAGCATTTTCGGTAAAATGCTTGAGATGAGATTGATTTAGAAGAGAACGTAAGTAAACTGAACAAACACAGATTCTATAGTTACTCAGCTCTAGGGTTACCCATAAATCTTCACAAGGAGATTCAAAATTGTGGTTTCTATAAGCACTAATTGACATTTTCACAGCGATAGCAACACCACCTCCATCATTATTCTCATTAAAAGTGCTGTCCCTCCTAAATACTTGATGCCTACTATCGAAAATTTCACTATCAAATATACTATCGTTAAGCCAAGTCTCTGTTAATAAGATTAAATCGAAATTGTTAGCGCTAACTTCCAAAAAAAGACTAACTAAGATGTAATGCCTCGTTTCACCATACGAAACACATCAGCCTTAAGCTGCTATTTTACGCTGGTATTCTGTGCTGGCGTGGCCTTTCCTCGGTCGAGCCGACCCATTCTTGCTACAACCATAATAGATGCAGCGTGGCTCTACCACGTATTTCCATCCTACGAGTTTACCACAAACAAGGGATGGAATGGTTTGATAGATTCTTGTAAAACTTATTTCTCTATTTATGTTAAAATGAATTGTTTCCAGGCGCCGTCACGGCAACCTCAGCGAACCAGGAAAAGAAACCTGCCACGGAACAAAGGCTACCCGAACCCAAACCCGCGGTGGAGACAAAGCCCCCCGAGACCAGACCGAGCGCGGAGACCAAGCCGGAGACGATATCGGATAGTAGAACGCACACAAAACGGGATACGGAGACCAGTGATGTGGAAACGAAGCCAACGGAAAAGTTTAATGTAAATGGTGAGTAGGTTTTTAAAGCTCTTTTATGAGCTTGAATTACATACAGATTTATATGTACAAATATATAAGTATAGTGATAATGTTCTCCGGACTAAAAGTAAGTTTACGGCCAGTCTCGATGCAGACTAGACTTCTGAGCAAAATAGAATTATAGTGCACGAATGTATGCGCAAGCTGCACTCTCTATTTCCTCACTCTCATATTCTGACGGGACGGTTTTCCGACACGACCGGAGAGAGATCAGGCGCAGGACCAACAGCTTTACGTGCTTTCCGAGATACGGGGATGAGACACCGCCAACCTCCTGACTCAGGGAGGCCACTGAGAATTTCTTGACAGAAAAACCCAATAGTAAATTCGAACCGGGATCCTATCCTCAGCCGTGTTTATGACCACTAGACCACAAGAATATCAAAACAAAGCGTGTACATTTGTGTATGTATGAAACGAATTTAGTTTGTTAGGTTTCACACACTTCTGAACTTTTGGATAACGTGAGATTTTCTAACCGTATTGTTCGGTATTTTTCATTTAAAAATAATGCAAATTAAATGTGGTCTTTTGTAAAACGATTGTATCGTCATAACAGTTGAGAGGGTAATAAAATATTGAAAGGACAAACAACCTGTTCAAAAATTAACGTATTTAATCTACTGACGTAATTACTGCTAATAACAACGTATTGGCAATCTCGTTGCTATCGAGGAAGGCGCAGGCGCTTCCACACGTATTGAGAGGCGACGACAATAGACATAATTCATGATGGTTCATGACTATGACCTATCCCTCGAGAAACCAAACCAGGAGATGGGCAGCAGCATCGTCAACCTCCAAAGGCAATCTTGATAGCAATTTTGATAGATTGACGGTAATGATATTAGAAGCCAGCGCTTCTTGACTTTATTATTTCACCAGATGGTAGCACATAATTCATTCAATTATTACCATAGAATACTATAATTACATACATAATAGAACGGGGGAGTAGGCGGAGCCCGTGTAGCCACTAAAATGTCACTAACACGTCAATCCACACGTATAAATTTCAACACGAGATGTGTTTTGACGTTACAATCGTTTCCATAATGCGCATGCAAATTATTTAAAATATGCTATATTGCACGCTATTTACAAATAAATATGTATTAAAATCTGTCTGTCAACACAGCGAATCGGGTTTGTAGTGGTTATAATACGACGTAATTGCTTGTATGTGTGCTTCCGGCGACGCATATCCTCGTACAAAATAAGGTTGACAGCCATTCTTTTTTTTATAGAAGAGGGGGCAAACGAGCATGTGGCTCACCTGATGTTAAGTGACTACCGCCGCCCATGATCAACTGCAACACCAGGGGAATTGCTGATGCGTTGCCGGCCCTTTAGAAAGGTGTAAGCTCTTTTCTTGAAGGTCCCTAAGTCGTATCGGTCCGGAAAAATCGCCGGTGGTAAATTATTCCACAGAGAGGTTGTACGCGGAAGAAAACTCCTTTTGAAACGTACAGTGGTGGACCGCCAAGCATCCAGATGGTGTGGATGGTATCGGGACGTTTGCCGCGTAGTGCGTTCACGAAATTTGGCGGCTGGGATTAATCCGAACAATTCCTCAGAGCACTCTCCATGGTATATGCGAAAGAAAATACAAAGGGATGCAACATCTCTTCGCAGTGCCAGTGAATCGAGCCGATCGGAAAGCACTCGGTCGTCGACGATTCGAGCCGCTTTGCGCTGGATGCGGTCAAGTGGAAGGAGCTGGTACTGGGGAGCCCCAGCCCAGAGGTGGGAACAGTATTCCATGTGCGGCCGAACCTGCGCCTTGTAAAGTTGCAGGCGGTGTGCCGGCATGAAATACTGTCCCGCTCTGCTGAGCACGCCAAGCTTTTTAGAGGCCAATTTGGCCTTCCCTTCCAAGTGACCACGAAACTGCACGTCACTCGATATGTCGACACCGAGGATTCCGATACTGGCTGAGGCAACAAGGGGAGTGCCTTGAAACTGAGGGGATACGACAAAGGGGTTCTTTTTAGCGGTTAACGCGCAAACTTGTGTCTTCTGGGGGTTAAACTGGACTAGATTTAGTCGCCCCCAATCCGAGACTCTGTTCAGTAAAGACTCGACTTCAGACACAAGTTTATTCCGGCACTCGGAGACGTTTTCCCGAGAAATATTGGTTCGACCGGTGTAAAGAGCATCACCAGTGCTGTCATCTGCATGGCAATGAATGTTACGGGTATGCAACATATCATTGATATGCAGAAGAAACAGCGTTGGCGATAGCACGCAGCCCTGTGGAACACCAGCATTAATAGGCTTGCAATCGGAGCTTGCACCGTCTACAACGACCTTGATGCTCCGATCTGCAAGAAAACTGGTGATCCAATCGCACAATTTCTCGAGAAGCCCATAGGAAGGGAGCTGCGAAAGAAGCGCTTTGTGCCAAAGCCGATCGAAGGCCTTCGCAATGTCCAAACTAACGGCCAATGCCTCCCCCTTGGACTCTACTGCCTCCGCCCATCTGTGAGTTAGGTAGACCAGAAGATCACCAGCTGACCGACCACGGCGAAAACCGTATTGGCGGTCACTAATCAGCTGGTGATCCTCAAGGTACCTCATGAGCTGGCAGTTTACAATGGACTCCATTGTTTTGGAGAACAAGGAGGTGATGGCGATAGGCCGGTAGTTGGACGGGTCTGAGCGGTCGCCTTTTTTAGGGATCGGGTGGACGAAAGCCGTCTTCCATAATTTTGGGACTACGCCTAGGGAGTAGGAGTACCGGAAAAGACGCGTTAAAACCGGTGCCAACTCTGGAGCACACGTCCTCAGCACAGTTGGGGGGATTCCGTCAGGCCCACTCGACTTGTGGATGTCCAGGGAGAGGAGTGCTTTGCGAACCGAGCGCTGAGTGAACTGCACTTCCGGCATGGAGCACTCACACCGCGGGATGGTCGGCGGCGTACTCCCCCCGTCATCGAGAGTCGAGTTAGACGCAAAGAAAGAGCCTAGAAGATCGGCTTTCTCCTTTGCGGTGTGGGCCAGTGAGTCGTCCTCCCTGTGCAGAGATGGAAGAGATGGCTGACAGAAATTCCCCTGGACAGCCTTGGCGAGAGACCAGAATGCACGGGTTCCAGAAGGAAGACGAACTAGTTTCTCGCCAATTCTGCCTATGTGCTTTGACTTTGCCTTGGCAATGACTCTTTTGAAGGACCTAGAGGCGGAATTATACTTCTTTTTTAGGGCGCTGGTGTTTACATCCCTGGACGCTGATGCGTCAGCCCAGGCTTGGTAGCACTCCTGCTTATAGCATGATGCTATTTTACAGGAGCGACCAAACCATTGCTGTGATTTGCCTCCAATGGGCACCACAGAGGAAGGAATAAAAAGTTCCATACCCTGAAGTACCACATCAGCGACAGAATCCGCAACAACGTTGGGATCGTCGATCGTGGAAGCAAACCCGCCCCCAAGGGTAGGATGCAAAGAAAGACCGCATCCCATCCCAATCGGCTGACCTATAGTGCCAAACACGGCGGCAGCCTGCAGAGTGCAACTGCGATTTCAGCGTGAGTAGCCACACTCCGGACAAGACAATGGTCCGAGGAGCCTAAAGGGGCGTCGACGGAAATCTGATATCCGTCCGGGTGAGAGGTCAGCAGAAGGTCCAACAGGGAAGGTGCATGATCCTCCACATCTGGAATCCGCGTAGGCGAAGTAACCAGTTGTGTCAGACCATATGCCAAGGCAAAATCATGAACAGATCTCCCCGCATGATTGGTTAAACGTGAACCGAGCCATTCGGCGTGATGGGCGTTAAAGTCGCCGAGGATAACGATCTCTGCGGAGGGGATCTGCTGTAGCAACGAATCTGCAGCCATTTGGACGTGGTCGAAGAGTCGGTCTGTTTCGGTATTACCGCTATGGGACCTATAGAGGCACCCGTAGACGCGGGGATGTTTGTCGCTGTCTACGCGTAGCCAAAGGATGGACAGGTCCGAACCTTCAAGTCTGCCGAGGCGTCGAGAACAGATGTCCTCTCTGACGTAAACGCAAACTCCAGCCCGAGGCACAAAGGAGTGTTCCAGTTCGTACCCCGGGTAGGAGAGATACGAGACATCAGCCGGAGAGGACACCTGCGTCTCGGTCAGAAAGAGCAGAGCCGGCCTCGCCGTCTCGAGATGGTAGTGGACGGCGTTTAGGTTAGAGTGAAGTCCCCTGATATTGCAGAAATTCACGGACAGCGTGGCAGGGGTCGCCTTGATCATGTTGCTTCGTTTGCCCCGAGCAGTTTTAGTCTTGAGCGGAATTTTGCCCCCCCCCCCCCCAGAATACGCGGGGCAGCCTGAGCACCCACGCTCAGAAGTGGAGAAACATGGTCGTGGATGCTCAGCGAGGGATTCTCCAGGTGTGCTGGTACCCTCCTGGGGTAGTCTATCATTGAATTCCGCTACCATGTTGATGGGGGGGGGGGAGATTTGGGCCTCCGGCCACCTGCACTCACCAGACGAAACGCGGAAGCAGAGCTTCCACTTCACGCCGGTATTCTGTGAGCTCGTGGTACCACCCCGGTTTGAGCCGGCCCATACGTGCGACAGCAAAGCTGCCGCGTGGCTCTACCACTGTTAAATTCTATTGTGTATTATAGTATTCTATGATTATTACAATCTATTCTAATGATCACAGCTGAACATAGCCTTCCTCCTTAAATGGGTTCTTCCGAGGACAGAGGTTTTTTCCAAACCAGTGGGAAAGATAGAAATTATTTTCAATAAGTAAGTCTTGTAATCTACGTTGAATAAAAACGATTCTATTCTATTCTATTGCCACCTAGAGGGGGTATTTACTATAGTTGCCACGTTTGTCAAGCGGGAAAACGTGCACAAACAGTATTTTATTAATTTTGGGGTGCTATCAGGTAGATGCCATAGAATACTATAATACACAATAGAATGGCTGTTAACAAACATACAAACAATTACGTCGTATTATCGGATATCACTACTACAAACACATTTAGACTTTTGATTAATGTTATTGACACATAAATGTTTCTTTATTTTTGTATCTAATATTCACAAAATATATTTATATTGTGTGAATATAATTTGGACTGGTTACTGGTCGTGTGAATTGACGTGTTAGTGACATGTTAGCGGCTACACGGGCTCCGTCCACTCCCCCGTTTAATTATGTATGAATTATAGTATTCTAGAGCCGTGGTAGCTCAGTTGTTAACGCTCGCTGTAAATATAACAGAACGCGAGTAACCCGGGTTCGATCCCCGCCGGCACCAATGAAATTGTTAATTGCAATTTTAAGTGCTGATTTACCACGTGCTCGGCGGTGAAGGAAAACGTCGTGAGGAAACCTGCATGTCTGAGGAATAAGAAAAAAAATATTTCGAAGACATGTGAAGTTCGTCAACATGCATTTGGCAGCGCGGCGGACACTTCCTTGCCCTAAACCCTCTCAGAAATGAGGGGAGGCCTGAGCCCAGCAGTGGGACGTATATAGGCTGTAACTTTACTTTTTAACTTTTATAGTATTCCATGGGTGCTGCCGCCCATTTCTTTTATTTACCTCTGTGGTTTTGTTGTATGTGAAAGATATATTATCATCATCGTCGTCATCATTACAGACCTTCGCAAGTCCACTGCTGAACATAGGCCCCAAAGAATGCCACAAAGCACGGTCCTGAGCCACTTGCATTAATAGACTTTCTGCATGTGTCACCAGGTCGTCACTCCATCTAGTGGGGGGTCGCTAATCGCGCATAAACTACGCATACCGATACGAGGCTGCCACTCGAGTACATTTATTTCCCATCAGTTGTTGATTCTTCGAGCTATATGGCCGGCCCATTGCCAGTTCAACTTACTAATCCGTTGCGCTATGTCGGTCACTTTGGTTCTACTGCGGAGATCCTGATTTCTAAGTTTATCATGCAGAAAACCCCCGAGCATAGCCCTCTCCATAACTCGTTAAACGTCCTCATACGGTCAGCAGTGAAGTACGTGGTACTTTACTGTTGACTTCTTAGATCCATAAGTCATTACTGGCAAGATATATATTTATATTTCACCAAGTTAATTTAACAATCTGGATTTTTGACGAAAAATAAACACAAAATAATGTGAGAGACTGATGCCTTAAATAGGCGCGGAACACGTATTTGAGGGTCAGGTCTCCCCCCAGTTGAGAAAGATTTATTATTGTATTTTTGTTTGTTCCAGGAGGACCTCCGCCGCTCATAAAGCTTCCCATTAAGGAGAAATCCAGTCCAGTGAAAAGAGAAAACTCCGACTCGTGAGTATATTTTTCTGTTTGGTTTCCGTGACGAGCGTAACCTTTATAGAATTAATTTCGTGTCTGTCCGTCATTTTTTCATAGATAGCAGTGCAGCAAACGAGCACACACCCCACCGGATGGTAAGTGGATGCTGTGACCAATAGGTATCTTCATCTATCCTCAATTAAGAAACAAAACGCAGATGCATTATTAACCTTGAAAACTAAGATAGAATGCCTCGTTCCCAGTAAAAAGTCGGTTTAAGGTCTTAAGGTATTCACCATACAAATCACATATGACTATAAGTTTAAAACCCTTGACAGTTACTAAACCACTTTATCTTTTTTATTTTATTAGGCTCTCGCGACACTGACTACGCCGTTACGTACGTATGGAATGACATCATGATTATTATAACTGAGATCACGTGCGTAATTAAAAAAATAACGTTGATTTAACAATAGTAAATGGGTACTATTTAACTGTAATAAAATTCAAATTTGAAATAATAATGATTTTACAGTACATAGTTTTAATCGCCGATGACTACTTTTTTGTCCCCAACTATCAAGGTTGAGAATATATCTAATCTGCTTTGGTATTCTTTGTATATTGTAAACGTTTTTGTTAAGGCGGTACCCCGACCAAAACCTTGCAAAAGTGTGTTTTTCAGAAACTATTATCTCGTTAGTTATGAGAAATAAACTATATCTAAAAGCACATTATTAATTTTCAATATCCTATCATCACAATTCACGTTTTAATTTGTTTTTATGTTTTATAAATATCTTTAAAATCAACTTTTAAAAAATGACTAAAATTATTGATTACATGCATCTGTTGCTGAAGATCTAATCATTTGAGGATTACACTAACGGATAGATAATTTAAAAATCTACGTTATTCACGTTTTATTTAATTTCTTAAGTTCGCTTTTCTTTTTTAATTGAAATAATTCCTAAAATTCGGGCGTATTTTTACGCGATATATTGTACGCTTGATTTGTATAGGATCGAACGCTCAAGGTCGTTCGCTAGGGGAAACGCCTTAAGAGACAATGTGATCTTAAATTGGTTTGAACTTGGGGTGCAACTAGGGTTGCCAGATGGTCGGGATTTGTCTGGATTTTCCGACATTTTAAATGATGTCCAGACTGCCTACAATACTCAAAACCTCCAGATAAACAGCTTCTCTTCGCATCACACCTGTCTTTGATTTAATAAAAGCTGAGTTAGTTATTAGATTGAACTTGAAGTAAATTGTTTGAATTTTAAATCTTTTCTGTTCTAAAGGTTCCAAAGTGTCTATAGGTTTAAGAAACTGGTAGTCTCAGTAAAGTCCTATGCCAAATACATGTGGTAACATAAAAATTGAGTGTACCTAAATTAGTTATGTGTCAACAGTCTTTCAACAAGTCTTTTTGTGCCTATTCATTTAAAAAAGAAACTTTTTTTTTCAATTTAATTCTTTATTTGCGCAATATGGGTATAGACGGTGTTACAGTGGTTAATTTACATTGTTGATCGCCATATTTAGGCTTATGCCATGCAAATTGCTTATCTATTACATAACAAATTACAGTGTCTAAATAATTATTAACCTTTCAGCTGCGGAGACTCTAACCGTCATACTCCGTTGACTGCGGAGCTGTTTAATAAAATTGACGGCGCATTGGGCGCAATCCGTATAAACGCAAATTTCTTTATTTTGGTATATCAAATACTATAATATGTATACATTTCTGAATTCTCTATGAAATTTCCTATAAACTAGTACATAAATTAAATAAAGTCCCAAAGTAATAAGTGTAAGTAAATATTGAATAAAGACAAAATTGTCATATTTCTCGATGAAACAAAGTTTTTTTAATACTACGATTTTAATTTCATTTAATTTTAAATATATTGTTTACAGTATTTTATGCGCAAAACCATAGGCTACAATACAATTTTTATCATAAAACGCATTAATAGTAAGCTTACAAGAACCAACAATCAACTTACACAGATGTAGAATGTAGTTCGGACCAGATGCGGCATTAAGATGGTATATATAAAAAATCCTACTAAAGTGTATAATCTGTGGGGTTTTTATGGTAATCTTTTTTATCCTGTACACATCGACATATGGTAGAATAAGTTAGACAAGTTTAAGTGCGTAATGCTTTATTTCGACATTAAAAGAGCGGGTAAAAAATGTCCAGTACTTGGACACCCGCAGTCAACGGAGATATTTTCGTGTCCAAGTGTTAGACGTCCGCAGTTGAGAGGTTATATTAATGTCAAATAAGATTACCTAATTAATACACAATGTCAAATTTTTAAATTAAATGTCATATAAAATGTCCAATTAATGTCACAGTACCACTCAGCCAGTTTACATATTTATTTCTCCCGACAACGACCCTAAAATTCCAACATTTTCAAATTTTCTCCAAATGTATTTTGGTCTTTCAATCTGGCATTGCTAGATGCAACAAATAATTCTATAGTAAGAAGGAGGCAGTTTGATTTTGTTTGAGACTATTAAACGTAGAGAATTAACATTATATGACGTAGGAATATATAAAATATTTAAAATTCTCCATTTATCCTTATTAGTGTTTAGTATACAAAGTTAATTTATTAAATCTATTTCGATGACTTGATCTATTGAGAAACCTTTGTCATCAAGAATTGTCTTTAAAAGAAAATGGCAAACGTCGCACGATAGAAATTAAAACTTAAACTATGAAATAAATACAGAAACACTAGTGATCCGCCCCGGCTTCGCACGGGTGGTTTCTAAATCTCGACAACAGCGCCGCCTACTGGGTCCGATTGTGAATCTAAAATATTGTCGAATCAACTTAATCACATACGCACACAAATTTTCATCAAAATCGGTTTAGCCGTTTATGAGTAGTTCAGTCACATACACATGTACAGAAGAATCTCTATATATTATATAACAAAGTCGCTTCCCGTCGTCTGTACGCTTAGATCTTTTAAAATACACAACGGATTTTGATGCGGTTTTGATCAATAGACAGAATGGTTCAATAGGAAAGTTTACATGTATGTAGTACATGTATATGTTGCCGACATCCAAAAACCACCCGTGCGAGGCGGATCGCTAGTGATTTATAATTTATAAACATTAATGAAAGTATAGTATAAGGTATACGGCATACCTCAATCTCTGAAAACTAAAGTATACAACCAGTGCATGTTGCCAGTGATAACTTACGGATCAGAGACGTGGTCCTTCACTGCTGGCCGTATGAGGACGCTCAAGGTCGCTCAGCGAGCTATGGAGAGGGCTATGCTCGGAGTTTCTCTGCGTGATAGACTCAGAAATGAGGATATCCGCAGTAAAACCGGAGTGACCGACATAGCCCAACGTCAGTAGTAGTTAGTAAGCTGAAGTGGCAATGGGCCGGCCATATAGCTCGAAGAACCGATAACCGATAGGGAAGAAAGGTTCTCGAGTGGCAGCCTCGTACCGGTAGGCGTAGTGTAGGGCGACCCCCCACTAGATGGAGTGACGACCTGGTAAGACATGCAGGAAGTCGATGGATGCAGGTGGCTCACGACCGTGCTTTGTGGCGTTACTTGGGGGAGGTCTACGTTCAACAGTGGATTTGTGAAGGGCTGTAATGATGATGAAAATGATGAATGAAAGTATAATCTGTACTTTCATTGAAGTCCAAGGGCACTTTGTTAACGTGATTTAGAGATTATTTTAGATAAATATGTCACTTCATTTCGTATTTTCCTAATAAAACAGTAATTGTCGTAAATGAGAACATAATTGGCTGGTATATCTGGAGGCACGGTAGTGCCCCCGCCATGTCGAGAAAAAAAAGCGGCACGGCCGTACCATTCTAGAAGTAATTCAGGCCATTTTCGACCCCCCTATACCTTCGTAGTGGATAAAACTAGAAGCCTGAATTTTCAGTAACCAAGTAGGCATTGTATACACATGGTATATTTCGAATTTCATTAAATTTGAACCAGTAGTTTAAGAAGTATAACTAGACAAAGTTTCTTAATTTTGTCACTCACTGACTGACCGATCATCAAAACTCTAAGGCACTTCTAGCAGACATAGAAGCTTCAAATTTAAAATACAATTAGTGTTTAGTGTATAAATCAAGGAGAAACTATAATATTTTTTTATTTTTGGGCCCATTTTTCTAGATACACCAACTGCACAAATAACTTTGTAATCCCGTATAAAAATATAGAATTTCAAATTTACATTTACAGTGAATGAATCAATCAGTGTACTTGTAGGTAAGTAAGGTACCGGAAAGGTGAAAATGTAGAGCTATCTACAAAAAGAAATGAGATGCCATCAAAAACATAACTTGTGAAAAAACCAAAGTCTCGCAACTCAGTTCTTCTAGCGTAAAATGTTGTGAGATGCATGTAATACCAAGTTGGTTAATTTATTCAGTCCCTACGTAAGGGTCCTTTTGTTATTACGTAATTATTACGTAATAACGAAAGGACCCTTACGTTATTACGTAATAATTACGTAATTGGCTAACCTAGCAACTTCTTGGGCTTGCCCTTATTTGGAGCTCTAGCTTCGCCACTGTCCAATAGTAAACATAAGAAGTCTTTAATTTTATCCACACATAAAGCTTTCCAAGCGCTTAAAGAAGTTTTAAATCCATAAATAAAATGAATAATTTAATATTTTCCCTTCCAGCGACAGCCCAAGTCCGAAGAGGCAGCGTGTACCAAGCGGCACGGAGAACACTGACGACGAGTTGCAAACACCGAAACTGTGAGAGTCCTACTTTCATTTCTTGATGTTTTATTGAGAATTAACTGTGGTGCGTTCTTGAGAGCGTTTGAACCGCAATATACTTACGAAGGAGCCGCTACATTACTATGAAAGAACAACGTAAGGGCAAGTTTCCACTTCTCGGGTGTCGGCGCCGCTGTTCACACCAGTCATTTGTCGGACCCGGTTGAAGCTAATGGTGGTTAACATAGCGCATAGCGCCATATTATAGTGCGCTATCTCTCCATAACGCATAGCGCGTGCTATGTAAGTAGACGGACCATGGCGCTATTGCGCTATGGCGCTTTGGCCTTATTAAGTATTAATGTCTAGCGGGAACTAGTTCTACAGCAGCGCTGTTGGGAGAGGACGTGTGGCGCAAATTTAATCTAGTAGCACGCTATTCATCGCGCGCGACCTAATTTAGTGATAGTCGTTGTTTTGACCTAATTTAGTGTGATCGAAGGTGAACGAATATTTTTAAATGTAAATAAAATATAGATACAAAAATGTATATAATAGTGTATGTAAATATTTGATTTATAATTTATATTAAGGTTAAAATAACGTTTACATCAATTATAATAAAAAATAATTTATTTTATTTCGTTTTAAAAAATACATGCTTTAAAAATATTTTTAGGATTATAGAAAGTAGTAAGCCTGAAAAGTATGAAAAAGCGTGCGTTGGTTTTTCTTTACCACTTTATTTTACTTTAGTCTAAAATGCGACTTATTACGAAATAATGTTCTTATATAGCACGCGGTATATCCAACGAACGACATGTATTGTAGCGTGCTACGAGATATAGCGTGCTGCAAAACTTAACGCGCTTGCCGCCCTCCTTCACGCATTCTTATAAATAGCGCGCTATAACATAGCGTATTTAATAGCGCGCTAGAAATTTATAGTTTGTAGTCTGTAGCGTGATATTGATTTACAGTCGTTTTGAACAACTTTAGTTGCAGGTGTAGCCATTTTTGGCACTCTATGCGAGGCTACTATACATAGTAGACGTCGACGAAGCGTTTTTGCGATTTTAGAAGAAAACAGAAAGAACTCTTCTCCTCTCTTTCACTCTTTCAACACACTTTTCCGCCACATACGTACGGAATTCCGATTTGGGATTTCGAACGCAGCAAGCCCATATAAAATCAATAACCCGTCACACACCTGCGGTAGTTTTCCTTACGGAATTTTGCAAGCAAAACGGGATTGCGTATGTGTGTGGCCAAAACGTTCATCCTGTTTCGGAATTCCGAAATGGAATTCCGTGTGTAGTGTGAGACGGGCCTTACTAATGAGCGAACGAGATTCGACGCGATTTTTTTACACAACAAAACACTCGACATTTCTTGTCGGCGGCGACAAAAGTGCGGTTTCGGATCAGATTGAACAGCTTCATATAAATTGTTCTACCACTAGATTTTATGTCGGGACCAACATCCGAAAAGTGAGAACGGGCTCTAAGACCGTGTTAAAGCAGGTGCCAAGTGCTCGGGTTCGAACCTCGATAGAATAGATAGAATGGAATTTGTTACTTTCTGGTTTAAGTTTGCTCGGTGATGAAGTAAGACAGAGACAAAAGATATATAAAGTCTGTGAAGGTGAGACAGAAGTAGAAGACAGAGACGGCAGACATGTCTTTATTATAGAATTAGGGTGACAAAGGAGCAACTATCCTCGATTAACATTCAAAATGTACATGCGTTGTCACCCGTGAGGACTAAGATGGAATGCCTCGTTTCCAGTAAAACGGGTCTCCGGTCCTCTACCCTCACCATACGAAACACAGCAACATTAAGCTGCTATTTTACACGACAATAAATATTATTGTCAAGGTAGAATAAGTGGGTGGTATAATTAAAGTACTAGACATAACAACATGTCCGCAGAGACGTAATGGGCGCGGGTTCGAATCTCGCACGCAACAAGTATTTGTATGTCCTTCACGTAATTGTTCAGGGTCTGGATGTTTGTCCTAGTGATATTTATGTATGTAAACTGTCTTCACGGTACAAGAGAAAATCCGAGTGTGTGGTTCATGTTTTTTTTTTTTAAATAGGTTCTGGGACATGCAAGTTTCGTCACGATGTTTACTTTCACTACCGAGCACGTGGTAAATCAGCACTTAAAATTCTAACTAACAATTTCGTTGGAGATTGAACCCGGATTGTTCGCGTACTGTGAAATTTACAGCGAAAGTTGGGTAGGAATGTATTATTTTTATGATCCTCAAAAATTTATTGTTATTATTTTTAAATGTCTCTTTTATTATTTTGCAGAGAACATGAATGGCAGCATGGGAACTTGGTGAGTATTTTTTAAAAATATAATTAATGTAACTTCTTCTAACTATAAACCTTGCTTTTCACTGTGCAATATACTCGTAATATATATTACATCCCGCGATTGGTTTTCACACTGTAAGATATATTTTTAACGAGTGTGTGTTCGTCACTGGATCACGCAGGACGCGTCGTTTACAAACGAAATTGCCTTTCAAAAATTACGCAAGTGGTAATATTAAAAAAAATTGTGCATCCGACTCCCAATAAAAAGTAAAACAACAATCAATTCAATTCGAATTATTAAGGATAATTCAAAAAGTACTTGTCTGATCTTGATTATTTTTTATGGGATCACTCTAGAAGTACCAGCTTTCAGATTAAAAAAAAATCATCAAAATCGGTTCACCCAGATAAAAGTCACAACGCATCTGCATTTTCATTCCTAGCTAAAGCCGGTTAAGGTTAAGGCGGATAAAGGTAGTTACGACTGTGTTCCGGTCTGAGGGGTATAAAGAGCCAGTAGTACAAGCTACAAGGCGTTCCATTTTAGTCCTCAGAGATGACAACGCATCTGCAGTTTGATTCGTAGTCGAGGATAGACGCAGATGTCTATGCAAGTATACCTAGCGGAACGAGAGTCTAGCGGTGACCGTTATTGCGCATAATAATACGCAATGTTGCGTGTGAATCTGATTGGCTCTCCAGTCGCATTCCGTCCTCCGTACTGATACGACATTCGCAGCTATCCCCTCTACGTATCGTTCAGCGCTAGAGTTACGTGCCGCGACTTATACCATCAAGTGGACTGTGTGCTCGTTTGTCACCCGTATCCTATTAAAAAAAAAACGCAAACCAATTTACGTAATGTTGAAAAATATCTAGAAATGGATTTAAAGAGACTGATGTACGAAGAAATTTTTGGAAATAACATAAGGTTAGCACTCGCCGTGTAATGGCGATCTAAGACAATTCACTAGGTAATTCATATCTCATGGGCGTCATCAGAAGGCGACAGAGAGTGGTACTACTTTGACAATTAAAAACTGTGGCTGCCAACAACAACAAAAGTGATAGGAAGTGTTCTACGAGATAATCTATGGAGTATTTTTGTTGGTTTGTTATAAAAACATTAGGTTATATTTCGCTTTTTTGCCGCTGTCGAATACAGTTGTAAACTTATACTTCTGCTTATCCCCAGGATATATCTGCGGAGCGTGTAGTTGGGTGGGGAGGCTGCAAATCCGGCAACTGGTCGCGAGGCGAGTCGGACGACGAGTGGGCCGACACGCCGGCCGACATCGGATCATTTCTCACTACGAGGCTACGGGTCGATGGCGACAACAGCGCTGGTAATTTGACTTATTAATATCACGTGAGTGTGTACAGGTGTGTGTGGAGGTGAGGGGGAGGGGGGGGGGGGTTGTCATGTGTGTAATATTTGAATTAAATATTGTCCGTTGCACCTTTCAGACGAGGAATCCGACGACAGCACGGCGGGCGGCTCCAGCTCGAACGCCACGAATTCGGCGTCCGCAGCTCCTGTGCCCACCGGGGAGCCCTACACGCTTATACGTGAGACATTTGTGTTTTTTAACTGACTTCAAAAAAAGAGGTTCTCAATTCGACTGTATGTTATGTTTATGTGTGTGTTACCTCGGAACTTTTTTCTTGGTGAGCCGATTTTGAGGATTGTTTCCTTATTTGAAAACTAGTGATTCTCATGTGGTCCCATAATATGATCTAGATCTGATCAGTAGTTTTTGAGTTATCTTTAATAATGCGTATTTTTTAATTGACTACAACTACATTGATGATGTTTTCATTTTATTTATATTGAAGTCAGTTGTACAATTTTTTTTTATTTTACCGCTAGTTGAAGTGAGAACTTCTTTCCAATCGTTAGGATTTGAAACTCGGGAAAATGAAAAAGCTACACAAGAAAGGGACAAACAACACATTTTTAGAATTTAGCCCGCGAAAGAATGAAATAGAATACAGTATACAGTGATCCTTATTAAGTATCGATATTACATAGGCTACACTAAAAGTATCGGGAATGGAATATTTCCACTGTTCCTGTCATATTAAAATATTTTTAATTGAAAACTCCTTGGTTTTAAAAATCGAATACCATTTATTTATTTAAAAAAGATTCTCGGTCTTGTCACAAGGTTTTGTCAAACTTGTTTAGTCGATGAGAAAATGGAATTGACTCGAGAAAATTCAAGAGCGATGATTTATTATGACTTTCGAAGTGGTTTAACACAAAAACAGTGTGTTGACCGGATGATTTCTGCATTTGGTGATGAAGCCCCATCCAAAACCACAATTTATCGCTGGTTCGCTGAATTTCAACGTGGACGTGTCAAGCTCAGTGATGATCCCCGTCAAGGTCGTCCATAAACTGCAGTCACCCAAGAAAACGTTGTTGCTGTGCGTAAGCTGATTGAGGAAGATCGACATGTGACATACCGCGAAATTCAGGCAACTTTAGACATTGGCATGAGTCAAATACAAATAATCTTGCATGAACAATTAGGTGTAAAAAAGTTGTTTTCCCGATGGATACCGCATTCGCTCTGTGAAGAGCAAAAAGCGGCTCGCGTTACTTGGTGCGTCAGAACTCTCGAAAGATTCCACGCAGGATCCTCAAATGCTGTATACAACATCGTATCAGGTGACGAATCCTGGATATACGAGTACGAACCCGAAACAAAAAATCAATCACGAGTTTGGGTGTTCGAAAATGAGTTAAAGCCAACAAAAATTGTTCGTTCACGGAGTGTTGCAAAATAAATGGTGGCCACGTTTGTCTCCTAAACCGGCCATGTTACGACTATTCCTCTTGAGGGACAAATAACGGCATGCAGACGATAATGCAGAATGATATGCTAGCATTTGTTTACCACAGGTCGTTTCTGAACTCCGTAAAGAGAACTGCAACCGTCGCATTATCCTCCATCACGACAATGCGAGTTCTCACACCGCACACAGAACAAAAGAGTTTGTAGAGCAAGAAAACATAGAATTATTAGACCATCCGCCGTACAGCCACGAGCTAAGCCCTAATGATTTCTATACTTTCCCTAAAATAAAGAATAAATTGCGTGGACACAGATTTTCATCACCTGAAGAAGCTGTGGACGCCTACAAAACGGCCATTTTGGAGACCCCAACTTCCGAATGGAATGGTAGCTTCGATGATTGGTTCCATCGTATGGAAAAATGTGTCAAATTTCGCGGAGAATACTTCGAAAAGCAATAAATACATTTTTAAATAGTAATGTTATATTACTTCCTTGACTCCAGAAATTTTCACTGCCGCCCTCGTATGCAAATCTATTAAACGGAGAATTTTTGTTAAATGAAAATTTATTGATTAGAAAGTACTTACTTATTTACCTTACTTACTTATCTTCACTCACAATCCCTAACGGAGTAGCCAGAGAGAACAGATCACCAAGTGTCACAATCCTTACATACCTCTTTCGCTTCTTTCAGGTTCATTATCTTCTTCATACATGCACGTCTAGGTATGCGAGTACTCTTGACATTCCCCTCTTCGAGTAATTTGCTCGCATGGTCTTCGAAAGTTAGTCTCGGTCTACCTCGACACCTTTTAATATTTACTTTCGCGCTATATATTTTCTTCACCATTCGGTCTTCACTCATTCGCTCAACGTGCCCAAACCAACGGAGTATGCCCCTATCAATTTTTGTGATAAGGTCATCTTTCAATCCTGCCATATTGCGAATCTCTTCGTTTCGCTTTCGGTCGGCTATGGTAACGCCACACATTTTACGAAGAGATCGCATCTCCACTGCATTCAACTTGCTTTTATGCTTCTTCTGGCATACCCAGGTTTCGCTGCCATATAACAAAGTCGGTACCAACACTGCGTTATGTATTGCGAGGCGTGCACTCTTCACTACGCCTTGCCGTTTGACTAACGCATTCAGGGCACCATTGACTTTGTTCCCGGCAGCGACACGCCTGTCCACATCTAAATCACATCTTCCATCCCGGCTGAAAGCACTCCCCAAGTATACAATTTCATTTACCTGTTCTAGACATTCCTGATTTACCCATATTTCATATTTCGTTCTCTCTTCGTCCTTTTCAAATACCTTTTCAAATAAAAGAAAGTACTTCATCATCATCATCATTACAGCCCTTCACAAGTCCACTGCTGAACATAGGCCTCCCCCAAGTAATGCCACAAAGCACGGTCCTGAGCCACCTGCATCCATCGACTTCCTGCATATCTTACCAGGTCGTCACTCCATCTAGTGGGGGGTCGCCCTACACTACGCCTACCGGTACGAGGCTGCCACTCGAGAACCTTTCTTCCCCATCGGTTATCGGTTCTTCGAGCTATATGGCCGGCCCATTGCCACTTCAGCTTACTAATCCGTTGGGCTATGTCGGTCACTCTGGTTTTACTGCGGATATCCTCATTTCTGAGTCTATCACGCAGAGAAACTCCGAGCATAGCCCTCTCCATAGCTCGCTGAGCGACCTTGAGCGTCCTCATACGACCAGCAGTGAAGGACCACGTCTCAGATCCGTAAGTCATCACTGGCAACACGCACTGGTTGTACAATCTAGTTTTTAGAGATTGAGGTATACCTGACGAGAAGATATGTCGTAATTTCCCGAACGCTGCCCAGCCGAGTTGAATCCGTCGATTGACCTCTCGGTCGAAGTTGGACTTACCTAGTCGGACTATTTGTCCCAGGTAAACGTACTCGTCAACAACTTCGAGCATAGTGCTCCCAACAACTACCGGCATAGGTGTGACATGGACATTAAACATGATCTTTGTTTTGTCCATGTTCATCTTAAGACCTATCCGTTGGGAGGCACTATTGAGGTCATTGAGCATAGTGCTTAAGTCCTCCAGCGATTCTGCCATAAGGACTATATCGTCGGCAAATCGAAGGTGAGTGATGTACTCGCCATTGATGTTAATACCGTATCCTTTCCAGTCCAGTAGCTTGAAAACGTCTTCCAAAGCAGCGGTGAAGAGTTTCGGGGATATAACGTCACCCTGTCTTACACCTCTCTGCAGTTGGATAGGTTTCGAGCTCTGGTTCTGTACTCGGATAGCCATCGTAGCCCTACTGTACAAACACTTCAGCACTTCGATATACCGACAGTCAACTTGGCACCGCTGAAAGGACTGCAGCACCGCCCAAATTTCGACGGAATCAAAGGCTTTCTCATAGTCCACATACGCTAGGCAAAGTGGCAAATTGTACTCTTCAGTCTTCTGCACAATCTGCCGCAGGGTATGTATGTGGTCTATGGTACTGAAGCCTTTTCGGAAACCGGCTTGTTCGGGAGGCTGGAAGTCGTCGAGTCTGCGTGCGAGACGATTCGTAATGACTCTCGAAAACAGCATGTAGACGCGGCTTAGAAGGGAAATCGGTCTGTAGTTCTTCAAGAGAGCGGTGTCGCCTTTCTTAAAGAACAAGACCACCGCACTTCTGCTCCACGCCTCTGGAGTAGTGCCACCATGGAGGACGGAATTGAAGAGCCTCTGAAGGACTTCAAGTACCGGTGTTCCACCCGCTTTCAGAAGCTCCGCTGTAATTCCATCCTCGCCTGGGGCCCTGCCGTTTTTAAGGTGCTGGAGAGCCATTCTAATCTCGCTTAGACTGACGTCCGGGATATCATCGGAATAGTGTCGGATAAGACTTGCTCTTGGATCGTTACTCACACTTACGTGTGGCTCCAACGATGATGTGTACAGCTGCCCATAGAACCTCTGAATCTCACTCAAAATCTCAGGCGTCCCGGAAACGATGTTGCCACACTCAGTCTTCAGCTTTAACAGTTGGCTCTTACGGGCAGACAGATCTCTGGCAAAGACTTTGGAGCCCTGGTTCCGCTCGATCGCTTCTTTAATACGAGCAGTATTAAAGTTGCGTAAGTCTCGCCGCATGCATTTGGAGATCTGTCTGTTCAGTTGCCTGTATGCTGTCAAGTCTGTTGACGATTGCAGCCTCATCTCCCGTCTAACAGCCATGAGATTAAGAGTGTGATCGGAGAGTTTTTGTGTTCTTCTGCGGCGGGTCTTGCAGAACTTAGCTCCGACCGCATGGACAGTTTCCACGAGCTTGTCATTCATATCGTCCACTGCATTGCAATCTTGTAGGCACTGAAAGCGGTTGTGTAACTCGAGCTGAAAGTTTTCGGGATTCTGTATTAGAGCACGAGGGGGACGGAGCGTTGACTTCATTAGACGAGACCTCTCCAACTTAACGTTTCGGTTCAGTGTGCCTCTAACCATTCGGTGATCGCTGCCAGTTTTCACCCTTGTGATCACTGAGACATCACTGAACAGTTGGCGTCTGGTCGTCATAATGAAGTCAATCTCATTTTTTGTCGAACCGTCGGGGCTCGACCAGGTCCACTTCCTGTGGGGCCGCTTCTGGAAGAAAGAGTTCATCATAAAGAGTCCCTCTTTCTCCATAAAGTCGGCCAGCTGCTGGCCCCTTCGGTTCCGTTGCCCTACTCCAAATTTCCCTAACTTCAGCTCACCGCTTTCTCTTGTGCCTAGTTTTGCGTTGAAGTCTCCCATCAACACCGTGTAGTGGGTTTTGGAGGAATGCATGGCTTTGGAAATATCCTCATACATTTCCTCCACCTCCTCATCGGGATGTGCCGAGGTTGGTGCGTAAACCTGTATGACCTTCAGCGAATACCGTTTGGTGATTCTGAGTATCAGGTACGCGACCCTCATCGACACACTCCCAATCTTTACAACGTTGTTGACGAGAGACTTGTGGACGATAAATCCGACACCTCCTTGGGACAGATGGTCGCCCTCCCGGTGATAGAACAAGTTGCCGGATTCGAGAATCACCGTGTCCTCCCCCTCTCTTCGGACCTCGGATAATCCTATAATACTCCAGTGCAACTTGTCTATCTCTTCTTCCAGCTCCAGGATCTTCTCGTCAGTCCTCAGTGTGCGTGCGTTAAATGTTGCCAGGTCGAGTCGTCGTAGGTGGCAACCGAACCTCCACAGGAGATTCTTAGCACCCCCTGCCCCGCCGTTACCATGGTCGCCACCGTAGCCAGGAATAGCGGGGCCGCCGGGAACTGGGGGCCGTCTATTTGTGTTATTGTTCATGGGGGGTATATTGCCATAGTTGCCACGCTTGGCGAGCGGGTTGGCAACCGCAGTTTTTTTTTGTGTAATTGTTGTTATCAGGAAGATGCTGCTGCCCATCTCCTGCCTGTGTCCCTCTGTCGCCTCTTACGACACCCACGGGAAGATATGGGGTAGTGGATATTCTTAACCGCCACTACACGGCGGAAAGAAAGTACTTACGATGACGAAATTGAAAACTTGGAGTTTGTATTATATATAATGAAATAGGTAGAACAAAATATAAATGAATAAACCTTGGATAATAAATGAACCCTAACTAATATGTAAAAAATAATTTTTGTTTGTTCGTATATTATAATATATATAATAATAGCAGCTGTTGTAGAATCCAGATATCCCCCGTGCGAAGCCGAGGCAGAGAGTTTTATAATTAATTAGCCCTACAGTTACTGCTGCTGCAGTTAACTGCCCTACTCCTGATCCTCTGCATTTGTCTCATTCTCTCTAGTTTATTTTTCTGATGATTTCACTTCTACCGCTTGTGAACTGCACAATGTGTTTTTTTATGCGGCTCATTGATGATCTCGTTGCGCAGTGGCTAAACCATTCGCTGCAGCCGCGAGTTTGAATCCCACGCGGAACGAGTATTTGTTTGGCTTGCAAATTTATTCCGGGACTGAATGTTTGTCCATGTGTAATTAATGTATACATATTAAAATATTCCACGATGTAGGATAATATCTTAATCTATGGGTAACGTGTTGAAAATAAATAAAATTAAATATTATTATGGAATCTATCGCTTGAGTAATAAGGTGTGTTTTTGTCTAGCGGGCGTTGGTCCGAAGTCGTCGCAGGTTGACCCTCGCTTCACGGACGTGGTGAAACTGAACGACTACCTCCAGCACGGCAGGCGACCGCAGTTCTGGGAGGAGAATTACGTCAAACGGGTGAGGATAAGGAATCACGCACGCAAGGACACGAAACGCAAACATCTCTCCCTTTCTCCAATGACACAATCTCTGTCTCTCCCTCTCTTTCTTTTCTTTTTCCCTCTCTCTTTTTCTTTTCTCTCTCTCTCCCTCTTCTGCATTTCGTAACTAACAGCCTACTGTTGAATTTGAACATCTACCACTGTGAGAACGATTTGCCGTATTCAGAGCATATATTTTACGTGGTAGAGCCATGATGCAGTTATATTAGTAGTATAGTTTTAGCAAGAATGGGTCTAACTACACGCCGTGTAGTGGCGGTTAAGAATATCCACTATCCCATATCTTCCCGTGGGTGTCGTAAGAGGCGACAGAGGGAGACAGGCAGGAGATGGGCAGCAGCATCTTCCTGATGACAACTGTGACGTAATAAAAAACTGCGGTTGCCAACCCGCTCGCCAAGCGTGGCAACTACGGCAAATACCCCCCAATGAACAAATACACAAAAAGACGGCCCCCAGTCCCCGGCGGCCCCGCTATTCCTGGCTACGGTGGCGACCATGGTAACGGCGGGGCAGGGGGTGCTAAGAATCTCCGGTGGAGGTTCGGTTGCCACCTACGACGACTCGACCTGGCAACATATAACGCACGCACCCTGAGGACTGACGAGAAGATACTGGAGCTGGAAGAAGAGGTAGACAAGTTGCGCTGGCATATTATTGGATTATCCGAGGTCCGAAGAGAGGGGGAGGACACGGCAATCCTCGAGTCCGGCAACTTGTTCTATCACCGGGAGGGCGACCATCTGTCCCAAGGAGGTGTCGGATTTATCGTCCACAAGTCTCTCGTCAACAACGTTGTAAAGATTGGGAGTGTGTCGACGAGGGTCGCGTACCTGATACTCAGAATCACCAAACGGTATTCGCTGAAGGTCATTCAGGTTTACGCACCAACCTCGGCACACCCCGATGAGGAGGTGGAGGAAATGTATGAGGATATTTCCAGAGCCATACATTCCTCCAAAACCCACTACACGGTGTTGATGGGAGACTTCAACGCAAAACTAGGCACAAGAGAAAGCGGTGAGCTGAAGGTAGGGAAATTTGGAGTAGGGCAACGGAACCGAAGGGGCCAGCAGCTGGCCGACTTTATGGAGAGAGAGGGACTCTTTATGATGAACTCTTTCTTCCAGAAGCGGCCCCACAGGAAGTGGACCTGGTCGAGCCCCGACGGTTCGACAAAAAATGAGATTGACTTCATTATGACGACCAGACGCCAACTGTTCAGTGATGTCTCAGTGATCGCAAGGGTGAAAACTGGCAGCGATCACCGAATGGTTAGAGGCACACTGAACCTAAACGTTAAGTTGGAGAGGTCTCGTCTAATGAAGTCAACGCTCCGTCCCCCTCGTGCTCTAATCCAGAATCCCGAAACCTTTCAGCTCGAGTTACGTAACCGCTTCCAGTGCCTAGAAGATTGCAATGCAGTGGACGATATGAACGACAAGCTCGTGGAAACTGTCCATGCGGTCGGAGCTAAGTTCTGCAAGACCCGCCGCAGAAGAACACAAAAACTCTCCGATCACACTCTTAATCTCATGGCTGTTAGACGGGAGATGAGGCTGCAATCGTCAACAGATTTGACAGCATACAGGCAACTGAACAGACAGATCTCCAAATGCATGCGGCGAGACTTACGCAACTTTAATACTTCTCGTATTAAAGAAGCGATCGAGCGGAACCAGGGCTCCAAAGTCTTTGCCAGAGATCTGTCTGCCAGAAAGAGCCAACTGTCAAAGCTGAAGACTGAGTGTGGCAACATCGTTTCCGGGACACCTGAGATTTTGAGTGAGATTGAGAGGTTCTATGGGCAGCTGTACACATCATCGTTGGAGCCACACGCAAGTGTGAGTAACGATCCAAGAGCAAGTCTTATCCGACACTATTCCGATGATATCCCGGACGTCAGTCTAAGCGAGATTAGAATGGCTCTCCAGCACCTTAAAAACGGCAGGGCCCCAGGCGAGGATGGAATTACAGCGGAGCTTCTGAAAGCGGGTGGAACACCGGTACTTGTAGTCCTTCAGAGGCTTTTCAATTCCGTCCTCCATGGTGGCACTACTCCAGAGGCGTGGAGCAGAAGTGCGGTGGTCTTGTTCTTTAAGAAAGGCGACAACGCTCTCTTAAAGAACTACAGACCGATTTCACTTCTGAGCCGCGTCTACGTGCTGTTTTCGAGAGTCATTACGAATCGTCTCGCACGCAGACTTGACGACTTCCAGCCTCCCGAACAAGCCGGTTTCCGAAAAGGCTTCAGTACCATAGACCACATACATACCCTGCGGCAGATTGTACAGAAGACTGAAGAGTACAATCTGCCACTTTGCCTGGCGTATGTGGACTATGAGAAAGCCTTTGATTCCGTCGAAATTTGGGCGGTGCTACAGTCCCTTCAGCGGTGCCAAGTTGACTGTCGGTATATCGAAGTGCTGAAGTGTTTGTACAGTAGGGCTACGATGGCTATCCGAGTACAGAACCAGAGCTCGAAACCTATCCAACTGCAGAGAGGTGTAAGACAGGGTGACGTTATATCCCCGAAACTCTTCACCGCTGCATTGGAAGACGTTTTCAAGCTACTGGACTGGAAAGGATACGGTATTGACATCAATGGCGAGTACATCACTCACCTTCGATTTGCCGACGATATAGTCCTTATGGCAGAATCGCTGGAGGACTTAAGCACTATGCTCAATGACCTCAATAGTGCCTCCCAACGGATAGGTCTTAAGATGAACATGGACAAAACAAAGATCATGTTCAATGTCCATGTCACACCTATGCCGGTAGTTGTTGGGAGCACTATGCTCGAAGTTGTTGACGAGTACGTTTACCTGGGACAAATAGTCCGACTAGGTAAGTCCAACTTCGACCGAGAGGTCAATCGACGGATTCAACTCGGCTGGGCAGCGTTCGGGAAATTACGACATATCTTTTCGTCAGGTATACCTCAATCTCTAAAAACTAGATTGTACAACCAGTGCGTGTTGCCAGTGATGACTTATGGATCTGAGACGTGGTCCTTCACTGCTGGCCGTATGAGGACGCTTAAGGTCGCTCAGCGAGCTATGGAGAGGGCTATGCTCGGAGTTTCTCTGCGTGATAGACTCAGAAATGAGGATATCCGCAGTAAAACCAGAGTGACCGACATAGCCCAACGGATTAGTAAGCTGAAGTGGCAATGGGCCGGCCATATAGCTCGAAGAACCGATAACCGATGGGGAAGAAAGGTTCTCGAGTGGCAGCCTCGTACCGGTAGGCGTAGTGTAGGGCGACCCCCCACTAGATGGAGTGACGACCTGGTAAGACATGCAGGAAGTCGATGGATGCAGGTGGCTCAGGACCGTGCTTTGTGGCATTACTTGGGGGAGGCCTATGTTCAGCAGTGGACTTGTGAAAGGCTGTAATGATGATGATGATGAATGAAGAATGGGTCGGCTCGACCGGGGAAGGACCACGCTCTCACAGAATACCAGCGTAAAATTGCAGCTTAATGCTCCGGTGTTTCGTATGGCGAGTGTAGAGGACCGGAGACCCTTTTTTCTGGAAACGAGGTATTCCATCTTCATTATCCTCAGGGGTAACATCGCATCTGCATTTTGATTCGTGGTCAAGGATAGATGTCTATGGGTCACAGCAAGTTAATACCATGGTGGATTCTGTGCTCGTGTGTTATCTTTATCCTACCTATATTTTAAAAAAAAATGTAGTCGGAATAAAGGTCGCACACCAAACGGGTGGGCACATGAAACGGGTATCTTACATGTGGTTTATATAAAGGTGCGTTGGGGCAATACCGGACGGATTTTCGACTAGTTAAAAGAATCTAGCAAAAACTTTATTTTCTCAACATCCATATACGTCAGATCTCTGAAACATGGCGCAAATCGTTAATGGTTACACGTAATTTAGCTATAAAAAGCTTTTACTTTTCAAAACTCAACAGTTTCTGCTTAAAACGTGTGCGAAGGCAAGACATAATTTTTTATATGCATGATGAAGAATTGACCATCAAGGGGAAGACCGGACGTCGCTAAAAATCGCAAATAAAAGTGATAGGGAAAGACCGGACGGACGAAAAAAATACAAAAATTACCTTGTTTTATAAAGTACTGCGCAACACACGCCCTACTTTTCGGACCGACTGGCTGAAACTTGGGGTTGGGGCAGAATAAAGTGGAGTCTTGTACCATATTGCTAGCTTTCAAAAATATAGCATTATTCACCGGAAATTTGAATTTTACGGTCTTACCCCATCACCGATCTTACCCCAATGCACTATATAAGATTGTTGTACCATCACTTATGTGAGACCATGAGGTGTTTCTAGCAAAATTAATAAAAGTAAGAAAACCATCAACTCCATATCATCCTTTAGGTGTCGTAAGGGGCGACAGAGATAATCAAATCAGGAGCTTCTACAATACAAGAACACGCTCCAGCATTGCACGGACACGCTCAATAACTTTTTAGAAATATTTTGACCCATTTCCCAACCGTAACATAAATTTTATTTATCTTTATTATTGTAATATAATCGACTGGTAGTTAATTTAATACATATTGAATATTTTAAGCAGAGATTTAGTAAATTTTACAAATTTTTAAAGGCGATATTAAGTTTGCTATAAATACTTAATGTGCGAAATTATTGTATTTTAACTTTGTTTATTAATGCAATTCAATTATATAAAAAAAATTACTTTTAATATATTTTTAGATGACTTTACACAGAAAAACAAAATACAATCGAGGCAATCATGGAAAATCAGTTAACATTTGCTAGGTTGTAATAAATTAATGATTAATTTAATAATACCGTTTACATTATTTATATTGCAACACTGGTTTAAGAAAAAACCAATTGTGGTAATTGTGTTATCTACTTTAGATTTTATTATTATTGTACATAATTTAATGAGTGCACAGAATGAAGCAATTTCATTCTTTCACATACTCCCAAAGATACATAATCACCAGGTCATTTATACCTTTCCAGGTGATGGAGGCGGTGCGCCTCAAGGAGTTGGAGATGAAGCAAGCGGCGGAGATCCTGGGCGTCAGCTACGGGACGCTGTACGGCCGCTACCGGGACGTGTACGGCTGCATCAACAGGCCATACCGGTATACACCTGCATTACACCTGGAGACCAGTCCTAGAAGGCACGTACCATTCTGGGACCTGGATTGTATTGAAGTGTGAAGGAGTTCTGATTACGAACTACGACTATTATTATTAACATTACACCCCGTCAAAAGTTCACTACTGAGCATGGCCTCACTTCCCCCATGGTCTGCCTCGTAGGGCTGGTGGGGGGGAGGTATTTGCTATAGCTACCACGCTTGGCATGCGACGTGGTTTCCGCAGTGTTTTATTATTTAGCTGTTATCAGGAAGATACCTCTGTCTAAGCCTCGCTTCCAGTGCAATTATGCCCGATTCACGTTATTCCAGTAGCAGAGTAGGGCACGCTGCAGCTATAATAGTTGTAGCATGAATGGGTCGGCTCGATCAGGAAAGGACCACGCTCTCATAGAATACCAGCGTAATGCTGCTGTGACCGGAGACCCTCTTTACTGGAAATGAGGTTTTCCACCGTTGTTCTCAGCGGTGACAACGTATCTGCATTTTGATTCTTAGTCGAAGATAGATTTCTATGGGCCACAGCATCCACTTATCATCATGTTTGTCACCCCTATTCTATAAAAAAGCGTGCCAGGCCATCGATCGAAACCAGTGCTAGAATGACACTGGAGTAATGTCCCGTCCGGCGACTGATTTGATTACTTTTTCATTCCAGCCCCACTGTTGTAGAGTAGACGGTCAATTATTTGCAAATTGGTTTTTATTTTTACACTATCGCATTTGCCTTTTCTTCTAAAATATCTGTAATTCTCAGAAATTGACACATTACATATTAATATCAAAAGGTTTCCTGATTATGCGGTTTTTAGGCATTAAACCAACATATCATATTATAAAAAGAACATGAGTCATTTTACTAAACAACTCAGTTACAGATTAAAATTGCAGCCAACCAAAAATCCGGCGCTAAGCATTGATTGCTTCATATTTGCCATAGTTGCCACGTTTGGCAGGTGGTGGCCCGTCTCCTTGTTTGTTTCCCCCTGTATCTTGCGACACCCCCGGTATACGATATGGGGCAGTGCATATTCTCACACCGCCACTTTAAGGATACCAGTATGATCACTTACCACTCGTGAATAATTTATGTAATGTATGACTTGCAGTACTGCGCGGGATTTCTGGCAAGCGAAGGGTCCTTCGGAAGTGCTGGAGCGCCTGCAGCGCGGCGAGCTGACGCTGGAGGCGGCCTCGCTGGCGCTGGGCGTCAGTCCTGCTAACCTCGCGGCCTATGTCGCTGACCTCGCCGAAAGTAAAGGTAACCGATTGCGTTCACCAATATAATATCACATACACATTTCTATACAAATAAATAAAATTGACGTATCTGTTTGTAATGTTGAAATAACAACTTATTACTAAATGCGTATGAAAGTATACACGGTACTAATAACAAAAAGCAATTTTTTAAAATTGTGTCGGTCTATTTGTTTGTTCCGGCTAAACTCCGTAATGGCTAGACCGGTTTGAACGAGCCTTTCACTGGCATTCTTCACTGGTTCCGCGCAAAAATTTTAATCCATGAAATCCAATCTTAATCAATTCCACGCGGACGAAGTCGCGGGGAACAGTCGGTCAAATAATATGATTCGTAATAGTAAAAACTGCCGATTCAATTACCAAAATTGACACTTTAATAACACCAATTACAACATAAAACACACTAATAATAAAACACAATTGTACTAATGATCACTTTAGTTCTTAGTTATATCGCTTCGAAGTATTCGCTTGTATAGACAATTCAATACTACCTGTTGTAGTACAAATGGCTCGGCTCGACTCGACCATGGAGAGACCACGCTCTCACACAATACCAGATTGAAATAGCAGCTCAATACTGCTGTGTTCCGTATGGTGAGTGTAGAGGTCCGGAGACCCTTTTGTACTGGTCACTTGCATTGGCATTCTATCTTAGTCCTCAGGGGTAACGACACATCTGCATTTTGATTTTTAATCTAAGATAAATGTAAACGTCTATAGGCCACAGTGTTCACTTACTATCAGGTGGACTGCGTGCTCGTTTGTTACCCTTACTCAAAAAGAAGCATTCCTAATATATACTATTATATATATATATATATATATATATATATATATATATATATATATATATATATATATATGTGTGTGTGTGTGTGTACTATTATTCCTGATATTTTCGGAGTTCGGGAAACGAATATCAAACTCGGATTTCTTGAAATTTTGAAAATTACAACCGTTAAGTGCAAGCGAGAGCGGCAATATCATCGTCGCCGTTCACACGTTCTTAAAAAGTGTAAATATTACTATAGACGTTTTTTGACGTCTATTATAGTATTCTGTTCACACTGCATTATTATTCGCAACATAGCATAGTGTTAGCATCAGCGCTAAAGTCAAAATGCCAGCCCTTACGCCCCCCATTATAAAAGTATTAATATTTTATGAGAACCTCGGTGAGAGCCTGCTACTACGGTCTGTCTGTACTGTTTAAACTTATTGCATTGTTGGTCTAGTGATCGCGATTGTTGATCAGCTAGGAATTAGAAAGTTGACGGTGTCTTCTCACCCCCGTGATTCGGAAAGCACGTAAAGCCTTTGGTCCTGCGCCTGATCTCTCTCCGCTCGTGTCGGGTTGTGCGCAGTTGGCTATGAATGATTTCCGGTGAGACTGGCCATCGTGACCATCGCTCTGGACTACATTATTATTATTATATGATCACATATATTATCACAAAACTATAATATTATAAATATAAATACAATCTATATAAATAATATTATTATTTCGGTTATTATCCACCGCGGCGAGGAATTCTAAGCCATCGGTGAAGTTAGGCATCCAAAGATAGGAACCTTCTTACTATTCGAACCGTATTTAATAAGGCCGATTTTTGAATTAATGCTTTCAGCCATTTGCCCAAACCTAACTTGGACAGATAATCGTCCATATTTTTACCAGTAAGTCCATTGACTGATACAACTATTGGTACAATAATAGTAGAATCAACGTCCCACATAGCGACAATCTCATGAGCCAAGTCGATATATTTTATTTTTTTATCATTCTCTGCTTTTACGAGATTCTCGTCATGAGGAACACTGATATCCTGACTATTATTGCCTTGCGTGTAGTTCGGTCTATCACCACAATGTCAGGTTTATTTGCCACTATAAACCTGTCTGTGATAATTGACCGATCCCAATACAGCGTTACACTTCTATTTTCAAGGACTGGCTTTGGTTCATACTTATAATATGGAACATCCTGTTGAGTAAAGCCAAATTTAATGGCAAGCTGTTGGTGTATTATTCTAGCTACTTGGTTATGTCTGTGCAAATACTCACCATTTGATAGTTGTGAACAACCGGAAATAACATGTCTGAGGGACTCTCCAGGGTGGTGACATGCGCGACATACGTCAACTGTGCCGGCCCTCAAAATGTATTTCCGGTAGTTGTTCGTTTTAATAACTTCATCTTGTATTGCATTATTATTATTATTATTATTGTTATTATTATTATTAGAAACAGAAACTTTTTATTCAATATACATTGTAAACAATACTTAATGAAAGTCACTTTTTTTAATTTACCACTGGTTCGCAAAAAACCTCTGTCCTGAGAAGATCCAGCAAGAAACGCAGCGGAACAATTTTTTTTATAACAGCTTACAATCATGTATGTTTACAATTAACAACACAAAACAAATTAGAAATAGCTTGGTAGCGGTCATTCTTCCCAGGGGTTATTATCATCCATTAATTCCTTGATATAATAATAACCGTTTTTATAAAACTTTGTTTGATAAAGTTTTCGAACTTTGTGCAAGTCAAATTTTGTATATTTTCTGGTATTTTGTTGTAAAAGCGTATACTTCGCCCTCAAAAATGAATTACTCGGATTAATACCTGAACAAAGCAATTTATTGTATTTTATGTATGTGAGCGTGTGTGTGTGTGTGTGTGTGTGTGTGTGTGTGTGTGTGTGTGTGTGTGTTAATTGGTGACGAACAACAAATAATAATTTAATTGAATCGCCACAGAGTTCGAGCCGATACCGATAGAGATCGACCCGTCGTTGAAAATGCGTCCACGTACATTCAGCGGCGGGGCCGCGGCACCGAAGCCTGTTAGAAAACCTGTACCACAACCTCACGAAAAGGTAAGTCAAATGTCCTATGGTTCCTATATTTTATTATTAGTCCTAAATTCTTTCTTCGTCTCTATAACTCGTACGAATTAACTTGAGGCCTGTGCCGATGACGTAATTGTCAATGCACGGTGTGCAAAATAATACGTCGTAATATTTTTTTATTTGAAATTTTTGAGATTTGCATGAGATTATTAATAAAAACAAAATAAAATGTTCTGGCAAGGGGTGAAGTAATAAGTGATATACTGTTGCCATTTTTATATATTTTAAATATTTATTTTTTATAATATATATAATATTATTTTTAGTTAACGCGTCAAGGAAGGACAAAGAAATAAACATACACACTTTCTCATTTATAATATTTATTAATTTATTTATTATACACTTTATTGCACTATAAAAAGTGTTACAGATTCGTACACAATAAAAATACAAAGCATAACAGGCGACCTTATTGCTAAAAAGCAATCTCTCCCAGGCAACCTTAGGGTGAAAGTGAATCAATCTTGGATAAGCGGAACAGCACAAACTATGTAAAATCAAGGAATAGAAGTAAGGAATATTAATAAGGATTTATTATAATATTTATTATTCATTGTCACTGTATACGATCGGTTCTATTCCGTCCATTAGATCGTCCTCACTTTCACTCTCTGAGCTGGATTCTTCCCCTCCGAGGGATATAATTAATTCTCTCTGTTGGATTTCTCCAAGTCTATCACTCTCCCAGTATTCATTTTCTAATCTTTCGATATGGTTAATTTCTTTCTTCCAATCGAAAGCCGTAATAGACTGTATTGCGTCTCTTGTCAAACCCTCTATTTCCCTTTCAAACTATTTAACATTTTTAGTTGCCACCCTGTGTTTTATTAAGTTCCATATATATATTCGATATGGTTCAAATCACAATGGTAGGGTGGCAGCCGTAATACCTCGTAAGCTTGGTCCACAGGAATAAGAAACTTTTTATTTCATTTTTCATCTTCGAAAAATTTTAAATCTTTTAGAGCAAGTGTCCGTGCTTGGCTATGTATTGTCTTTCCTCCCATCTTTTTTTAAAAATAAAAAAGGCGGAGTAACTCCTAAGCGTCACAAGAAAACGGCATAACACAACGTCCAAACTTAACAATAAAACAACGCAATCAACAACAAACAGATAAAATAACGTTCAAGTATAACAAAAACAAACAAAAGTCCAAACCAAACAACAAACAATTATCAAAAATATCGAACTAGAGTCGAGACGCGTATCCGTAACAAAAATGCTATCGGTACTGAGCGCGCACGGCCAGCGCGGGACGCGGTGCGGGGAGTCGGGAAGGGGGTCGCATTCCAGCGGAGTCTCAAGTTAATTCGTACGTGTTGTATGTATATATAAACATCAGTTATTGTCCGTTAGTCTCGCTAAAACTCGAAAAAGGCTCGAACGATTTTGATGAAACTTTTTGTGTGTGGTTGTGTGGGTCCTTGGATGGTTTAGATTCACAATTGGGCTCGGTAGGTGGCGGTGCTGTCGAGATCCAGAAATCACCCGTGCGAAGCCGGGCGGAGCGCTAGTTTTTTTTTTAATAATATTATAGTGACTAAGTAGTACACCTGCAGCTAACTTCTACGTAAGTTGAAATGCCTGTCACCCTATAAATGTACTGGATCTCCATACCCTCCAAACCGGGACACAGAGGAGCATGCACTGATGTTATTTAATACATGAATAGGTAATATGGTTGTACTCGTACTTTCCAAGATGGACCCTAATGCCGGCTATACATGTTGGCCCAGCAAAGGCGAGTACTAACGTGTATACGCTTCGTTTGGCGTGCCTTGCCGCCACTCGGGATTGTTTTCCACGACTCGTCTCACTTCGAAACAATGTCGATTTTTTTTGCACAAATCAAATGCGCTCGTCTGCACTCGGCAGTTCGTGTCCACATGTTTGTTGGCCGTGTCAGTATGTTCACTCGTTCAAACTTAGCCAACATGTGGACTGTAGCACTCGCCTTGTATCAATTTACCTAAGCTCGCTTTGGCTGAGGCTTGGCCAACATGTAGACTGTAGCACTCGCCTTGTATCAATTTACCTAAGCTCGCTTTGGCTGAGGCTTGACCAACATGTAGACTGCAGCATTCGCCTTGTATCAATTTACCTAAGCTCGCTTTGGCTGAGGCTTGGCCAACATGTGGACTGTAGCACTCGCCTTGTATCAATTTACCTAAGCTCGCTTTGGCTGAGGCTTGACCAACATGTAGACTGCAGAATTAGCCTTGCATCAATTTACCTAAGCTCGCTTTGGCTGAGGCTTGGCCAACATGTGTACTGTAGCACTCGCCTTGTATCAATTTACCTAAGCTCGCTTTGGCTGAGGCTTGGCCAACATGTAGACTGCAGCACTAGCCTTGTATCAATTTACCTTAGCTCGCGTTGGTTGAGGCTTGGTCAACATGTAGACTGCAGCACTCGCCTTGTATCAATTTACCTAAGCTCTCGCGTTGGTTGAGGCTTGGTCAACATGTAGACTGCAGCACTCGCCTTGTATCAATTTACCTAAGCTCGCTTTGGCTGAGGCTTGGCCAACATGTAGACTGCAGCACTCGCCTTGTATCAATTTACCTAAGCTCGCGTTGGCTGAGGCTTGGTCAACATGTAGACTGCAGCACTCGCATTGTATCAATTTACCTAAGCTCGCGTTGGTTGAGGCTTGGTCAACATGTAGACTGCAGCACTCGCCTTGTATCAATTTACCTAAGCTCGCTTTGGCTGAGGCTTGGCCAACATGTAGACTGCAGCACTCGCCTTGTATCAATTTACCTAAGCTCGCTTTGGCTGAGGCTTGGCCAACATGTGTACTGTAGCACTCGCCTTGTATCAATTTACCTAAGCTCGCTTTGGCCGAGGCTTGGCCAACATGTTGACTGCAGCACTCGCCTTGTATCAATTTACCTAAGCTCGCGTTGGTTGAGGCTTGGTCAACATGTAGACTGCAGCACTCGCCTTGTATCAATTTACCTAAGCTCGCGTTGGTTGAGGCTTGGTCAACATGTAGACTGCAGCACTCGCCTTGTATCAATTTACCTAAGCTCGCTTTGGCTGAGGCTTGGCCAACATGTAGACTGCAGCACTCGCCTTGTATCAATTTACCTAAGCTCGCGTTGGCTGAGGCTTGGTCAACATGTAGACTGCAGCACTCGCCTTGTATCAATTTACCTAAGCTCGCGTTGGTTGAGGCTTGGTCAACATGTAGACTGCAGCACTCGCCTTGTATCAATTTACCTAAGCTCACTTTGGCTGAGGCTTGGCCAACATGTAGACTGCAGCACTCGCCTTGTATCAATTTACCTAAGCTCGCGTTGGCTGAGGCTTGGTCAACAGGTATTGCCGGCTTTAGATGGAAATAAAGTCCTACCACCTCAAGTATACCGCTGTCGTTACCGTTAGAGCGTACTGAAGTCCACAGCTGAACATAGGCCTCCCACATAGACAGTCTCATGGGACAGATATTTGCCATGGTTGCCACGCTTGGCAAGCGGGTTGGCAACCTCGGTTCTTATTTTTAGACGTTATTAAGAAGACGCTGCTGCCCATCGCCTGACTTGTATCCCTCTGTCACCTCTTACGACACCCACGTGATAATATGGGGTAGTGGATATTCTTACACCGACACTACAGTTTTAACGTATTGCTCAATTTACAGTCATCTACCCTCACCATCTAAATATTTAAGAATTGTAATCCTCTCACGTTTGTGAAACCAGCACGCAGTCCATGTGATGGTAAGCGGATGCTTTAGCCCATAGACATCTATATTTATCTTCAGTTAAGAAACAAAATTCACACGCGTTGTCACCCTGAGATCTGAAATGAAATGCCTCGTTTCCAATGAAAAAGCTCTTCAGTTTTCTACACTCACCATGCAAGACACAGCAGTATTAAGCTGCTATTTTACACTGGTGTTCCCTAGTCGAGCCGATCACTACGTACGAAATCTTTTAATTACAAATATCATAAACCGCATAATTTTCATTTGTTTCAGACAAAAAAGGTGTTGATAGGCAGTATGACGGACGAGGACCCGATCCCAGCGACGGTGATCACCACCCACGATACAAAGAACCAGTTCAGTGCCTCGCAATCGGTTGCTGCCAGTAAGTACACCTTTGAGGTCACCGTACTCATAACCTCTGGGTTGTCAATTCACGGAAATACGCCCACGGAAATACGGAAGAGGCCCAGCGGTAGCTCTTTATGGGCAGATGAAGCAGTAGAATGAGAATACATTCGTGCAATACATTTTTTTATAAAATAGTGGTGACAAATGAGCACACAGTCTACCTGGTGGTAAGTGGATGCTGTGGCCCATAGACATCTACATTTATTCTCAATTACGAAGCAAAAGGCAGATGCGTTGTCACACCTGAGGACTAAGATGGAATGCCTCGTTTCCAGTAAAAAAAAGTTCTCCGGATCTCTACACTCACCATATGAAACACATCAGTATTAAGCTGCTATTTTACGATGGTGTTCTGTGAGAGCGTTGTCCTTCCGCGATCGAGCAGACCCACTCGTGCTACAACCATAATATTGCTGCAACGTGGCTCTACCACGTATAATGGAAAGAGGGTGATGGATTTTCTTAATACAATATTATACCATTTGAATATAATATATTATAGATTTTATTAATACATCACCACTTTTCGTCTTGTAGGTGCCGTACGGGATAGGGATGCCCAATACGATACGATATATCGATACAGCACTGTATCTTGTTAATGGAACTGTTCAGACGACATCAAGAGATTGTGATATCCCTTAGTCCCTTAGTCCCTTATATATCCCTTAGTCCATACAAAAATTAACTTTAACGTATAAGCCACCTGCTAAGGCATATTGTGTAGAAAACTTCAGTCACATCTTCAGAACGTGAAATTATTTTTAAGTATTTAAAGTCACAAACAGCTATGATTTATAAAAGTTCATTACTGTGTATTTGCAAACTCGTTTATTAATAAAGACAGGACGCTTGTCAATTTAACTACATCAATTTTTTTTAAATAAAATAGGAGTGGCAAACTGGCACACAAACCACCTGATGATAAATGGATGCTGTGGCCCATAGATATCCCACATCTATTAATATATTATCACTTAAAATCCAAAATGTAGATGAGTTGTCACCCCTGAGTACAAAGGTGGAATGCTTCGTTTTAAATAAAGACGGTCTTCGGTTCTCTACATTCGCTATACGAAACACAGCAGCATTATTTGGCCGTTTTATGCTGTTATTCTGTAAAAGCGTAGGCCATGTAAAAATATAATATTAATACGATAATAAAATACTAAAATAAAATAAGTTAATTTATTAAAAGCTTTTTAACACCGAAAAAATTTTATTTTTGCGTAGAAAAATTGCCACTTAAAAGCCAATGTGAACAACGAATGGGAGACTAATTACAAGGTTTAGTATTTTAGTTGTTCGCATTTATCTGGATTAAACGTAAAGTTGAAATATAGAGTTGAGTTGTAAACTAAATGATTCAATAATTTCGTTTATCGATATAAAGACATACGGTACGCCGATATAATTCATGTTTTATGGCATCCCTAAAAAGAGGCGACGATGTGAAATGTCCGAAAGATCTTGAGTGGCCTCCAAAAGATGGCGTTGTAATTTACTGGCAATAAAAAGTAATAGTAAATATCCAAGATACCTGGTGTTGTAACTGATTATCTGTTAGCTTAACATTTCGAATAGTATTAGAACACTAACCCCGGCCATTTTTTTATTGGCAAATAACGTATCGATTTTAGGCCTAACATCAGCATTGTTGTACTCAATAACAAGTCCACAGTTCTCCTCCACAAATTGCTGGAAGTGGCCATATAGCAAAGAGCTGATAACCCATGGGATATATTTTTTTATACAATAAGGGTGACAAACGAGCACATAGTCTACGTGATGGTGAAAATGGAGATGCGTTATCCATTTCCGATTCCAGAAAAAACGGTCTTCGGTACTTTACACTCATCATACGAAACACAGCGGCATTGATCTGCAATTTTATGTTAGTATTGTACAAGATCGTGGTCCTGCCCCGGTCGAGCCGACCCACTCGTGCTGTTGCCGAAGTATAGCCGCAGAGTGGCTCTACCACGTTATAAATGGGGTTGGGGAAAGAAAGGTTATCTAGCGGCTTCGCGCTGGGAAGCGCAGTGTAACACCATAAATATGTAAATATAAATTGTATAATTGCAGGTGGCAAATGGCCCAGTATTCGCGTGGCGTCACTTGAGTCGCTCCGGGACGCGTCTGGGTCGAGTTCCGGTTCGGTGTCGGGCATTGGTCCGGTGCCGGGCTCCGGTCAAGTTGCAGGATCCGGTCCCGTTCCGGGATCAGGTCCGGCGCCGTCGCCCTCTGCCCTCATGCGTACGCGGCCGGACCTCACCATAGTGGCCGCACGGCGGGACCGGAAGGAAGACGACGCCTGATCGCAAGTTTGGAGCAACATTGCGTCAATACACTACTCTAGCAGCTACGTCCTAGCTCAACTGTTTCCACTTTTTTAAGCCACTGTTGAAGCACGCAACTCGTGTTTTGGAGCAAATTGCGCCTACACGAACTCACGTGAATTTCATCATTACTCAAACTTCTTCTACTGGTTTAAGCTTATTTTGAAGTGCACAGCTCGTGTCCTATCGCTTGGTGCTCCAATATTGTGTTCTCACGTAACTTAAAAAAAACCTTATTGTAACAAACATTTTTGCTTAGTTTTCAACGATTCAGAATGTATTTTAATTTGTCGGAGTAATATTGCTCCCACCAATGTTTTCTTTTGATTCTAACTCTAGTATCATCGAATCGAAATTTAGTTTTGAAATAAGTAGCTCGACTTGCGATCAAAATTATCTCATGTAATTCCAAGCTACCCTCAAAGCTGTAGGAGAGAAGAGTCCGCGCCATATTGTGAACTCGAAGCTGTCAATTTAAACTATCGCTTATCACTGTCTGAGTAGTAATCATCGTCATCATTTATTGTTCTATCACCACGATTACCGATCATATGGTCTCCAATTCGCATCCCGGATCGGGACAGAATTAGTTTCTGTGTTTTTCTGTTAAAAAAATGTAAGTAGTAGCTCAGAAATCATGATTTTAGCGGTATTTCACCCCAATGCTTCCAAAAGCACGTAAAGCCGTTGGTCCTGCGCCTGATCTTTCTCTGGTCATGTCGGTTTACCGTGCCGTCGGACTGTGAGATTGAGGGCATAGAGATTGCACCTGAGCTTGCGCATACACTTGTGCACTATAATTCTGTCCTGCGCCGATGGCTGGTCTACATTGAGATTGGGTTGATATTATTTATTCCATAATGAGCCTTTAAAATTAATTAAAAAATATATGACTTCAATAGTTTTAGTGATACTAAGTGTCAGTTAAATAAAGTAGACAAACAAATGTTATCTATACGCAAATAATTTTTCTTTGCAAACCGTAACTTTCAAGTGACAGTTCACAGATCAACGTCATTGAAGTTCCTATTTTTAATTGAATCGTAATGTATGACCCAATTTAATCACGTAGGTGCCGTGAGAGGCAACTATAGTATATGGCAGAAAGATATTACGGCTTCCGACAGATGGCGGTAGAACTGGGCGTAAAATACCTACGCGTGATGAGTGAGGGAAAATCCTCCATTTAATGAGCTGACGATTCAGAAAAACTCTCCAGAAGTTAGGATGATGGTGAAGATCTAAACGACTTCAACTGTTATCCGCTAAGAATTTTTATATAATTGTGGAGTTTCGGCGGAAACTTCAACGCCGACGGATTGCGCCTGAATTATCGCTTTGATAATATTTTCAAGTAGATTATGATACGAAAAATGTTGCGATTTTGTGTATTACATTTTTCCGCATGTCCACTATTAGCGGAAACAATGAAAAAAGTGCTACGACGGCGAATATCGACATGTAAATCTCAAGTTTTTATCCATGTACACGCCTTAAGATGCTATCGTCATGAACTGTCCGCTATCATCAAAATCTCCTAAAAACTTCGCAATGCGACGCGTTATCATATTATAAGGAGTTTTGTGAATAAAATATAGATCAGACTAAGTCCATGTATTCATGGTCACTGGTCATGTAGGAAATTTGAAAAGATCTATAAAACATTCAATTTCGACGGATTGTAAATAATTTATAGAAATGTTCCGTTTTGACAGATCGTAAAGATATTACAATTGACCAGTGTTAACTTGACGACTCAATTGTGAGACGTCAAAGTAATTTGGGATGTTTAAGCTTGGTAAATTAATGTTTCCCTGAACTCGACACATAATGAATATATTTCTAGGTTACTTCTATTGTAAATATGTATAACAGACCAAATTATTTAATAAATAGGTATTGAACACTTTATTCGGTGAACTTGTTGCAACCGAATGCCAAAACGGTCATAGGTTTAAGAACTTTACCGAATGAAGTTGAATAGATTAACTATATCAATTATATATTTTTACTTCTATAACTTAGTAAAAATAATCATGTCACACGACTGACGTACTTGTATGTGTAAAAAATGAACTATAAATGTAAATGCATAAATTTATAACAATAAATGTGTAATATATGTTATTCCATTTATTTCAATAAAGAGAATATTTTAGTATAATCAAAGTATATAAATAGACATTAAATATTTTTATTTATCAAAATAAAATAGTTTAGTTTGTATGCATATTCATTTACTATTTTTTTTAGTATATTTAGACATCATGTGAAATCTACAAGAACCGTCGCTTAGTTAGGTTTAAGGTAAGTAAATGAATGTAGAATATATGAAATGAAATATATTTATATGTTCACTTGTTCCTCTGACGTCATACTTTATAGAGCGTAGTTATTTTTACAATTTTCTTAGTAATACGACTGTACCAAGTATTTTTTTCATTGTAGGTGTAATAAAAAAACTATTATATCGTCAAAAATTGTCATGGATTTTTTTTCAGTGTTTATAAACCATAAAAACGAAATATTATATAATCTATATTACTTAAGTGTTTTTTTTATATTTTAAATAATTAGATATTTTTGTTATATTCAAAACTGGCCCTAAATACTGTTTTTACTTGAAAGTTTCATTTGAACTTACTGTCACCTTACATCTTCTACCCTACGTATTTACGATTTTGCTGAATTTTGAAAAAAATCACGTACAAAAAGTCGTTATATGTTATTATTTGACCTAATGAAAAAGACAAACTGGTTAATTTATTATAGTAAAATATTTTCTCATTAACATTATATGTTATACATTTTGAACACAGTTGTGATCCTAAATGATGGTACATTTATTTGAAAATAATAACTGTTATTTGTTTAATTAAAGCCTGACCAAAAAAATAAAAACTGTAGCCATATAGCGGATATTTTCTACAAATACAACGTATCCGTAAATTTGCTAAGTGTTTGAATTTTCTTCTTTAACTCTATTGAATTTTCATGTTACTCGATGACCTTCTTTACCGTCTGGAAATAAATAGGGTGTAACATGTGAACGGAGTAGAAACCTATGCTATGGCACTGATATTATACAAAAAGTAAAATATTGAATTAAATAAATAAATAAATTAAAATCTATAGAAATTCAAAACATATCCACCCTACTTTATCAACGTTAATAAAACAATAAATTTATTAGGCATCTTTGACCTTTTCACTTCGTGGGGTCACAAGATAGGGTGGATATGATTTGAATTTCGATAGATTTTAATCAATTTGTTTATTAAATTCAAAATTTTTGTTTTTATTTTTCGTTAAATAGCCATGGGCTTCTACTCCGTTCACATGTTACACGCTATTTATTTCCAGATGGTAACAAGGGTCACCAGTATACATAAATTTGATTGTTTCTGGTTGCAATTCTTAGCTTGGGTTGGCAGCTGCACTTGTCTGCTATTTTAAATCGTTATCGAGAAGACTACTGTCTGACTACTGTCTGACTACTGTCTGACTACTGTCTGACTACTGTCTGACTACTGCCCGTATCCTGTTTTAATTTCTCTTCTGTGCCACTTCGATAAAATGTCCATAAAAACTATGTTAGACACTTAGAAAGACGCAATATTCTTGAATGAATATTTGATTGTTTCTGGTTGCAATTCTTAGCTTGGGTCGGCAGCTGCACTTGTCTGCTATTTTAAATCGTTATCGAGAAGACTACTGTCTGACTACTGTCTGACTACTGTCTGACTACTGCCCGTATCCTGTTTTAATTTCTCTTCTGTGCCACTTCGATAAAATGTCCATAAAAACTATGTTAGACACTTAGAAAGACGCAATATTCTTGAATGAATATTTGATTGTTTCTGGTTGCAATTCTTAGCTTGGGTCGGCAGCTGCAGTTGTCTGTTATTTTAAATCGTTATCGAGAACACTACTGTCTGACTACTGCCCGTATCCTGTTTTAATTTCTCTTCTGTGCCACTTCGATAAAATGTCCATAAAAACTATGTTAGACACTTAGAAAGACGCAATATTCTTGAATGAATATTTGATTGTTTCTGGTTGCAATTCTTAGCTTGGGTCGGCAGCTGCACTTGTCTGCTATTTTAAATCGTTATCGAGAAGACTACTGTCTGACTACTGTCTGACTACTGTCTGACTACTGTCTGACTACTTTCTGACTACTGTCTGACTACTGTCTGACTACTGTCTGACTACTGCCCGTATCCTGTTTTAATTTCTCTTCTGTGCCACTTCGATAAAATGTCCATAAAAACTATGTTAGACACTTAGAAAGACGCAATATTCTTGAATGAATATTTGATTGTTTCTGGTTGCAATTCTTAGCTTGGGTCGGCAGCTGCACTTGTCTGCTATTTTAAATCGTTATCGAGAAGACTACTGTCTGACTACTGTCTGACTACTGTCTGACTACTGTCTGACTACTGTCTGACTACTGCCCGTATCCTGTTTTAATTTCTCTTCTGTGCCACTTCGATAAAATGTCCATAAAAACTATGTTAGACACTTAGAAAGGCGCAATATTCTTGAATGAATATTTTATCATCCAGGAGATTTAAGATCAAATAATTCATAGGTATCAGAAATCTATTAACCATGAATATTAAATCAACAAAATAGTTGTATCATGTTGACATGACTACACTAATAACAATAATATAATATCGGGAAGCTTTTATTTTTTGAGGTCAGGCCATAAGTTGCATGTATGTCGCATTACATAAATAAATCATTTATTCCCATAAAAGTTCATTTATGTCTATAGAACTATTTTTAGTCTTTTATGAATTTCGCCCACCATATTACTTGTTTTGTGTTTATGTGTGTTTAATATGTTTTTTTTTTCATTTATAGCCATTAACCTGTCCAACACCAATTGGATGTCTCGTACCAAATTGTCATTGTAAAATAATTTATTATCTTTATTATTATACGTTACTTGTTATCGACTCATAGGCTAGTTGTCATTGAATTATTTATTAAGTGGCCGCAGTCGCGGGGATCACGTTAGCGTTTTTATATTCTGTGACGGACCGACAGATACACCTTGAGATGGCGAACGTTCCAGAAATACGATGCCTTATGGCACGCAATTGAACAAATATGTGTGTGTTGAGTGTAAATTTAATAAACATAAATGTTCGTTACGTTTTCACCCATTTTCGGAGATATGAACAGCCAATGACAATATCAACCATGATCAGCGCATTTTTTTTTAACTGAAATGATTGTACTATCAAATCATAACAGTCACCTTTTTCTTATTTGAACACTGGATTTAGGCATTTCCAAATACGCGGGCTGGATAGATTTACGTCCCTTAATAACCAATTCAGACAAGTTTGGCGAGGGAGAAACCACTGCTCCACTTAACAGTCTATTCAGTCAGATGTACAGGTGTGCTTTGTGGCAGTCTTTGAGATAGGATCCTTGTTGCCTCGGAGTTAGCTAAGCACCAGGGCCCGCACGTCTATTTCGGTCTAAAATGTATAAAGAGCCAGTTGAATTACAGGCTTTGAGGCATTTCATCTTAGTCATGGTGAGTAGAGCTAAGGAGAGTCGTCTCTTTATATTAAAAAGTGGACGTAGGAAAGCGTTAAATAAGGGTGGCGCCACTGTAGCTAGAGTTTAAATTTTAAGGAACTTTTTATTAATTTTTATTGTTTTCAAAATATTTATTATCCAAATCACTCAACGTGTTTAACGGCGATTTTCTCTAGGTTATATTTACAAAATTATTTTAGGCGACGTGAGTAGTTGAGGTTTTAAATACTGCAGTTTCATAAACCCACTCAAGTCACAACAAATATTAAATTCCTCAACTCAGCACACTTCACTCCTTGGACAACTGCTAAGTTCATTTCATACCCTCTAGCTACTCTAGAGCTGTTGTGGAGAGTTTTTGAACTGTTATTTACTGCTAACAGGTGGACACTTTTTCAACTATTTTCCATGTGTGACGAACCTCCTTACCTCTACACTCGATGATCTTAGTTCTCAAAAGTTCTCACTTTTGAGAACGCATCAATAGCGTTCTTTACTTGACGGTGGTTGGTGTCTAGGGACTGCTGTAGATTTATTTAGCAGTTCATTTGTGTACTTGTCGCTCAACAAGTGAAAGTAAAGTAAAATATACAGCCATCTAGTTCCCGCTGCTGGGTTCAGTACGCCTCTCATTTCTGAGACGGTTACAGAGTATGCTCCCGCCGCACAGGTGTAGTGCATCTTGATACTTATAACTGAAACCTACCTACCTAATTTCATTGGTCCGGCGGGGATCGGAACCAGGTTGCTTGGTTCAATGTATAAAATTAAAAGTTTTCCACGGCTGTCCATTAGAACAATTTAATACAATAAAATTCACTAACACTAATAGAAAATAGCAAGTATAATGGAAGTTTAATTTTTTGCTCCCAAGGTTTACGTCGGTCCGACCACCGAGAAAACTCATTATGTTAAGAATTATTGTATTTTAAGTGACTGTCGCAAATGTTTTGGAATTATTTAGAAAACGTGGAGCGAAGCGAGCGTGCGTCCAGTTTTGATTCTTTAAATTGTTTACGGACAAGTCATTTATATAATTGTATACTTTTTCCGTGCAATAAAATGTGAAATTTGTAAATTTTTCTAGCAATATGTTTAACATAGTTAAGTTCATTTATTTGTGTAAAAGTTTTGATAAATCTATTCGTTCAATTTTTAGATCATTGTTTTCCTAATTGAATTTTAGATTGTTTTTGAGGAATTTATTTGGAATATATAATTTTATATAACAATAAACCGACTACTCGCCGCAGCCGCTCTGACGAATACGCGAATAATGCATACTGTTAGGTAAATAAAAATAAACAAAGTTTAACCTGTATTGTGTTTTCTTTCACCGTCTTCAGTAGGCATAAATTGATTTACTTCAAATTTTCAATGATCTTATGGTATTTAAATGCCTTGATCCATAGATTAGAATAGAATTTTTATTCAATATAGATTACGTGTAATTCTTATTGAAAATATTTTTTTATTTTACCACTGGATCAGAAAAAACCACAGGAAAATACGTCCGTTCTAGAAAATTTGCCAAGCCATACCAGACGCTGGGTGTCAAGAGTAAGAGGCGACGAAGGGAAACTGAGTCAGGACATGGATAGAAGCACCTTTGTGATAACTACTCAATAATAATCTGCGGTTGGCCAAGCGCCTGACAAGCGTGGCGACAATGGTAAATACCCCCAAGGCAAACAATCTACGCGAAAGGCCTATGTTCAGCTGTAAACTGTAGATAGACTGTAATGCACGGAGGTTAGAGAAGAGGAGAACGATCGCTACTAATAAACCATAGCCCGCCTGTCTCTGAAAATTTGTAGAATGTATAGCGGCGCTGCCATCGGTAAGTAGTGTCTGCGAAGTTAGCTGTTTATGCGTACAAGTAGATGAAGTTAGTTGAGTAATGTACAAATTTAATCGTAAGAATATAATATACTAATATAGTAAAAATTAATCTAAAATAATGTTGATTCGTAATTTTTAGTGATAAGGTAATTTTTATTAATGAAATATTATAATTTATTTTAAGAAAATAAATAATAATAATTTATGTTTGTAATAATTATAAAACCGGCCAAGAGCGTGTCGGGCCACGCCCAGTGTAGGGTTCCGTAGTTTCCCGTCCGTCACAATAAGTGTTCCCACTTATGAATTTAAAGGTGGGTATACATTATGTTCGTGCTCCAGCAGCGCTCCGCGCTCCTGCAACTGCTCCCGGTAGTGGGTACGTGCGCTAACATGGAGCGTGCAACATTGCACGCTCCGCGGTAGGCGCTCCGACTTTCCATCCAAGTTCAAAATGATTTTCCTAGAAAGTCCTTATAAAGTTCTACTTTTCAGATTTTTTTCATATTTTCTAAACTTATGGTTCAAAAGTTAGAGGAGGGGGGGGGGGGGGGACACATTGAATAAAACTATTATTTACGGATTTTATCGCGTTTAATTACTTATTTTATTTTTATTATTATCCCGACGTTTCGGGTGCTTTACAGCGCCCATGGTCACGGGGGGGACTGAGATGTTTGACGTCCCAATGTCATAGTTAGTCCGGCTACCTTCAGTTTTTTAATATTAATTTTTGGTCCGATTTACGCAAAACGAGCTTATAGTATCATGAAGTCTTGTAGTGGTATGCTTGGGTTTGGGTTTAATTTTGTTAATTATAGGATCCCAAGCAGGTGGTAGCACCCAACCATCTTCTCTATTGAAATTTGGATGTTTTTTAATTTCAATAGCCTCGCGTATCATCCTTGGTAGGAATCGGTGTTCTTTTGCGAGAATTTGTGGTTTATCAAATCTAATGTAATGGTGGGGACGATCTTGAACATGTTCGCAGACTGCAGACTTCCCGGAGCGTCGGTGCTTCACATCAGCTATATGTTCCTTCACGCGGGTTTTTATAGATCTCTTTGTTTGACCTATGTAAGAGAGACCACATTCACAATCTAGCTTGTACACACCTGCATCTTGTAGAGAAATATTACATTTGATGGATGGTAAAAATTGACTAATCTTCTTCATATGGTAGTAGAGCAGGCGCGCGCTCGACTGTGGCCGGCTTCACTCGTTCACTGTGACGTAGGCGCGGGACCCGAAGCTTGTTGTCTTGCAATACTTGCTTGACGTGCTGAAGCTCCGCAGCCTGATGTTTTCTGTCACAGATCCCTCGTGCTCTCTGAAACAAAGATTTACCTACGGTAGCTAACTGTGAAGGATGATGGTGAGATTCACCATTTAGATATCGGTTGGTATGGGTCTTTTTCCTATACACAGTGTGGCCAATAGTGTTATCAGGATTTCGGATGACTAAAACATCTAGGAAAGCTAAAGAATTATTTGCCTCTAACTCCATTGTGAATTGTATTTTAGAGTTTATGGAGTTAAGGTGGTCTAAAAATGCAGTTACTTTGTCAGATGGTAAAATTGTGAAAGTGTCGTCTACGTACCGCTTGTAGAACCTTGGATTTACGGGAGCAGTAAGAAGGGCTTTCTCCTCAAAGTCCTCCATGAATATGTCGGCGACTATGGGAGACACAGGTAAGCCCATCGCCACACCATCTACTTGCTTGTAGAACTCCTCCTTCCACAATAGATAGCCAGATGTGAGGCAATGTTCAAGTAGTATTGCATATTCTTGAGGCATGTTATTTTCTTCTAGCTTCCTAGTTACAATTGAGATGCAGTCCACAATAGGTAGGCATGTAAATAGTGACTGAACATCAAAACTGACCATAGTTTCATTGTTAGCGAGATGTAGGTCTTTTATCTCACTCACAAAATGGTATGAATCCTTTGTGTGTGCTCTGGTATGTCCTCTCAATGGTGATAGTATTTTTGCTAAGTATTGTGCCAGCTTATAAGTTGGAGAATCAATCTGGCTCACTATGGGACGTAGTGGAGCGTTTGGTTTGTATATCTTCGGTAACCCATACAACCTCGGTGGTTTGGCACATGATGGTATTAGCGAATTCACGTCGATATTTAATTTTTCGGAGTATTTCTTTATTAAATCGCTAGTTGTTTTAAGCGTGTTAGTTGTCGGGTCTGTTTTGACCTTTTTATATGTACTTTCGTCCGATAAAAATCGGACGAAAGTACATATAAAAAGTAAATCGTAAATCGGACCAAAAATTAATATTAAAAAACTGAAGGTAGCCGGACTAACTATGACATTGGGACGTCAAACATCTCAGTCCCCCCCGTGACCATGGGCGCTGTAAAGCACCCGAAACGTCGGGATAATAATAAAAATAAAATAAGTAATTAAACGCGATAAAATCCGTAAATAATAGTTTTATTCAATGTGTAGTGTTCGCGTAAATTTAAGAAATCATTATGGGACACATTGTTTTTTACTTTTGGAACGATTATTTCCGAAATTATTGACATTATCAAAAAATGATATTAGTAAACACCTATTCATTTTTAAATACCTTTCCAACAATATATCACACGTTAGGGTTGAAATTAAAAAAAATCACTTCCCACTTTACATATAGGGGAGCTACCCTAATAAAACATTTTTTTCCAATTTTTATTTTACCACTTTTTTGGCGTGATTGATACACATACTGGTACCAAATTTCAGCTTTCTAGTGCTAACGGTCACAGAGATTAAGCGAGGACGGACAGACAGACATGGCGAAACTATAAGGGTTCCTAGTTGACTACGGAACCCCAAAAAAACATAATTTATCATTTAGCTGAGCTGAGCCAGAGCCCATTCATTACTACATTATGTAATTTTTGGTTATTTCTTCACTGTAACTTTATTGGTGGTAATGAATAAATGTTTTATTATTATTATTTATTTATTAATAAATAATAATATTTTTTTATTTATTCATTAATAAATAATAATAATTTTTTATTTATTTATTAATAAATAATAATAATTTCGTTTTCTTTTTTTCTTTGAATTATATTTTATACACGTATATTAAACGTTGATAGATCATTTCAAACCAGCGCACAACAGCTCGCTTTTATTGAGACAACTTAGCGATCGCAGCGCCTCACTTAATTTGTCCATATTTCTGGGACACTGCTTTTCACAGCGATCGTTCTCCTTCTCTCTAACCTCTATGCTGTAATGCATGATAAATGAATGAAATGTCTCAATCATCCAGCTCGGAAGGCAGATTGATGATCGCAGTACCAGATGTGATGTGACCTTTGATACAACTCTCCGTCGCCAGCCTCCGCCATGTATGCTACTCTTTGAATTATGCCTGGATTTTTGAACGAGGTGGTTATGTCACTATCTATCAGAAGCCGCCTTCATCGCTGTCGTTCACGCTCGCATTGCGGGGCGACCCCAAATTTGGCAATTTTGTGCATACATCAAAGGGACGGCAAGTGAGATTTAACATTCTCATGTTCTCTCGCTCCGAATAGAAACACATACATACGTGGGGAGGTCAAAAAGTTTGCGGAATGACTTTTTTATGAGGATTTTCAATATAAGTATTCTCCCTCAACACTAACACATTTATTAGATCTGTCAAATAGTCTTAACTTATTAATACCGTCTAAAAAAAAGATTTGTCTTAGGCGTCAAAATAGGCCGAAATTGCCGACTTCACTTCATCCTCGTCACTAATTTTTTCCTCCGCAGTCCTTTCTTCATTTTTGTAAACAAATAATAGTCGCTTGGTACCAGGGTTCTGGTCTGTAGGGTGGGTGGCGCAGTTGTTCAAAACCGCACCGGTGAGTGGCAGCCGTCGCAACATGGCTTGTGTGCACGGGCACATTGTCGTGCAAAAGGAGCACGCCTTTTGTAAGCTTTCCTCGCCTTATTTCTTTAATAGCTTATTTTAATTGATCTAGTAAAGAAGCGCAGTATTTTCCCGTTATGGAAACACCACGTTCCTTATAATCAATCAAAAAGATACCTTCTGTATTCCAAAAGATCGTCGCCATGATCTTCCGGCCGATTGAGACACATTCGGGCCATAACTTCCTCTCTTTGTTCTCCACAGCGGTCCAAAACTCGCGACAACTTTCGACACGCTCGTATTTTTGATACGCAGAAAGCATTCTCAGAACCCATCTTGCACAGACTTTAGTCATGCCAAGGTGTTGATGAAGGATATTTGAAATTGTTGTTTCTGATACCTCTACTAATGCTGCAAGGTGATTTTCTTTAGCCAGGCATCTTCTCATACAAGTTTTTCAACTTTTTCGATTATTTCTGGTGTGGTAACCTCAATCGGTCGTCCAGGTCGTCTTCAGAGAGGGAGAGAGTCGTCTTCAATGGAGTCCCGCCCTTATTTGAAAATGGCGTGTCAAATCATGGTTTTCCCAGGAGCGGAGTCCCTATAAACAGCTGACATCTCTTGAAAAATGGTTTGAGGTGTCTTTCCTGTTTGGTGATAAACTTAATGACGGCGCGATATAAAATTTTCTCCATAGTGGCTAGTTTCTTCCCGATCGACTTGTTTACTCGTTAATAACTCAAACACGAATGACCCAATTAGGCTGAAATTTGATATATATATATATATATATATATATATATATATATATATATATATATATATATATATATACAAATGGGGTAATAGACTTAGAAATGAGGATATCAGCAGTAGGAGCAGAGTCCCCGACATAGCTCAACGGATCCGTAAGCTAAAGTAGAAAAGTGCCGTCCATATAGCCTTCGTGCCCGGTTATCGCAAGCCCCCACTAGATACGAGTGACGATTTTGTAAAGAGATGCAGTCAGTAGATGGATGCAGGTTGCTTAGCGCCACGCTCTGTGGCGTTCCTTGGTGAAGCTTTGTTCAGCAGTGGACTTGTGATGTGCTGCACCCGTGACAACCGTTATCCATAACAATTGGTCTTGATGAGACTTAAACGTGGTTCATCACTGCCGACCATACGACGAAGTTCAGAAGTTCACCAAGCTATGGAAAGGGCGAAGAGAGCTTTACTCGGAGTTTATGTAAGTTATACCCGCAGCGTACCAATGGACCGACATAAACCTAACAGATCATCAGGAAGCTGAAGTGGCAATGGTCGTAAAACTCGACCGATGGCGAAGACTATTTGCAGTTACAATCATTCCATTTTAGTCCTCAGTGGTGACATCGCAATTCCATTTTATTTTTAATCGAGGACAGATGCAGATGTCTATGGATCACAATATCTACTTACCATCAGGCTTAGACTCTGTGCTCGTCCACTATCCTTACAAAAAGCTTATAAGCCTCCGTCCAGGAGACTAAAGAATTGTACTTGAATGAGTAATAACAAAAAACAACATGTAATTATAGTTTCTATCCGTTCACCGTATCATCCCGTGGATGTCGTAAGAGCCAGTCGCAGAGAAACACATCTGGAGCTGGGCAGCAGCGTCTCCCTTATACCAAGTTGAAAATAAAAATAAAAAATGCAGTTGGCAATCCCCCTGCCAAGCATGGCAACTATTGCAAGTAATTCCCTTATAAGGAACCCCTGTTACGCAGTGGACAGGGCTGTATATTGATGGTGATAGTTTCCAAACCAAGATCTAAAACAAATCACGCCAGGGCCGACTCGAACCGCGGTGCTACAACGACCTCACATAAGACCATGGCGAAGTAGAAGCTCTGCTTCAGCATTTCGTCTAGTGAGTGCAAGTAGCCGGAGGCCCTATTCCCCCCCCCCCACCTTTACATGGTAGCGGAATTAAATAGAACACTACCCCGGGACGGTATCAGCACCCTGGTGACGGAAAATCCCTCGCTGAGCATCCGCTACTCTTCCAGAGCGTGGGTGCTCAGGCTGCCCCGCGTATTCTGGGGAGGGGCGGGGGCGAAATTCCGCTTGAGACCAACCTGCTCGGGGCAAACGAAGCAATAAGACAAAGACCCCTGCCACGCTATCCGTGTATTTCTGTAACACCAGGGGACTTCATTCAAACTTTGACGCCACCCACTATCATCCGGAAACGGCGATGCTGGCATTGCTCTTTGTAACCAAGACGCAGGTGTTCCCTCCGGCTGATACTTCGTATCTCTCCTATCCGGGCTACAGGTTAGAACATTCCTTTATGTCCCGAGCTGGAGTTTGCGTGTACGTCAGAGAGGACATCTGTTTTCTATGCCTCAGCAGCCTTGAAGGTACGGACCTGTCCACTTTATGGCTGCGCATAGATAGCGACGACCATCCCCGCGTCTACAGGTGCGTCTGTAGGTCCCATAGCGGTAATTCCGACCAGTAATCTATGATTCCGACACATACCGACTCATTAACCACGTCCAAATGGCTGTAGATTCCGTGCTAATACAGATCCCATACGCAAAAATCGTGATGCTTGTTGGAACATCGACCACGCTGAATGGCTTGATTCGCGATTAACCGATCATGTGGGTAGATTTGTTTATGACTTTGCTTTAGCATATGGTCTGACACAACCGGTTACCTCGCCTATACGATCCCAGATGTGGAAGATTATATACCTTCCCTGTATGAACGTCCATTGACCTCTCATCCGGACGGATATTAGGTCTCCGTTGATGCCCTCTTGGCTCATCCGACCATTGTCTGAACCGGAGTACGGTGCCGCAATCAACCACAACAACAAACAGAAAAATTTCAATCAACAACTATTTCCTTGGTGTCTGACTAGGATGGAACTTCTTTTGTCCATTGCTCTAAGGCTTGCCATTACGCAATGCCAGGCAATGCACTTAGTATTGTATATATTATCCTATAAAAAAATTCCTCAGCTACCGAGGAATTTTTTTATAGGATAGGGTGACAAACGAGCACACAGTCCACCTGACGTTAAGTGGTTGCTGCGGCCCATAGACATCTATATGTATCCTTGATTACTGATTACAAAACAAAATGCACATGCGTTGTCACCCGTGAGGACTCTGAGGTTCTCTACACACACCATACGAAACACAGCAGCATTAAGGTACTATTTCACGCTGGTATTCTGTCAGAGCACGGTCCTTCCCCGGTTGAGCCGACCAATTCGTGCTACAACTATACTATCCGAACAATTCCTCAGAGCACTCCCCGTGCTAACCTCGATAAAATACGCAAAGAGTTGCGCGTACATCGGAAGTATACAAGGACATCACGCATTCATAGTGTTCTTACGATTTCTGCGTACTAGTCGCGCATACTTTCTAACGCTGATTCTGTACAAGGCTAGAACAGACATGTTCTGACATTGTATACATTTAGGATGTAAACGCGTAACAAGTATTAGTAAAGTGCACAAGCTCAGAAATTTACTAAGTAAATGTCATATTAAAAAATCAATGATTTCAGAACAAAGGATAGGCCCAACTAAATATTTTCACTCATAACTTTTTTATACAAGAAAAAGTAGCGCATCTGTCATAAAACAAACGTCATATCAAAACACGACGTAACCAGGGTCGGATTTCGTAGTATAATTATCCTAATTGTACAATTATTTCATAGTTTGTAGTACTGTTACGCACTCCAGTCGACGACACAACTAGCGCCATCTAGTGTCAGGAACGAGAGCGAGGGGAGCGTTGCAGTTTATGACATCACAAATCTTTCGACCGACAGCGCCACCCGAAGAACTAGAAAATCTATACTCGAACTCTCGGTACCTTGCGCGTGTTTACTTGAACATTCCGGATATTTTGCTAATTTAAATAAATAGGTGGCGCAAGATGCGATCGAGACAGAGTTGAACTCGGCGACACAAGCGAAGCTTCGGAGCGGAATTAAGTGAATTAGTGTGTCTAATTATTAGTGTTTTAACTTTAATTTGTGTAAAGTAAATTAAAGTGTTAATTTAGGTAATTTTATCGGCAATTTTTATTGTCACGAACCTCAAGCTCGTAACAGTACATATATACAGTAGTAGAAGCAGTAGTACATAAATCTAGGGGCTCTAATTGACAGTACAATGTCTTGGGCACCTCAAATTGAACAGATAAGCAAGAAAATGTTTGCAGCTTGTGGAAGTCTTACGAGACTCCGAAATTTCCTGCCCATTTCTACCAAAATTGCGTTAGCACATTCCATTTTGTGTCCTATTTTAGACTGTGCTGACAAATGCTACACTGATATTACCATGGAGCAATTAAACAAGCTTGGGCGTCTTCAGAATATATCCATTCGATTCATATTTGGTTTACGCAAATATGATCATGTACCTATCCCAATTTCGAAATCAACTCAAGTGGCTCCCTATTCGCCTTCGCCGGAATGTTCATATACTCTCTTTACTTTTTTATGTACTATTTGATCCGAAATCTCCTAGGTACCTTAAAGAACAATTTCACTGTCGACATGAATTTCATGACCGCAATTTGCGTTCAGTTGGCTTTAAATACTCCTTACAACGTAACTTCATTTTGTATTTATTACAACATTTACTTCACTAGCAACACGACTTTGGAATTCATTACCACTTAACATTCAGAAAGTGCAATCTTTACAGTCTTCTAAAAAACTACTTAAGGAGTATTATTTGAAGTTCCCGTCCTAATAATAAATTATATGTATTTCCTCTTTTCATAGATATATAGATATGCAGTATATATATATATATATATATATATATATATATATATATATATATATATATATATATATATATATATATATATAGATATATATAGATCTCTTTACGGAAAATGTTGATCCGATTTAAATGAGCCAATCAGAGCACAGCAAACGATAAGATAAACGATCGGATTGGCTGAATGCAGCCGCGACGTTGCTGTTTCGTATCTTTGGCGGTACAAGCAACAGATTAAGTGCGTGTTATGTAATGCACTCAGGGTGCTGTTTAGTCTACCTCGTTATTGTAATGCGCCGGGTATGTTCGCGGATGCGCGTGTGGATTGTTTCTACGCCACCATGCGTAAACGTTGCACATCCCTGGTGCGCAGGGTGCGGGCCAGTTCCAATGGTATCCTGAGGGCATTTTCTGACTGGTTTGAGGTCAGTACCTGAACCATTGTCATATGGTGCACGTGCTGACTAATGGGGCCTGTCTTATATATAGTTTTAAAATTAGGTAAATAGTTTTAAGAATTGTATTATTACTAGCATCTATGATCCATGTGTCGAAATAAACGACTTTTTTTAACGAATTACTCGACAACGCCCCTTCTTGTAGCGGAAGTAGTGGCAACGGCGACGTAAGATATTCGTCTGAGTGCGTGTTTGAGTGCGTGCGTGCGTGCGTGTGTGTGTGTGTGTGTGTGTGTGTGTGTGTGTGTGTGTGTGTGTGTGTGTTTGTATGTGAGTGTGTGTATGTGTGTGTTTGTGTGCATATGTGTGCGTGTGCATATGTGTACGTGTGTGTGTGTGTATGAATGGGCGTGCGTGTGTGCATGTGTGGACTGTTGTGTTTGTGTGTATGCGTGTGTGTGCGGCAGTGTGCGTGTGTGAGTGTGTGTATGCGTTTGTGCGTGTGCGCATGTGTGCATGTTTGCGCGCGCGCTTGCGTGTTTCTGTGTGTGTGTTTACCATAAACCAGGTAACAGTTCATAATCAAGATTTTTAAGGACGCGTTTACAAAATTGATAGGTATAGAATCGAACTATTACATGAGATATTATCGTGAGACCTTACCTCCGGTCTTGATGGAATGACCTCAAAATGTAATTCGGGATTACTAGTGGAACTCTTGGACTAGTAGAACTGGGTGTGCTGAGTTTGGGCTCGTTTTGTTAGTTATGATGAGTTCTTACCTCCGGACTTGCTGAAGTGACCTGAAGGTGTACTTCGGTAACTAACACTGTAACACCTGGACTAGTAGAACTAGGTATGCCGAGTTTGTGTTTGTTTTGTTAGTTATGATGAAACCGTCACAAACCAGAAGTTCTTTTCACTTTGTCTCTAGTACCAATAGGTAGCCAAGCTGATATTCGGAAAAATGAATAACCTCGTAGTAACATCTTTAGGGGCAGTATCGATATTCACTTACCAGCCACACTGTTTTTCGCTGTAACCACGAGGGATGAGGGATTACCGCGAGGGACCCGGCCGACATAATGCGTACATTAGAGCAATGTTTTAGCCGACCGGAAGTAATTATCGATCGAGCGTTAGAGGATTTGCGACGCCTTCCGCGCCTGGGTCAAACAGCTCAGGAATTAAATGCGTTCGCGATAAAATTACAGAGCGTAGTCTGTATAATGAAAAACGTAGACGGTAAAGGATATTTACAAAATCCTATGCTAATACGGGAGGTCACGAATAAGTTAAGCCCTCATCTACGGTCACGATGGTGCGACTATGCGGAGCATTACGGCAGTACTGAAGAACCGGACATCGTCACTCTGTCTAGGTTTATGATGAGAGAAGCTGACCGAGCGTTAAGTCATGCTTATACGACCGTCACGCCGGTTAAGGAAATGCCCGCGAGAAGAGAGACGCCGCCGTCGAGAAAAATTATAGTAACACGCCGCGCAGAGGGTAGGCCCCGCGACGTGAAGACGTTCACCGCACGCGCAAACAGTGAAAGTGAAAGTGATAAAAGGTGTCTATGTTGTGGTGGTTAACATGTGGTAGTGAAGTGTAGAAAGTTAGCGCAGATGGACAATGATAGCCGGTGGAAATGGGTGAAGGAAGAGGGAGTGTGTTTCAAGTGTTTAAGCAGTAAACATCGGCGTCTTAAGTGCAGGTATAAGACATGCGGCGTCGACGGCTGCACCGCCCCTCATCACGCGTTGCTGCACGTGAAGAAGACCCAAGCCCCGGAAGCATCTGTCGCCTCAGATGAAACAGTGCTCGTCACGTCGAATACGGCTAACGATAAAACAGTGTTATTAAAAGTGTGTCCTATAATAGTGCGCGGACCGCGAGGTAAAGAGATCGAAACCTACGCGCTTCTCGACGAAGGGTCCACGATTTCGTTAATTGACAGTGAGTTAGCTCGTGAATTAGGTACGGAAGGGCTGACGAGGCCACTGACTATACAAGTTTTATCGGATAGCCAACGAGAGGCATACGCGGTAAAACGAGAAACGACTCGTATGTGATAAACGCTCGTACGATTAACAACTTGAATGTAGGTTCGCAATCCGTCGGTAAGGAATGTCTACGGTTGAAACATTTACGTAGCTTACCGAACGCAGTGTGCTATAATAATGTTAAACCTAAAGTGCTTATAGGTTCGGATAATTGGCATTTAATAGTATCGCGGGACTTACGAATAGGACGTTGTAAGCAGCCCATTGCCGCTAGGACGTTATTGGGATGGGTTGTTCAGGGAACCGCACCTCGTGTTATATGTAGGCAAGATAGTGAAACCGTTCTACATATATCTTTCGTTAATACATGATACGAAGAAGACGTCAAAACGTATGTCAATCCAGACGAGGAGTTGACCGATCTCCTCAAGAAGCAATATGAGATCGACTCGATAAGTATCTCGCTCAAGAGTAGGCCACGACGGGACGATGAGTGCGCTGTTGACATATTCCAGCGCACCGTCAAGAAGGTCAGCGAACATTACCAAGTCGGATTGCCATAGAGAGACGACGACGTCAAACTGCCACCGAGTTATGATATGGCAGCACGCAGACTCCGAACCATTGAGAAGAAAATGGATCAGTCGCCGGAGTTTAACGAATCTTATACGAAGCAAGTGAACGACCTTCTGGAAAAGGGTTATGCTAAAGAAGCTGACGGATCGGAACGAGAGGATCCGAAGAGCTGGTACCTGCCACACTTCGCTGTACGGAATCCGAACAAGCCGGGAAAGCTGAGGCTAGTTTTCGACGCAGCAGCTCGCGCATTAGGCAAGTGTCTGAATGATTATCTGCTAGACGGCCCCGACTTTTTACGTAATTTGCCGGGTATATTATTTCGGTTTCGTGAGAACGAGATAGCGGTGTCAGCGGACATTAGAGAGATGTTTTTGCGCGTTAAAATCGACCGCCGCGATCAACCCGCGCAATTATTTTTATGGCGAGGCAACGATCGTAGTAGTTCACCGAAAGAGTACGTAATGACTTCTATGATATTCGGAGCAAGAAGTTCACCGTTTCTTGCGCATAGTGTTAGGGATCACAACGCGCGCATTTACGCCGATACACATCTGCGTGCCCTCAAAGCTATTACCAATAGTCATTATATGGACGACTACTTAGACAGCTAAGCGACGTTACACGAGGTAATCGAAACGGCTAAGCAGGTCACCGAGGTACACAGCAAGGCAGGCTTTACGTTAGCAGGTTGGAATTCGAACCATGTAGCTTTGTTAAACGACAAACCGGAAGAGTTATTAGCACGTAAACCTAAGGAGGTAGGCGCTACGCAAGACGGTCCCGGTAGGACATTAGGTTTACTATAGATAGCGGAAAAAGACGTTTTAACGTTTAACACGTCTATGAATAGGGTGCCGCACGACGTTAAATTACTACACCGTCCACCGACTAAGAGGGCGGCGCTGAGCGCGGTTATGTCCGTTTTCGATCCACTAGGGCTGCTCAGCTACCTCACCATTACCGTGAAGATTCTGCTACAAGACCTGTGGTGGATGAAGCGAATCGGTTGGGATGACGAGATTCCCGAAGAGGCCACGGACGAATTCGCGAGATGGTTTCGAGCCGTTGAGGATGTATCACGATTGCATCGCCCACGGTGTTATACTCCTACGGGGGGAGGAGTAAATCGTCAATTACACATTTTTAGTGACGCGAGTGAAAGCGTATACGCATCCGCAGCTTATTGGCGTATCCGTTATCGCGACGGTACGATACGAGTCACGTTAGTAGCGGCCAAAGCGAAAGTCGCTCCGATTAAAAGTCAAAGTATACCGCGACTCGAATTACAGGCGAATTTAATAGGTGCACGACTTGCCGAATTCGTACAAAGCGAGCATAGAATGAGAGCGGATAGTGTAGTGTTCCGGACAGTCTCTACAACGGCGCTCCATTGGATTAGAAATGATAAGGCGCGTTACGCTCCATACGTCGCACATAGGCTCGGGGAGATAGGAGAAAGGTCATCACCTGACCAATGGAAGTGGGTTCCAACGGCTCACAACGTAGCAGATGAAGCGACGCGAGCAAATTACGTGACAAAGAGCGCAAACGATAAGTGGTTTACCGGACCGGACTTCTTATACAAAGACGAAGGAGAATGGCCACAGCAACCGGAAGAAAGGGCAGGCGAAGAATACGAGGAAAGTGTGGGGCACCAGCGAGAAATAAAGGGAGCACCACACCTGCCAGACATAACAAGATTCTCTTCATATGAGAGACTCATCAGAGCTACGGCACGAGTCATACAGTTCGTCGACATGCTTCGAGGACGAACTAAAGAATTGAAACTAGATCACATTGAAAAGGCAGAGCAGCTATAGGTAGCGCAGAGTCAACAGGAGAGTTTCGCTGACGATATCGCTCGGCTCTACCAAGGAAGGGACTTACACAACGGCAGCGCATTGAAAAGGCTCGACCCAGTAATCGAACAAGGCATACTAAGAGCAAGAGGTAGAATCGATGCAGCCGCTGTGGAAAGTCAGACAAAACGACCGGTCATATTAAACGGCAGACACCGGTTCGTACAGATGCCGATCAGAGAGAAGGCACACCAGGATGCTAGCCACGCCTACAGAGAGCGAGTAGTTAATGATTTGCGAAGGAAGTACCACATTATTCGACTGCGACCAACGGTTAGGGAAATCGAGAAGAGGTGTATGCAATGTCGCGTTAGGAAAGCTGCACCACGACCGGCGGTAACAGGAGACTTGCCTCCCGAGAGGTTAAGAGCATTCGAACGACCATTCACGTATACCGGGTTAGATTATTTCGGGCCGTTAACTGTGACTATAGGGCGACGGCATGAAAAGAGATGGGTTGCGTTATTCACCTGTCTTACAACGCGCGCGGTACACATCGAATTGGTATATGGCTTAACCACGAACTCGGCGATAATGGCACTTAGGCGTATGGCGGCTAGGCGCGGGTGGCCTAGGGTTATCTACTCAGACAACGGCACCAATTTCCACGGAGCAGACACCGAATTACGACGGGCCATGGAAGAGTGGGCACCGCAGCTGAAGGACTTCGCGCTTACTCATCGAACGGAGTGGAAGTTCATCGCACCGGGAGCGCCCAACCAGGGAGGCGCATGGGAATGGTTGGTGCGTTCCATCAAAGCAGCGCTCGAGACTACTCTTTGTCAAAAAAGCCCCAAGGAGGAAACATTAGTAACGTTATTGGCAGAGGCTGAGAACACCGTAAACTCCAGACCTCTCACTCACGTGCCAGTCGGGATCGACGACGAGGAAGCCCTGACTCCCAACCACTTTCTTCTGTTGGGACCATCCAACATGCCAATCACCGCGACGTGTTCATCAGCGGATCGACGAACCTGGAGGGCTGCACAAGGACTGGCCGACGAATATTGGCGACGCTGGGTTCGTGAGTACCTACCGACCCTGGTGCTCAGAGGAGAATTGAGAAACGCCCAGCAGCCCAAAATCAAAGAACATGACCTGGTTATCATAGCAGACGGCAACCTCCCAAGGAACGTATGGCCAAGAGGAGTCGTCACGAGGACCTTCCCCGGACCAGATGGAGTGGTTGATTCGGAACGTAGAAGTTAGGACAAGAGGCGGTTTGCTGAGGAGGCCGGTCAGGAAGATCGCCGTTCTCCCGAGAGAAGAAGGCTCGTAAACTACGCCTGGGGGAGGATGTTGCGGACGGCGAGTGAAATCGACCATCGCCCCGCACCGCACCCACGTCGACAAGTCCCGCGCGCCCTGCATCGGAACAAGGGCCCCGCGCGGACGGCACTCCCACTAACTCGGTGCTTACGGCGCACCGAACTACGAAATAAAAGAAGCGTTTCTGGCACCGATTCTTCATTCGATCGGCGGCAATTCGATCGGCGGCAATTCGGGCGGCGGCAACTCAAGCAACAGCAAGCAACCCGAACAAAAGAACCAACAAGAATCCCTATTAGTGTTAACTACTGCAATTGTAAATAGTGTAAATATAGTGTGTCATTTCGTCAAGTGATTTAATTTCTACTCAACCCTTTTATAGTCAGACAGATGACACAGTTTTAATTCAGTTTTAAAGTAAATAGTAGCTCCTAGCATGTAATATCGATATATAGTACTGAAACGATCTAGTGAATCGATATTTCACCCTAGAGAATCGAGGTCGAATCTTTTTCTGTTTTATTAAGATTTGTAAAATTATTTAAAATTAGTTGAATGTACCCCAACTCGTAAAGAATGACAGTTTTTAATTCAACCATTCAATGTTTTGATATTGTAAATATAAACTTTTAACACAAATAAAAAAAAGATCGATTTTTGCGAAAACGATTTTTTTGTGAATCGATTCATCCAATTTCGATTTGAATCGATTTAAAAATTTGTAAAATTAATCGCTAGGCCGGCCATTTTGTTGACAGCTGTTCGTCATGCCGTTGCTTCAGAATTTCATAATTTTGGTGAACAGTGGAATATTTGTGGCGGCGGAGTACTGCTAAATATCGCAAAGATCCTTTCTTACAAATGGTCGCAGCCATAAATTATGTTTATAAATTAAAGTAGTTATAAAAGTTAATATTTTGGTGTTATATTGGGTGCAATAGCGAGCGAAGCGAGTAGGCGTGTGTAACTCTTTACGGAACTGACTCACTGATTCGAATCACTGAAGTGTTTCAAAAGATTTGTTCAGTAACAATGTTTCAAATGCATCATTTGGATCTGGAACATTACTTTGCTCATTTAGTGCGACGCGTCTCGCTCGCGAGGCGACTGAGCCACAAGCAAGCGAGAGAGTGGCGAGTGAGCGCGCGAAATAATAATCTATACAAGTCAGAAAGAGATAACAAATGAGAAGTGTATATCTCAACTCGTACGGATTTTAGCTATAGTTATTCATGCACGTAAAAATGACCACTAAGGCGCTTACGTTCAAATACTATACGGTCGTCTTTTGCATATAATGTTTACATTAACAAGTTGTCCTTTTAAGTTGATCCGACACTAACTTGTCAAATTGTTTATGTTCGTTTGCGCCTGTTTACGAAAACATACTGAGTTCTGTTTAGGATTTCTTTGCGTAGTAGTTATTGTGACTTACTTTCTTCCTTTTCATCATAAATAATACGCCAGCTTGCCATAAATTAAGGACTAGCCGCCAGTCCTAAGTCTGGGTAAAATATAAAGGAGGATCGATTTTATATACAATCTTATTACGGTACACAATAAATAACAGTAACTAAATATATGATAAAAATAACTTAAGCACTTATATCATTCAGCATTGTTGCCACATAACATTTCACTGAATCAGTCAGTAATAAACGCCCGCGACGCAACTTAATGTATTCGTAACATTCTGTATTTTATATTTTTTGACTCGATGATCCAAATGAGCCAAATGAACCTGCGGCCCATAGACATCTACATCTATCTTCCATTACAAATCAAAATGCAGATGCGTTGTCACCCGTGAGGACTGAGATGGAATGCCTCATTTCCAGTAAAAAGGGTCTCCGGTTCTCTACACTCACCATACGAAATACAGCAGCTTTAAGCTACTATTTCACGCTGGTATTCTGTGAGAGCGTGGTCCTTCCCCGGTCGAGCCGACCCATTCGTGCTACAACTATACTACTAATATAATTGCAGCATGGCTCTACCACGTAGAATCTACCAATTTCGCGTAACCAATTTTGTATCTCACTTTTTCGATTTACTACTGATGGTGGTTTACTTACTTGCATGCTGTGATACGGCGCATTTTTCATCACCACGATGCCATTTGGCGGTATATAGATGGAATTTTGTCTATTCATTTCATCATGGTAATTGCCTTTTTTGGTTTTGGCCTTAAAAATCAACACAGCACTCTTCAAAAAGCCATTTTCTGAACCTGCGAGCACACTAATCCATCTCACCAGGATATACCTGGTGGCACGGAACCCAAGGAGATCTCAATGTTTATCTTGTTTTCATTATTTGTTATTTAAGTATAGAGTATGTAGTATTATTATAGTAATAATTAGAAAAAAATAGATAGATTCAATGATGTTATTACCATTTTTAAGATATGAATAAATGAATGAATGAATATACTTTATCGTACACCACAAACAATTTTACAAAGAACATAACAAAGAGCAGATTATATGTACAATTTGGCGGCTCTTATCGCTACATAGCGATCTCTTCCAGGCAACCAAAGGTGTAAAGGAATAAAACAGTGAATACTAGGTAGGTGGTGCAATATAAATATACCTAATATAATATCAATACATGAATAAAGTAATATATAAATAACTAATACATTAAAACATATGATACACATATACATACGTATATACATAAGCACACACACACATATATATATATATATATATATATATATATATATATATATATATATATATATATATATATAGTGCATTGGGGTAAGATCGGTGATGGGGTAAGACCGTAAAATTCAAATTTCCGGTAAATAATGCTACATTTTTGAAAGCTAGCAATATGGTACTAGACTCTATTTTATTCTGCACCGACCCCAAGTTTCAGCCAGTCGCTCCGAAAAGTAGGGCGTGTGCTGCGCAGTATTTTATAAAACGAGGTAATTTTTGTATTTTTTTTCGTCCGTCCGGTCTTTCCCTATCACTTATTTGCCAGTTTTGGAGACGTCCGGTCTTCCCCTTGATGTCCAATTCTTCATCTTGCATATAAAAAATTATGCCTTGTCTTCGCACACGTTTTAAGCAGAAACTGTTGAGTTATGAAAAGTAAAAGCTTCTTATAGTTAACGATTTGCGCCATGTTTCAGAAATCTGACGTATATGGATTTCGAGAAAGTAAAGTTTTTGCCCGACTCTTTTAACTAGTCGAAAATCGTATATATATATATATATATATATATATATATATATATATATATATATATATATATATATATATATATATACATACATATATATGTATATATATATCAAATATATTCCTCAACTACACAACAAAACTACATAATCACATAATTTATCCAAATGATAAATTATGTGATTATGTAGTATGTAACACTTTCAGAGCTTAAGGATAAAATAAATCCAGATGTCCTTTGTTTTACGGAAACTTTTGTAAAATCTGGAGAAGAAAAGAATATGATAATTAAAAACTATGAAATAGCGTCGTATTTTTCACGGAACAAAAAACGAGGTGGATCTTGTATTATGGTTAAAAAAAAAATGCCTTTTAAAAAGATAACTTGTTTTGATGACTTGGCTGTCTCGTTCCATTTTGAATGTTGTTCTGTGTTAATCCCCCATAGCAATATATTAATTATATGTTTATATCGAACACCGACTAAAATAAAACGACATTGTGATTGTTTTTTTCAAAAACTTGAATTGTTATTGTATAAATGTAATTATAAATATTCAAAAAAAAGATTGTAATAGCCGGCGATATAAACATTAATACACTAGTAAATGATAATGTTACGACTACATTTACATATATTATTAAAACATTTAATTTTCATCTGCATATTACAAGACCTACTAGAGGACAGTCCTGTATTGATCACGTTATTAGTAATATACCAAATGCCACTGCGAAAATTCTTCCACTTTCGTTATCGGATCACGAAACTGCTCAAATGTTAAGGTTTACCGTAAGCAAAAAGAAGGTCCTACCAAAAATTGTTTTCTCTTTCAAAAGAAGTTATTCTCAAGAAAACATTAATAAGTTTCAGTCTTATTTAGAAAGTTTATCGTTTTCTGATGTGTTTTTGGAAACTGACCTAGATCTAGCTTTCAATAAATTTTATGAACTGTTTCAACTGTTTTATAAACTTTGCTTTCCGGTAATAAAAATTAAATCTAACATTGGACCACATATAAAATGGATATCAAAAGGTATTAAAAAAAGTTGTTCTACGAAAAAAATACTACGTTACAAATATTACATTAATAAAACAAATCATAATAAAGTTGCATATAACAATTACACAAGGATTCTAAGAAGATGCATCAATTACGCAAAAAAACATAGTAATAATAAGTTTATACTCAATAGTAAAAATATTGTAAAATCAACTTGGAAAATTATTAAGAATGAACTAGGGCATATAGCAGCAGATAAACACATTGACTTAATTAAGCACAATAACTTTATAATAACTAAACCTATGAAAATAGCTGAAGCCTTTAATAATTACTATATTAATTTGACAAATAAAATAAATAATAAAATTATATACAGTAATACAAAAAATAGACTTCAAAATTCAATTTATTTAACACCGGTCGATGAATATGATATAAGTAAAATTATAATGACATTAAATAATACAAATTCAGAAGGTTATGATGGTATATGTACAAATGTTATCAAAGCGTGCAAAAATCAAATTAGTAAAGTATTAGCCTATTTAGTTAATTTATCAATGGAATCTGGCACCTTTCCAGAAAAATTAAAAACGTCTATTGTAAAACCATTATATAAAAAAGAAGAAAAAACACTAATGGAAAATTACCGTCCAGTGACATTGGTACCTATATTATCAAAAAATTTTGAAAAGGTCATGCACAAGAAGGTCATGACTTTCCTAAATAAGTTTAATAGAATAAATCCAACTCAGTATGGATTTCAAAAATCAAAATCCACGACACTGGCCGCTTTTAATTTAATAAAAAATATTTTACAAAATACTAATGACGGACTATTTACTACGGCCATCTTCTTTGACATGTCAAAAGCTTTCGACTTCGTATCACACGATCAGCTTTTGTTCAAATTAGATCAAAACGGAATTAGAGGCCAAGCATATCACTGGATTAAGTCATTCATACAAAACAGGCATCAATGTGTTGAGGTGCTAAAACTTGACAATAGACATGTAAGTCAAAGTTATAGATCCAAATTTAGAAAAAATGCGTTTGGGGTACCTCAGGGTAGTGTACTAGGTCCACTTTTATTTTTGATATATTTAAACGACTTACCTGAAATTACTAAATATAGAAGTATTTTATTCGCAGATGACGTCGCAGTAATAGTCACAACAAATAAAAATATGTCACTAACAAAACATAATTTTGACATTAATCAAACAATATTTGACGTAACTAAATGGCTAAGTAATAATAATTTAACAATAAACTTAAGTAAAACTCAATATATAAATTTCAATAATATAAATAATAATTTAATAAATATTAATTATAATGGACAAACTCTTTGTAGTGCAACTAATGTGACATTCCTAGGTATAATTATTGACAAAGAATTAAAATGGAAAGAACAAGTTTGTAAAATATGTAATAAAATAAACAGGTTCACGTATGCGCTTTATAGACTAACAAAAGTGGCAACAAAACAAACTGCAATTATGACTTATTTTGCATATATTGAGTCGATTATCCGCTACGGAATTATAATTTGGGGCAACAGTGCAGAGATTAATAAAGTTTTTATTGCACAAAAAAAATGTGTTCGTGCCATTCATGGTGTGGGCCCAGATGTTTCATGTCGACCTCTATTTAAGACACTGGGAATCTTACCCGTGCCTTGTTTGTATATATTAGAAGTTGCTAAATTTGTAAAACAACACGGGAAAAGTTTTTATAAACTTAACAAAGAAGTGGTATCCATGAACACGAGATACCCAGATCGGATAGTAATTAGCGAAATACCGAAAAGTAAACGCTTTAGCAAAAATTGTTACTGGATGGGTAAAACAATATATAATAAAATACCAAACATAATCAAAGATCTTCCTATAAAAACATTTCAAAAAAAATTATACCAGTGGCTTCTTCAAAAAACATTTTACTCCGTAAACGAGCTTTTAAATTACTGATGAAAACTTTTATAGGACTATAGCTCATAATTGACATTTTTTTGTTATTAACTGACATGGTGTATAATATTGTTTAATTTAATTTACTTTATTTGTTAATTATAATTTTTTTTTATTTTTTTATTTTAGTTGTACTTTTGATATCTTTAGAATATAATTGGATGGATTGTTTGTTGTTGCCAATTTAATGATTTAATAACGATTGATTTTGATGTGTTAATTTTGTATAAATATAATTTCTAAGAATAAATAAATTTGCATGTCTCCATTAGAGACTTAGTGTGTATGCATAGTATTTAACAGTATATCATGTAACATACATACTAAGAAGCAAATAAATAAATAAATAAATAAATAAATAAATGATGTTCGAACGATTGAGGCAAGTAATGCTCTTTAAGAAGTCGCTAGAGGTGAAACCTACGGACTGTTCCCAGCCATTCTCCCGCAAGATGGCCCTGAAGTCAACATTTTTAGTTTATTTGGATTTTTGTGTTATTTGAAAATTATTAAGTCGTAGGAGTAGACTTTGTGGTTATCGGATATTACATTTTATTGGAATGGGTCGTATCATTACCTCAAAACCCACCCAATTCGACACAAATTTTGATTATAACATCTGTCATTGAATATGGTGTCGTTTACACACACAGACGTATCCCTACGTTTACGAAGCTAGAACACTAAATGGCGTGTATGTAAAAAAACAAGTTTTTAATTTTTCTGTATGTGTAGATTGGCTTGGCAGAAAGAACTACAAAACGCTTTGTACGATTGTTATAAAAATAAAAGCTATTGGTGGAGCGACGAGCCTAAGGTTACCGAAGTCTAATTCCCGGTAGAACCTTAAACCTATTACGCGAGATATTAACCAAAGTGGACTGTATCTTTGAAATGCTTCTACGCTTATATAATGGCGACTATAGCACGCGGTACAATGCACTCGCTCTTCCCTAAACACGAACTATTATTTGCCAAATCTATGAAAGGAATCCTGCTTGATTAGGAGAAAACAAAATTGGAGCGGATTAACTATTAAACACAATAATGTCAAGCAGGAAATATTATTAGGAATGTTCACTCACCGGGGTGTTTCTTCTATGCTGTTGGGCACTATAGCTGCGACTTCTGGAAGATACTCTGGGTAGAATCTCTGGGGCCCCAGAGATACGTCGGGAGAGAAGCGGTGTGGTTCCAACAACGAGCGATAGGAGGGTATGAATGATATCGTTTGGAAAGGGATAAACGATTTGGCAAGCCCTACCGTCAAAAAAATAAGTACGAATGGTTTTCCGCGCAACCATCTCTCCCGCCCTTAAAGGATTTCCTTCAAAATTAACTAAAACAACTAGAGCTAAGATCAAACTAACAAAATAACTAACTAACGCTAAGATTACCTAAATTCAACTACAATTTCTAATCTAGAAAGCTAATAGGGGCACAAACGGACAACAGGACGCAGGTAAGACCCAACCGTGGTCTTAATGCGAGCTACCGTAATTACTCCGTCGGAACCGGGAAAGACCTCTTCGACAATTCCTAACGGCCCACGGAAAGGCGGCGTATTCTCTTTGGTGAGCACAACTACAGTTCCTACAGCTAAAGGCTCAGTTGCTGTGTTCCATTTTTGCCGAGACTGCAAAGTATGCAAGTATTCCATCCTCCATCGTTTCCAAAACGATTGCACTAACCGGTCTAATAATTTGTGGCGTGCGGAAATGCTAAGTCTGTTCTCATCCATATCTACGGTGGGCAAATACTTTAAAGGCGTTAAATTCAAAAAATGTGCTGGAGTTAGAGCCAGCGGTTCCGAGGGGTCACTAGACAACGTACGACAAAGTGGGCGGCTATTCATTACGCATTCAATTTGAGCGAGCACCGTACTTAGCTCTTCGAAGGACAAAATTTGATTTCCTATTACTCGGTATAAGTGACTCTTTAGACTCTTAATATTAGCCTCCCAATTGCCCCCAAAATGACTCGCGGCTGGGACGTTCAGAGACCACTCAATGCGGTTCTCGGCTAGAATGTGAGCGAACTCCGAATTATAATACTTGCTAGCTAAGAGCTCATGTAGTTTTGATAAAATGCGTTTTGCACCGACGTAGTTCGTACCGTTATCCGAATATAATTTACTTACAGGGCCACGGCGGGAAAGAAATCTTTTAAATGCACCCATAAAGCCTGCTGTGCTTAGATCACCAACGAGTTCTATATGCACCGCTCGTGTAGTTAGACATACGAAAATGCAGACGTAAGCCTTTGTGGATCTTATACCACGCCTGCGAGTGAGCGTGACCTTAAATGGACCAGCGAAATCAGACCCGGTGTGCGTGAAGGGCTTTACTGATTGTACTACTCTACAAGATCTAAGTTCCGCCATTTCCGGAAATGACGGCTTGGGGCGTGCCCGAAAGCAAGCTATACATCTGTGCACCCGATTGCGTATTAAACTACGTGCAGAAAGAATCCAATAATTCTGACGCAAAATAGACATCAGCAAGTCGGGGCCAGCGTGCGAATTCAATTTATGATGGTAATCGACTAATAAATTCATGATATGGTCTTTACGCGGTAAAACTATAGGGTGCCGTTGGTCGAAACTCAACTGCGAGTTGGCCAAGCGTCCACCTACCCTTACAATCCCATCCTGTAAAAGTGGCTTAAGGCGTTGAAAGGCGCGACTACAAGCTCTATTCGATTGTAATCTTGTAATTTCTTCAAAGAAATGCGCACGTCGAAGTCCACGCAATACTAGCGACTCGGCATAGTTGTAATCGGATGCTAAGACATACGGACGTCGCGGTAAAAGCTTCGTGAATCGACAAACGTAAATTACGCTACGCAATAATTTCGACCAAGAGGACAAGCGGTTCGCCAAAGCAATGATTGGAGAAACCTCGCTCGAAACGTTCGCCACTAGAGCGTGTCTCTTCTTTTCCGGCGGTTGTGACACTGACGAAGGTTCGAAATCGGTTATTGCCCATTGCGAGGGATCCAAGTGAACCCAAGCAGGTCCGTGGGACCAAAGCGAGTGGTCCATTATTTGCATCGGGGTGAGTCCACGGGATAGACAATCGGCAGGTTTATCCGTACCGGACACGTGATAAAAGTTCCGCGTTTCTAACTCGTCTTGAATCTTGGCCACTCGGTTTGCGACAAACGTATCCCAACGGTGGGGTGGAAAATGAACCCAGCATAAGGCGACGGTGGAGTCGGAAAAGGCAAATATCCTTTCTATGTGAACTCTATCCCTACATGCGCTAATAACTGCGGTTAAAAGCTTGGTGAGTACTAATATTGCGCAAAGCTCCAAGCGCGCCAGAGAGACAACCTTACGTGGGGGAGACTCTCGACTTAGAACTAATGAGGCTAATCGAATTTCTACGATTATTCTGGACGTGGAAATATACAACGCCCCCGTAAGCCTTCTCGCTGGCGTCTGCAAACCCAACGACCGTTATGACGCTATTTCTATCGACGTTTATATGACGCGGTATTTTAATTTCTCTTAGTAAAGGAAGTTCCTCTCTAAAACGCTGCCACAACCGAACAATGCTGTCAGGCGGCGAGTCATCCCAGTCGCATTCAAATAACCAAAGTTGTTTAATCAAAAGCTTAGCGTATAATACCACCGGAGCTACGAAACCCATGACATCCCATAATCTAGTAACGCATGACAGTATTGTGCGCTTTGTGCATTTCTCTACGGGCGGATTTACCTTAAGGCTAAACACGTCGGACTCTGGTGACCAACACAGATCGAGCACCTTGTGTTTATCAGAATCTTCGAATTCCTTTATCGCCGAAAGACGGTGTGGGATTGTGTCTAAAACCGGACGCGAATTACTAGTCCACTTGACAAGATCGAATTGACCCGATTTCATGAGCTTTATAACCTCGGCGGTGGTTAGGGTGGCCTCCTCCACGCTATCGACCGAGTACACAAAATCATCCATATATAATCCGCTCTCAATTGCCCTCTTAGCTTTAGGATAAGAGGGACCTTCATCGTGGGCGAGCTGTCTCACCGTGCGTAACGCATGAAATGGGCTCGACTTTAAACCAAAACAAACGCGGTTAAATTCAAACACCATTAGTGGTTCCTTTGGGTCGAAACGATATAAAATGCGTTGGAATCTACGGTCGCATTCACGGACCCCTATGCTAAGAAACATTTGGCGAATATCGGCGGATAGTGCTATACTAAACAAATGAAAATTGGCTATTATGTTAAACAAACTGCCCTGTAAATTTTGCCCACTATAGAGGATATCGTTAAGCGACAGGTGAGTGCTAGTTTTAGCACTAGCGTCGAGCACTACACGTAACTTAGATGAAAGTTTGTCCTCCCTAATGACCCCGTGGTGTGTGTAATACGGCGGTGTGTCTTCGTAGTTATGTAATTTCGAAGCCACAAGTGATATGTAACCTTCCCTTATATATTCGTTAATGACGCCGTCATAAGCTTCCTTTAACTGGGGTGAAGCGAGCATCCTACGCTCCAAGCTGTAGAAACGTTTTTCCGCCATTTAACGCGAATCGCCGAGAGATAAAACATCTCCTTTAAAGGGTAGCGCTACACTATATCTACCGTCGCGACCACGAACGGTCGTGCGGACGTAAATTTCCTCGCATAATCTGTCATCTGAGCTAGCTATGGGTGGGATGTTCACCTCCTCCATCTCCCAAAATTTGCGGACTAACGACTTGAGCGGTTCGACAGCCATACCACAATAAGAGGTTGCCGAAATACTATCTATGATGGGGGCGGAGCCAACGATGACATAGCCCAATACGGTTTCCAGTGCGTAAGGCGCGGTATGCGAGGAGTTGTTTATTGTTTAACAAAAGATGAGGGAAAAGCGATGCTCCAATGAGCATGTCTATGTTTCCAGGAACGGCGTAAGTGTCATCTGCTAGAGTCAAATTTTTAAATTCAATCATTGCCGAGGTGTCAACCAAAACGGTTGGCAGCCGTTCAGTGACCCTATCTACTACTAGTGCATTTATATCAAAGTTAACATTACGATCTATCCGAGAATAAAATTTTTAATTTATATATCCCTGGGTAGCTTTACTAGTACCTCCGATGCCTGTGACTACGGGACATGAAAGTGACCTATTTATTACTAAGCCTAAGTGCTGACAACATTGTCGCGTTATAAAGCTATTTTGGGCTCCGCTATCCAGCAGTGCACGGACGCTTTGTTCGTATCCACGCGAATCCCTAACCAAAATACGTGCCGTACCCAGTAACACGGTTGAAGGAGGTTGTGCTCCCATATTTGCCAATGAGCACAGAGCGACATCACCAGGTCGACCGCTAGAATCGTTGACTTTAGTAGGGGTGAATTCCTTGTCCGTTTTACTTGACGCCGCTATGTTGCTATTTTCAAAATGTAATAGCGTGTGATGTTTCCTGGCGCACTTGCTACATACGGAACGAGAATTGCATTTTGCAACTAAATGCTTATCGCTTAAGCAGTTCAGACATAGGTTGTTTGTCTTTACTAATTTATAACGTTCGCTTGGTGAATATTTACGAAAAATCGCACAATTGTATAAATTACCGTGTTTATCTTTACATATGATACAGGCATGCTGAAGTGGTGCCGACGTAGCGGTTACGTACGTTAACGACCCTGCTATTTTAGATGGTTGAGTCTGTCTTCGGTCGACGCACTTTTTAATCTCCTGTTTAACGTTCGGGGAGCGCTGCATCACCTTTATTTGATCTCGCACAAACGATGCTAATGAATGAAAGGAAGGCATCTCCGAGCTACGATGCTCCATTTCAAACGCACGCACGGTGTCGGGGTCTAATTTCTTTAGTGCAATATGGAGAAACACCACGTCCATAAGGTCATTAAATTTCAAATTCTTAAGTGCAGCCACCGATGCCACAAATTTATCTAAAAACTGCTCTAAGCCGTTGATGTTCGCGGATGATATAGGTTTAAGATCGAATATCTGGTTCAAATATTCGGAAGCTAACATTCTCCTATCTTCATATTTAGTTTTAAGTGTTTCGAATATTAACAAGTAATTGTTTGCTGTAGGTGTAAAACCCGAGCAAATTGACTGTGCCCTGCCACTAAGTTTACTAATTAAGTAATATAATTTTTCAGCGTCCGATAACGATGGGTTATTGTGTATATTGTTTTGAAAACTACTGAAGAAGAAGGGCCATGTCTTAATATCACCAATGAATACCGGAATATCTATTGGCGGCAACCTAATTGAGTCACGTGGACGTACCTGTATTTCCGGCTTTGCTTCGTTTTGAGATGGAGATTGTAAGAGTTTCGCCGTTCTTTTCACGCGACACAACATATCCTCAAATGCCAGAAGCGGTTGGTAGTTCACTATATATTTCGGGTCGATTTGTAATTCCAAATGATTAATTTGGTCTAATATTCTTTCGTAATCCGTCCGCAAAGAATCCACCGTTTCAATTTCATTCAAAAAAGTTTTCCGCACTGCTTCTACATTAATACAATACAATACAATACTCTTTATTGCACACACAATAATACAAAGAACAACAAACTATAGATAAATTTATGTACAATTAGGTGGCCTTATCGCTAAACAGCGATCTCTTCCAGACAAACCTTGGTGAAGGAGATCTTTTACATACAAAAATATAGAAGTGTGCATAAATAGTAGATAAAAAATCATGCATAACACATAACATATATGTATTTATATATATATATATATATATATATATATATATATATATATATATATATATATATATATATATATATATATATATATACATTATCATACACATATATACATATTTATACACATACATATTTATACATATACATATTTATAAATATTCTTGTAACACATTATAGCTACACATTATATACATACCATATATACACAAACCTTATCAAGTATAGTAGATATGATAATGAAATATATTAAGTAGAACACATATTTAAATAATAATTTTTAACCATTTTTTTGAAAGACTCAATGTTTTGGGCTTTCTTGATTGTTAAAGGAAGCGAGTTCCATAATTTAATTGCTTTGACACAAAAGGAAGAATTAAAAAATTTTGAATTGTGAGCAGGCATTCGCAAAATAAGTTTATCGGATAATTTGGAATGATCTTTATCTGCACCCGCAAACTCAAATTTTTCCTTTAAATACTTCGGTGTTTTAGGATCAAATAGTACACAGTACAGTTGAGATAGAATGTGAGTATTCCGACGAAGTCTGATAGGAAGCCACTTGAGTTTAGTACGAAACTCAGAAACATGATCATATTTGCGGAGGCCAAATATGAACCTAATAGCGGAATTCTGAAGATGCTAAAGTTTATTTAATTGATCTTCAGTAAGATTAGAATAGCATACATCAGCATAATCAAGGATAGGGAGTAACAAGGACTGTGCCAGTAAAATTCTAGTAGGAATCGCTAATGAGTTACGCAAACGTCGTAAGGAAGATGATGCCGCGAACATCTTTCTACTGGACTCTTTAGTAGGGACCAAGAAAGATTTTGATCAATGTGTAATCCTAGGTCTTTTACAGATTTGCTAAAAGGTATCACAACACCATCAATAACAATAGGTGGTAGGTTATCCCAACAAATTCTGGAAATTACAGTACTATTTCCAACAATAATGGCTTGGGTCTTATTGGGATTTAAATTGAGCCCGAACGACCTGCTCCAATCATGTATTGCAGCAAGATTCATATTAGTGTCATTGATGGCATTGGGAAGGTTCTGGAGTGATGTATGGGAGTAAACTTGAAGATCATCTGCATACAAATAGTAGAGAGAAGAAATTCGTGAAGTAACAGAATTAATAAACACAGAAAAAAGGAGAGGAGACAACACGCCATCTTGTGGTACACCAGCAGTTAGTTCACACCATGAAGATGTGGCACCCCCTACCATAACCCGCTGCCGGCGGCCACGCAAATAGCTTTGAAACCATTCAATTGCCGCTGGAGATATGTTAATAGAGCGTAGCAGACTCAGCAATACATCAAAATCGACGGTGTTAAAAGCATTACCGAAATCCAGTAGCGTAAGTAATGTGAGCTGCTTTTGGTCCATACCCCAGCGAATATCATCTGTGATTTTAAGTAAAGCTGTAACCGTACTATGACCAAGTCTGAACCCCGATTGAAAGGAGTCAAGAAGGGAGTTTTTATTTAGGAAGAGGTTAAGTTGTGCAAAGACTAAACGTTCAAGGACTTTCGAAAGGAATGGAAGGATAGATATAGGTCGATAATCTGAGGGAGAACAGGGGTTCTTCTTTTTAGGAAAAGGAATGATATTTGCTTCCTTCCAAATTCGAGGAAAGGATTCAGAGGATATGGAGTAATTGAAAATATGAGTTAAGATAGGGAGAATAATGTCAATCAGGGGGACGATCATTTTACGGCTAATTTCATCACATCCGATGGCACTTGACGATATGGACAAAACGCTCTTTTTAACATCACAGTCGGAAAATTGATTGAAGGTGAACGGCGAGAAATTAGGAGTTGATGCTTTGGACAGATTGTTTAAAGTATATGATTTTATATTATCGTTTGAAAACGAAGAGGTAGATGAGAAATGTTGATTTAATGATTCAATGTCAACGTCTTCATTCGAAATAGTAGATTCTTTAGATTTTCCGACTCCTATAGATCTGAGAAACTTCCAAATTTTTGCAGGGTCTCCGTTCTCGACTGATCTCTGAACATGGCGTTGTTGTGCGTCTCTACAAATTGTATTGCAGCGATTCCGTATGCTCCTATACTTGTCTCTATTGTGGTCCGATTTATCACTGTTATAAATAAGCCTAGCTTTATTTTTCTTATTTAATAGTGATTTAATATCGTCTGTTAGCCAAGGCGCAGGGGTGTGTTTAACTTTAAGTGGTCTGATTGGTGCATGGGTGTCATAAAGGTCAATCAAAATGTAATTAAATGTTTCCACTTTTAAGTCTATAGAATCTGCAGAGTATACAGCAGACCAGTTAGCATTCCGGGAATCGTCTTGTAAACGTTCTATATTCATCCCACTAAAATTCCGTAGCATCAGTACCTTGCCTCGAAGTTTAGGAGTACGTATTTTATATGAAAGAAAGATGAGGTCATGATGAGAGAATGCCACAGCTGCACATTGACCATGCTTTGACACGTGATCAGGAGATGAAACTATGATAAGATCTAACAGGGATGAAATACAGTTAGGCAAGGTGTGTGTAGCATTAAGCGGCAGAATATGTAAATTACACGAGTCAGTAATAGAGCGCAGCTTTTTAGTGCGGTGATTATTCTTTAACATACAAGTTTTAATGATGCAAGCATGTCTGGAAAATGTGCCGGAATACTTTGGGCATTAATATGAATAACATTGAAATTTTTCAGAACATCTGAGAATTGGGAAGATATGACTTCGTTTAGAGGAGTGAGATCTGTTCTGTGAAAACTATCGTCACTACTGCCGCTTTCTGAGTAAGGTGTCACAAAGGAATCATTACTTGAATCTATATAATTGAGCGACTCAAAACTCATCATAAGCCTTTCTTTTTATGAACAATATATGATATGGTAATGCGTATATATATATATATATATATATATATATATATATATATATATATATATATACATATATATATATATATATATATATATATATATATATATATAGCGATATAAAACGATAAAAATAATATATAAATATATACTCGTAGATAAATAATATAAATAAGCAAAAACTAACTAGTTCTTCTTCACCAACCAGCGTTACCAGAAGATCGATCGATCAAAAACGCAACTAAACTATCAGTAATAAAGTAGTATAGGCTAATAATATTACAAACAGTAGCACAAATCGATATTACAAACAAATAGAGAAATTAACACTAGGTCTTAAAAGTAAACAAATTAATTTTATTGAAAAATTTTTGTAAGCCAATAAGTTAATGTAAAACTTTGAGTATGAGTTGGCTGTATGGTCATTCCATCTTTGCCTATATTGATATCAAGTATCAACAAGATTTACTTTGACAGACTTACGTCAATGTGGAACATGGGCGTGCAACTTAGAACATTATTTTGAGAACAAATTGATATCTTTTTGTGCTGCCATCTTTCGTGTGGGGCACGTAAACTAAGACTTACTTTTAACGAACTAGAGGGCACAATTATGTATTAAGTCTATGCAAAGGAAACAATCCATGTGCTACGTACATACGCAATAAACATTAAACAATAATGGCGGTCGCTACTCACTAATAGTAAAGCTAATAGTATAAAAATCAAAATCACTAATAGTATAGAAATCAATTTAATATTATTCCGATTTCTAGTGCATTTATATACTGTGCTGTGTGTGTATTTAGAAAGGATAAAACCGATTGTGAAATTTACAATAACTACATTTGTGATCGGATCTTTGAGGATCGTTTTTTATATCCTCGAACCAAGACTTCCCAGAACCCAGTCTTAACCTTGGTAAGTCTATTAAAAGCTTTCACACTGTCATGTTTAATAGCAATTCTTTTTGCAGTAAGCCCTAGATTATAACGCAGGGTAAGGTTTACAATTCACACACTGGCTTAGCAATAAAAGCTTATTCACTTTTATCGGTTTCTTTGTTAAATATTAAGCTTTAGTCGTATTTATCATTAGAGTCATGTCATGTGTCCCCTCTACCAACTCTTTTTTGGAAATGTGGAAAGTATACTCAATGGTAGCATATATAATGTAATTAAAAGGAAAACTATCGCAGCAAATTAGAATTAACAAGTTGGATTAGTAAAAATTTTGTTACAACTCCATAGAAAATGACATAAAACAACATTATAACTTTGTAATGCTATTGTGAACTGTAAGAAATAAGCATTTTATGAAGAAATCTTACTTACTTACTACTTTCACTTATTTTTTAGTTGGTAGTTATTGTTGTCCCTTTCGAAGTACTCATATAATGAAATAGCCTCACACAGTTTCATTTGTAATACTCTTGGTTTATGCGGGTGACCCACAGTATAATTTAGGGTAGTAACAGATTACCTAATTGGTAAAGTTTTCGATTATTACTTATAACATTATTTTGAATGATTTTAATAGAAAAAAAAGCATGTATCACAATAAAAAATATCTACATATAGAGTGTAACTTCATCTTTTTGTAAATTTTAAGTATTTGACTGCTTTATTACACACCTTAATTGCACAGATCGGCAAAGAGTGCCTACTTAGTGGTAATGATTCTTGTAATAATAAAATAGATTCTGTAAACAGTTTTTATAAATGCAGAAAGTTTTTAAAACCATTACCTTGGCAGAGGGAAATAACCATGCGGGGCGAGTCCATTGGGTTTAATGGTTTAAGGTGTGGCCCGCCACGCACTTGGCCCGTACTTTTTATTTTTTATTTTGTGATGTGAATGATTACAATGAAAATACATTAATTTATTCCTTAATATTATAATAACACTTGAATGCCTCATTGGTCTAGTGTCGTAAATGCAATTGTTGACCATGAGATCCTGGGTTGGGCCAAAATCTGTTTTTGGGTATTTCTAATGTACATATTAACACAATTTTTTCCAAATTTAAAAAGGTTAATAAAAAATTGATTTTAAGACAATTTGGTTATTGATACCTTTTTTATGGATACATCAGAAGATACACCTGATATAAAAAAATAGCAGGTGATTATAGACATAAGATATTAATGCAATTACGAAAAACTTCATTCACATGTTCCTATAACATATTATATCTATGCCAAATATCAATCATCTATGTTCAATAGTCTTTGAGAATTCAAAACCAAATCTTTGACAAACAGACATAAAGAAAGACACACAGCGAGGTGACTCTAATAGTGATTGAATTTTGCTAAATTTAGAATGAAACAACATTTATCAATGTTGCTTAATTAAACCCCACGCGAGCGAAGCCGCGGGTAAAAAGCTAGTAATTATGATATATGGTATGTAGCAGTGAACAAAACAAGCCCAAGAGAGTTTTATGTGTTACTTATATACTTTCACTACTATTACAGGTTTAGATGCTGAAACATTAGGAATTGAACCCACATCACTTATACCGGGTGTACTTTCTTCACAAATTTCTACTACAAGATCACACGATAATCGTATAAGAGGTATTTAATTTATTTTTTTAAAAGAAGAGGCGGCGTGGAAACGAGTATGCGGCTCACCTGATGGATAGTGACTACCGCCACCCATGTAGGACCACAACAGCAAAAAAAAAAAGAGTAGGCTCATTTCTTGAAAGTCCCAAATTGTATTGGTCCAGAAAATTCTCTGGTGGTAGTATAATATTGATAAACTCTTAATTATTGTAACTATATTCTATTACTATACCAGCAAGTGTGCGATTAGTTAAAGATTTAGTGACTGGAAATTAAATGATAATGTCCTCCAGACTGAATTTCGGTCACTGCGGCCAGCCTCAACGGAGACTAGCCATCGGCGTGGGACAGGATTATAGTGCCCAAATGTATGCGCAAGCACAGGTGCACTATCTACTCCATCACTCTCATATTCCGATCGGACGTAAACCGACACGACCGGAGAGATATCAGGCGCAGGACCAACGGCTTTACGTACCTTCCGAAGCACGGGGGTGATATACCGTCAATTTTCTGACTCCGGGCAGCTATTGAGAATTTCTTGATGGAAAAACCCAATAATTAATTTTTTCGTCCGACCCGGGATTCGAACCCAGGACCTCACGATCAGAAGTCGCGCCAATACAACTACTAAACCAACGAGGCAGTCAATTTTTAAGGCTGGAATTTACTATAATAATAACAAGTACAACATTAAGATTTAATATCCTGAGAATCTTTTTAGCTGAAACAAGTCAAAAGGCTTTATATCTAAACCTGGCTCACAACTCACTAGGTAAATAACATGTGGGGTAGGCAGTTGACCGAAATTATTCCTGTATCCAAACCTAGGAACGGGTTAGTCGTGGTTGCACCTTGCTTTTGTTGCATCTGAAATAACTAGAACTTTGAGAGGAAGCACTCCAGACTCAAAACTTTTGCAGATATAACTTCAAATTTTTGTTATCACTGGTCCGCAAGCCATGCAGTAGGAATGCTACTTTTTTGCACTGTGCACACAGCAGCACTGCCAGCTCCAAAAGCATTCTAATAGTATATTGCATAATATGTATAATATCATTACAATGCAGTAGTTAGAATTAAAATTCTTTAAAAAAGAGATTCCAATACAATCAGGTCTACGCTGTCATTATTTCATCTGATCTCTATATGATTATCTGTTTGGCATACTTTTTTCAGATACATTGATTAAAAGAAAATGTACAGATAAAACATAAAGAAAATGTTAAACAAAATAATGATTTCAAAAAACAAAATATAAGACAAAAAAGTCAAGTAACAGCAGCAGAAAAAATTGAAGCTTTACGATTTTGTGCAAGTGTACGTATATATACTTTGTTAAATAACATTCAATATTGAAATTATTTTTTGTAAGATATCTTTTTATCGCATATTTAGTATTTACTTGTATTTCCTCTTGTGTCAAATATTTTATTGCTTCTTATTATTTAAAAAGTGCTCATAACATTTTATTTCTTTGCAGAAAATAAGTTGCTGCCACAAGAATGTGAAGATACGGCAGATATACTACTCCTGTTTGATCAATTGTTTGATTCTTTTAATGGAGGTTCCTGTAAGAAAACATACAGGATCTATAAAAATTGTGTAAAACCAAATTCATTGTTTAAGTTAGTAGTTAAGTGTTATTTTGTCATTATCGATTTTAATATGTCTGCCTTTTAATATTTTATTGCACCATCTCTTATGCAATCTTTGAGGGTCTGAACTATGTACAATTAACTTGATCAACAAATTTATGATAAGGGTCCTTACTTTTTATGTTTATGTCATGTTGGAAATTTTAATTTGATATTTATTAACAATTTAATGACTCGAAATATCCCATTTAGGGGGAATCATTGGTCAAATGTTTTTATTTATTTTTGTTATAATCTCCTCAACACATTATGAAGTTCTGTGAAAGTTCAAAAACGTTTTTCTTGAAACTACAAATTTGATGTATTTGCTTGGTGTGGGGTTGTCTTACAAAGATCATCATTACAATTATTACATCAATTACATACTATATTAATTTTTGTAATTGCTTGTATGTGTGGTCGTAATTACGTCGACGGAAGTGCTATTCTATTGTATATTAAAGTATTCTAAGGTATGTTATAATACATATATGAAATGCTCATTTTGTTGAAAAAAATATATTGATTTACACATGTAAACAATGGTATAGTGGGCATAAGAAAGTCACTTTTGTAAATTATTTGTATTTTAAAAAAGTGTAGTTATTACACACATTTAAAAAAATAGTTATGTTAGGTACCAAAATATAATAACGTTATCAAGTACATATTTTAAAGATTAATAATGCTGCTCCAAAATGTATCTTTTAATATTAAGTAAAAGATGCAACAATTAATTGATACTAATTCTTAAAATTATCGAAGAGGAGCAAACCTTTGGAGAGGATTCAATTATCAGTGTGCTCTTAAATGGGTAGTAGTTGAGTCTTTCTTGTGGATACCACTGTTTTTCTTGGTATTACTATTGGAGCCATGCGACTGACATTGAAGCCATATTTGTTTTATATAAGAGAGAGACGTACGTTCAATTTATATTATTAACTTTGGCATAGCAATATATTTATGAAAATGTAATAATATAATATGTATTTTTTGTATTTATTTTATTTTATTGATATTTATGTATATTTATCTTTTCATTTTAATTTATAATTATATATTTATAGAAACCAACCAGATGAGAAAACTATACAGATACCCCAAAAATAATAATAATAATTCATTACTGACATTTTCATAGTTCACATACTTTTTACAAATATATACAATACATTATGAGTACCAATTTGAAATGGGTAGAAACCTGCTTCTCCTAGCTAGGTTTACTTAGTAACCTGTATTTAGGAGAACAGTCCCATCTCCCCTGTTGATGAGGAATACATAGTTGTATTGTTTAAATTAATTTAATTTTTTGTATAAAGAAATCATAAAATTTTATAGACATAATAAGTGATCTCTCTCTCTCTCTCTCTCGCGCGCGCGCGCGCGCGCGCGCGCGCGCGTGTGTGTGTGTGTGTGTGTGTGTGTGTGTGTGTGTGTGTGTGTCAGTGCATGTACATGTATTAAATTTGTTTTATAAAATACCTCCTTACTTTTTTATGTGTATGTCATGTTAAAAATTGAAATTTGCTATTTATTAACAATGATTTCAAATATCCTATTTCGGGGAAATCATTGGTCAAATGTTTTTAATTATTTTTGTTATAATCTCCAACACATGAAAAGTTTTCTGAAAGTCGCAAAGGTGTTTTTCTTGAAACATTACAAATTTGATGTATTTGCTTTGGTGTGGGGTTGTCTTACGAATGTCATTATTACAATTATTACATTATTTACATACCTGCATTAATTTTCATCTTTTTATAACTCGTTAAATAAAAATATTTTAGTTTTCAATCTCTGAAAATTTGCTAACTGCCAAAATGTGAGCGGTAAAATACCTTCTATTTACTACCTCTTCGTTTGGAGTGGAGGTCATTTTACCAGTAAATAATCCAGATTTTATAATATATTATTAGCATCTTGCTAACAATTTCTTCATTCAACTTCCATCTCTTTTTTAACTTCCTGAAATCTCATTGTAATAGGTAAAACTTTGTTTCACAGCATATACGTTCCGAGTTATGCTTTAGACACTTTTTATAAAATCTTTGATTAAAGGAATTAAACAAAATCAAACAAAACTGACTAACAGAAGTTATTATAACAGCCCCGAATTAGCACACGTAGCATTGGCCGCTCCCCGAGCATAACACCTTGCACGGCGATAGATCTAATACAGGTTTTTCCATTGCTGCTTATAAAAGTCCACTGCTGAACATAGGCCTCCCCAATAGCCTCATAGGGGGGGGGGGGGATTTTGACATGTTGCCACGCTTGTTAAGTTGTAACAGTTATTATTCTAAGTAGACCATTTTAAATTTATTCATACTCGTGTAATTGAAGTGTTTGTCTGTACCTAAAATTGAAATAACGGACTTCTGTTAAACTCAGGGGATTATTTGAATACTGAGTGCGCGAAAAGTGACGACTAAAGGCATGGCGGGTCGAACGATGAAGTAGACAGTATTAGTGTGGTTCGAAAGAAACCAAAACAAAATGGCGGACTTTGGACAATATACTTGCTATGAAGTATCTTTGCTCTCTTGGGGTAATTAAAAATGTTTTGAAAATAAAATCAAAACAAAGTTGTTAAAGACAAATATTTATTGAACATTAATTATTAATATGTAATGACTTATTTGCACAAATTCAAAGACAACCTAATACATGTTGGTTAAAATTCGTGCTTTACTCCTAATTTTAGGTATTTTATCAGGTTACACTTAGGTATATGTCAGCTTACTTATGCATCATCCGTAGTTCATTTTCTCCCACATCACTATCTAAGAACGTAAAGTACAGATGGGTGTCCCTCAAGGCTCAATTCTTGGCCCATTCCTATTTTTAGTGTATATTAATGACTTACCTTCCCTTGTAGGGGATAAACAGGTGATCTGTTTCCTTGTGTCGCCTCTTACGACCCTCCGCACACCGCCACTACACGGTAAACACCACCACAAGGTAAGATGGAATACCTCATTACCAGTTTCACTCACGATACCAAAAACAACAGCATTAAGCTACTACTTCACGCTAGTATTTCAAGCTCTAATGTTAAGGCTCTTTAAAACAGGAAAGGTCCATTTTTAGCTGTAGACTTTTACATGATGACGCAAAAGAAGAAGAAGATTATCATTTTGATTGAAACTACTTTTACGGAATTGATCGCGTTTAATTTATTTGATTTTTAATTCTCAACGTTTTAGGTGCTTTACAGCACCCATGGTCACGGGGACTGAGGTGACGTACGCTACTCTAAGAGCAATTATAAATGCTCCCATTTAGCAGTTTACTACGTCATGCGTATAAATCTTAATTCTTTTGAAATAAAATTTCCCCTTTCGATAAGTGTAAGTATCAAATAAAGAGAATTATTTTTTATTTTAAATTTCAAAAGCATTCTTGCTGTCTTTGTCCTATTAACTTAATTATTGCTTACTTTGGTGTTAATTGTAAATTGATCATTGACACCATTTAACCATGTTTGTTATAAATCTTTTATTATATATATTTTTTAATTACTGCCATCGTAGCATTTTTGCAAAATCCATAACTAGTTGATAGCTTAATATGAACTTTATCTCCTTTATCATCAAACCAAAACATGTTCATGATCATATTTTCGCTCTTAACATCCTCAGTCCTCAAAACCTATGACATTTGCATTGTAATGTAGTGAGGAGAACACTAGCATCTCATCAAGCATTTAGAAACACAAGCACTCTGCCATGCTCAAGCGTTGTTCTTTCGTTTGCTTAAATATAATTGAGTTTATATCTGGTTTAATTAGTATTTATGTAAGGACATTTTTTAATGTTCGTCTTTGCCAAACAATTTGTCTTCGAAATTGTACTATCTTCCACGATATTCATATTATGCTGTACTAACTGCACATTCAGGAATATTTGGGTGTAGCCATAGTCAACGATATCAGTTTTATTGAAATATTATTTCTTAGTATTAAAATAATATAAATGTTGCTTTATGTGATTATATGGTACCTTCCACAATTTATTAGATACAATACAATATTTATTTGCATTCCATAATGTGGATTGATTATAATTTCGCAAATGGTTTGTGAGGTTGTCTTATGTATGAGTATGTTATAATACATATATAAAATGCTGATTTTGTAAAAAAATATATTGATTTACACATTTACAATGGTATAGTGGGCATAAGAAAGTCACTTTTGTAAATTGTTTGTATTTTTAAAAGTATAGTTATTACACACATTTAAAAAAAGTTTTGTTACCAAAATATGATAACGTTATCAAGTACATATTTTAAAGATTAATAATGCTGCTACAAAATGTATCTTTTTATATTAAGTTAAAGATGTACCACTATTAACAATTAACTGATGACTAATTCTTGAAATTATGGAAAAGAAGCAAACCTTTGGAGAGGATTCAATTATCAATGTGCTCTTAAATGGGAAGTAGTTGAGTCTTGTGGATACCACAGTTTTTCTTAGTATTAGACATTGAAGCCGTATGTGTTTTATAAAAGAGAGCCGTACGTTCAATTTATATCTTAAATTGAAATTTAAAGTCGCGTAGAGAAAAATTTAAAGAAATAAATATATTAACTTTGGCATAGCAATAATGTATGTACAATAATGTATGTATTGTTGTACATATATATATATATATATATATATATATATATATATATATATATATATATATATATACTAATGTATGTACATAAAAACATAAAAGCTTTCATAAGAATAAAGATGTTTATACTTTAAAAGCTAAGAACAAACATAAGCTTGTAACACCAGTTACTAGACTCCACTGAGTCAGTAGTGCTTTTATGGGGCAACATATACGCTTTTAAAACAAAATTTCAGAAAATGTACAAAATTTGTCAATAAATAAGTTGAAATGTTTTATTTAAGGAAAAGTGTACAAAAAGTGTTATTATAATATCAAAAAATACATCAATAATAACCCCTGTGATTGAGGTGATCGCCACCATGCCTGTACTATTAAAATTTATTTAAAAAATGTATAAACAAAATGATTGTAAAGTGAAATATGTTTTAAAAAACGTCCCGCTGGGTTTCTGGTTGGTTCTTCCCAGGACAGAGGTATCTGTAGTAAATAAAACATGACTTTCAATAAGTATTATGTAATAATCTATATTTAATAATAATAATTCTATTGTATTGTATTCTCTGTAACATAATATATTTCCTAACTTAACTAACCAGTTAAAAAGAATATGTTTAAAGAAATCAATTGATATTGTGCAAATATTGTTAAATTTAACACATCTAATGTTATTAATTTAGGCAAGAAATTTTTAAACAATAAACATTTTAAATATATCCGGTTTTTATTTTATTAATAGGAACTAGCAATTAGCACAAGAAATATAAAGAACCATTAATTACATTGCAGCACTTATGCAATGTAATTAATGGTTCTGAAAATATAAAATTGTAAAGTGCAAATAAAGGGCGGGCCCAAAGCACTCTTAATTTTACGCCACCTGACGGTTGGGCACGGAACTTAACGTAAATAAAACTTGAGTTGCTCATCTATCTCTAGTATATAGTCAGTAATCTATGATGTGGAAATTAATAATTTTACCCTTTTTAATTACATTTTTATCAAACAATTGAAATCATTTTAACTTAAAACTATAATTTGTAATAATTTTGAAGTATCGGTAGAACGCAGTAAACAAATGCATATACTGAAGTAATGATCCGACTTAACCCTTAATAAAACGCTGGGAGCTATAGTTCCCACCTCCTAAAATGTAGAAAATTTAATTTAATTTTTAAATGGTAACACTTAACACAATTATTATATTTCTAAACGCATGCTTAAGATGTCAGGGAGCCTTATTACTGGCAACATTTTTCAGAAAAGTGTCATGTCTTATCAAATACGACGTCAAAGTCAGGTGTAGTGATTTGGCGGCCCAAAACGACGTTTTTTTCAAAGTTTTTAGTGTAGTGCTGAAAAAAAATTAGGTAAGCAGATTTGATTTTAAGATATGCAAACTAGACTATATTTAGGTTGTGTAAGACATAAAACTTGTCCAGAAACTTTTATTTGCAGCTTGGGAAACTCGACTGAATTTGAGTCTATAAGTGGGAAGATATTATCCCAGTGTTCGTCATTGCTCTCTGAAAAATATGTATATATAAAATCTCTCTGTCCATTGATCGAATGAAGATTATTATGTGCATTTTATCAGTTATACTATCCGTTTATTTCGTGATCAGATAATTAGACAAGTGTTTTATTATATTATAAAGATTCTTTATTTACTTTGTTTTAGAAAAAATGCCGCCGAAAAAACTTACTGACAAGGCGATTCAAAACCTTCTAGATAATGATGATTGGTCGGATATTGATTCTGATGATGATTTAGTTTACGGTGATTTTATAATAAGTCCTTCAAGGTCATTATTGCAACAAAATGAGGAAGATAGAATTGAGATGCGGCTTGAAGAGATATTTGGAGTGAATGATTTGAGTGAAACAGAACATGAAGAAATTACAAGTACAGTACAACCATGTGAGAATTTACTAGATATATTAGACTCGGAACATAATATACAAAGTGAGGCACTGCTAGATGGAACAGGGCTAGATAAAATTCAAGAAAATGTCACCACCGATGATCCTCTTCAACAAGTAGCCATTTCTAAACATGTTGGGCAAAGCGGCAGTACCATAGAAGAGAATTTAGTAAGGGAGGAGGATTTGCAAGCCCTACCAAGTTCTACAGTGCCAAGAAATAGATCTCAGCCACGGAAATGGAAAATGTGTAGAACGACTCATAACATTCCTAACTTTGACAGAAAATTTCAACCTAAGTCTGAATTCAACCATAAAACTAAAACCAATAACAATTTTTGAAAATTTCTTCCCGGATTATTTAATACAAGTGATTGTTGAACAAACAAACAGATATGCCCACTACAAACAAAGTAAAAACTGGGTTCAAGTCAATGAACATGATATCAAAGCATATTTAGGTATTCTTATTCTAATGGGCTTGAATCCATTACCAGATATGGAACTTTATTGGTCAAGTGATCCCTTCTATAACAACCCTGAAATTTCTCGTGTATTTCCAATAGCAAGATTCAAGAAAATAACAGAAAATCTTCATCTTAATGACAACAGCATCGAACCCTTAAGAGATTCACCAAATTATGATAAATTATATAAATTGAGACCATTGATCACAACATTGAATGAAGTATATCAGAACGAGGCATACAATTCAAGTGTACAGTCAATCGACGAGTGCATGGTGAAATTTAAAGGCAGGTGCTCATTAAAACAATATATGCCCAAAAAACCCATTAAAAGGGGGTTTAAAGTGTGGGCCAGATGTGATGCAAAAACGGGATACTTATACCAATTTCAGATATATACAGGAAAAGGTGATAGTATTCAAGATGAAGGTCTGGGCTACAATGTTGTGATGAAACTTAGTGACAACCTCCCTATGAATACATTACTAGCCTTTGACAATTTCTTTACTGGTTGCAATTTGATGGAAGACTTATATGATAAACATATTTATGCTGTAGGAACAGTAAGAACGAATCGAAAAGACCTCCCGGAAATTATGAAAAAGCAACCAAAACAGTTAAAACTACAAAAGCATGAGTTCTCAGTGATGACATCGGAACCAATAACAGCCATAAAATGGCTTGATACAAAAGACGTTACATTGCTAACGACAGCACATCAACCATTGGACATCACATACGTAAAAAGAACTCAAAGAGATGGTACAAGAGCAGAGATTCTTTGCCCGAGAGCAATTGCGTCTTACACAATGAGTATGGGTGGGGTTGATTTGTTTGATCATTATAGATCTTCTTATCCAATCAACCGAAAATCAAGAAAATTTTGGATGCGTTTATTCTTTTTTATGTTTGATGCATCCATCATTAATTCATATATAACTTATGGTGCAACACATGTCACTACAGGACATTCACACCGTGAATTTAGACTACGTTTGGCACGAGCGCTAATAGACAACTATACTACAAAGAAAGCACGCCCTAGTGTACCCTTTACAAGCAAGAAAGGGGGGGTTTTTGGAGTGCCAGAAGAGATTCGATTACTGAATGTAGGTATACACATGCCTCAAGAAAGTGAAACTTATAAGAGATGCCGATTCTGTAGCACAAAAAGAAAGGAGAAAAGGACAAAATTTTTGTGCTCTACATGCACCGTACCGCTGTGCATCAAAGGATGCTTTCAAGACTTTCATACTGCTGCAACAGAATAGACGAGAATTACTTTAATTTTATAAATGAGAGATAAAAGACCAGGGGCTCAATTGTCATGCAGTCGAATAAAGTTCACATTCATAAAAAAAGTTCCAAATATGAATTCTCCTTTGGAATTATTCAAATTGGAACTATTTTACGAATGTGAACTTCATTCGATTGCATGAGAATTGGACCCCTGAAAATTATAGTCTGATTAATGAGATAAAAGAGTTCCTAATACGTAACAAGATTATTTGTCAAATTATATGAATAAAAAAATTCTATGATTACATTTATTTTATTTACTAACCGAGAGCCAAAAAGTGCAAGCACTCATCAGTACAAATAAGTTACTATCTATGTATCTATAAGAAATACCTATCTATAAAGTCGCAAAAGTAAAATTAGTTACTATGGTACCCATTTTTTATTTTGGAGTTCTTTCGTAAGTAAAAGGTATAAACTTACTTGCATTGATGAGTTCTTTTATATTAACAATCACGTTTTATATAAAATTGGGCATTGAAATTTATTACCCAAGTGAAGCAGGGGAAACTAACTAGTGTTATAAAATATTAATGTCTTATCGGATAATGGGAGCTATGGTTCCCACTTTTTTCTAATTTGAAATTTGCAGGGACAGATATCGGGATATATACTTCCCACCAAAAAAGTAGTACTTCCCCCCCATATACCCCCATTTTTTGTAAATTTTTGAAATCTGCGACCCATAATTACCTAGAAATGGATCTTACTTTTTTGGCAACTCCTTTAGGGGCTGGCGTTTGAATAAGGGTTAAAGTACCTATGCTAATGAACCAAACACTTTAATAAACGATTACAGAGAAATATTTATCTATCCAAAGTACCTAGCATTAGTAGTAAATATAGTAAACTAGTTTAAATATACTAAAGTACTTAGCTTAAATATCAAAAATAATCAAGTGAACAAGGGTAATCATTTTGCAGTGTATTGGTACAACAAAGTAAATGCAGTTATAACCATTACCCACGTTATTGAATAGTTGTATGCTGAAGTAATACTTGAAGTACCTATATTAATGAATAGAATACTTGAGTGGAAACTATAGCAAATGTCAGCCCTATAAAGCAATCTGGGGTAACGGAACGGTTTGTTAACATAACCGTTACCTATGCCTTCTTAAATAAATATTGAATAGAAGGCCTAGTTTTATACTAAATTTCATATTCATACTGAAAAGATAATACCTATTGTGTATTTTAATGAATCAGTTTTTTGTATTTCATTTTAGGTATATGTTTTGTTGGGATTTGTCTTGTAGCGCAATGATGCAGAGTTCCTGTTATATTCACAGATATATTCAGTATTCTGCGAGTTATTTACATCAATTTGTATTTACTATAATATACAATCTGTAATACAAGCACATAAACATATTTTTATAAAACTAAAACTAAGGAAATAATACAATTTCATTTCATATTATGTGTTGTTTGTCCTACTCAAAATATAATAAAAATGTTAAAATTTTGTTGTTTTGCAGTACAAAAAGAGAAATAATCACTTTGGATAGCAAACTAAAGTAACTAAGTTTAGTAACAAATAGAATAAAAATAAGCGAAGTATAATAAAGTACTTAGTTTTTATTATACTTCGGTTTTATTAAATGGCTGTTCAATAAAATGCATTACATACAGCGTTTGAAGAAGTTTAATACAAAGTTACTTCGCCTTGATAACTCTCTTAGACCTAGCTGTAGAAATAACCTTGTTTCCTTTAGCACTATCTTCGCTAACGCTCTTCCCTGACGACATTAATGTTCTTTATGTGATCACTAATACTTTGTATACGTGAAAAAAGTATGTCCCTCTTGGCATAAAGCGTTTTAATTTTAATTTCATTTCCACTAACTGCCATTTTAAATTATTATAATAAATTTATATTAATCACAATTAATTGCACCACGCTGGAGGATGGACAGTCGTACGCCGTATTACGTAATTAAATCGAACACCTGTTACAGCGAGTCGAGGTGACGCGTGTCGCTCGCTAAACTCAATATATTTTTATCAAAATTGTCGGTTAAGCGTACAAAACGGTTGCGATTACACTGTTTCAATTATTTAAGCGACTGATAAGCTTTAAATTTAAACCAAATACAAACACTATTTAAATGAATAATTCTATTTGCGAGTAACTAACCAAAATTTAAATTTAAACGAACACTATTTAAGTCTATTCCATAAATTAGAGTGCATTATCTAAATAATTAATCTAATAATTCGACCAGAAAATGGTTGAACGACTACTAAAACACCAGTCCAAATCCTGCCGAAGTGACCATAAAATGGTGGAGCGACGAACCTAAGGTTACCGAAGTCTAATTCCCCGGTCGAACCTTAAACCTATTACGCGAGATATTAACCAAAGTGGACTGTATCTTCGAAATGCTTCTACGCTTATATAATGGCGACTATAGCACACGGTACAATGCACTCGCTCTTCCCTAAAAACGAACTATTATTTGCCAAATCTATGAAAGGAATCCTGCTTGATTAGGAGAAAACAAAATTGGAGCGGATTAACTATTAAACACAATAATGTCAAGCAGGAAATATTATTAGGAATGTTCACTCACCGGGGTGTTTCTTCTATGCTGTTGGGCACTAAAGCTGCGACTTCTGGAAGATACTCTGGGTAGACTCTCTGGGGCCCCAGAGATACGTCGGGAGAGAAGCGGTGTGGTTCCAACGACGAGCGCGGCGGGAAGAGAGCGCGCGTCGGTCGCGCATGCCTTTTATTCCTTCGGTTGTGATGATTACGTGATATTCTAGAATCATCTTCTTTCCTCTCCCAACCCACCACCCCAATGTGTCGATAGGAGGGTATGAATGATATCGTTTGGAAAGGGATAAACGATTTGGCAAGCCCTACCGTCAAAAAAATAAATACGAATGGTTTTCCGCGCAACCAGTTATATTTGTTGGCGTAAACTAATTAATTGATTTAGAACCTTGGGAAATAAATTACAATATAACGCAGTTTTATTTTATTATATTACACTATTGAATTTTTTATCAAAAATGAAGTGCCTATTTGAAGCAACATAATTATGCTGATACATGCCTATTCACTCAAAACTAATAACACTCATGATTTGTAACAGTACCAATTATTACAATAATTAGACATTTCATAACTAACACGTAAGAAACTATAATTCATAAACAAGAGATAACAAAAAATCCATAACACGATTTATTTTGTGATAATAACCAGGAAGTTTGAAAATAATATTTCCTAATTTCGAAGCACTCAACAAAAGCTTTTAGTAAAACAAAAATATAAATCCTACACCTACGAGCAATTCTTATATATATATATATATATATATATATATATATATATATATATATATATATATATATATATATATATATATATATATATATATATATATATAATCTGAATCTCGAAAACGGCTCCAACGATTTTCATAAAATTTTGTGTCCACTAAGTTTCAGGGGCAAGAAATAGAAAATTAGAAAATGTCGTTTTGTCCATGTTTTCAGGCAATGAAAAACTGCTACAATATAAGAAGGTAAATTTTGACACTATAGTAATGATCGTAATAGCTCAAGTGGATATCCCACTGTTGCGAAATCGTAGTGCCCTGGTACACGTCTTGTCTTAGAATTGACTTTTTTCCCTTTTTTTTCAAGTTCCCTTCTTTTGTGAGAAAATCTATTATTTCGAGCCCCTTTTGTAGTATTTTTTTTTAAAAATACGAAAATTTTATTCCACTCATGATTTTTCATTCTAATAACCAGTTCAGTTTTTTTCTATTATGTCGGTAAGATCAAAAAAATTCTCCATATTTTATCAGTATGTATTTTTTATCTAAATATAACTTCCAAAACAAATGATTTCCAAAAAAATCCAGGTACTATACAATATAATATTGTTACGCGCCTTAGTCGATGGCACTAGCGCCAAGTTGAAACTTGAACTCTCGGTACCTTGCGCGGGTTTACTTGAATATTCTGGATATTTCCGTGCTAATTTATATAAATAGGCGCTGCAAGATGCGATCGAAGAAGTATTGGATTTGGCCAGACAAGCGAAGCTTCGGAGCGGAATAAAGTGAATCAGTGTGATAAATTTTTAGTGTTTTAAGTTTTAATTGGTGTAAAGAAAATTAAAGTGTTAATTTAGGTAATTTTATCAGCAATTTTTATTGTCACGAACCTGAAACTCGTAACAATTGGTGTCAGAAGTGGGATAAAATCATGCCGATTTTACCTAAGGACAAGATGGAGGGTGTCCGTACCCGAAGTCAACGCCAGCAGGAGACGGACCAGAGGAGATTTGGTGGTGCAACGCCGCAGATGTCTGAGGGCCAGCCGCCGGCCATCACAGATAAGAAACAATTGAGATTAAACGTTTAAATTCACTTTTCATTGCTAACACTTAGTTTTATATCACAAATAATAAACAATTAAGATTAAATGTTTTAAATTCACTTGTCGTCGCTAACACTACCGAAAACATAATTGAGTTTTTAGAATAATTAATTACTAAACTTACGATAAATTACAATATGGTCTCAAATATATACTAGAGAAATATTGCAATTCGAATCAATGAAAACATACATACAAAATAATATGTATAATACACAAGAAATTCCGCGCGCAAATCATAGCGCGTGACAACCGAAATCAGAATATATTTTATAACTAGTCAAACAAGTGAACGACGTTTAAATACTTTGGTAATCTTATCAGTTTGTTGTCAGGAAGGACAGCAACGTCGCTTTACCTACGACTTTTGGTATTTATGTTTCCACACAAAAATAATATGTAATAAAATTGTTTACAAAAAACATAGGTGTCTAAGGTCATTAGTTTTATATTATTTTATACTATTTTTTTAACGGTTGGAAAGGAAATTAACCAATTATTGAACTTAAGATATTCTTTTATCAGAATTATTTAGGATCACTTGGATGCCATCTATAGCGTGCCAATGTTTAAACGTCGCCTTTCGTTTGCTTGTCAAAAGTCACGCACTCTACTAAAGAAGTGACAAATTTTCCCGGGATTTTACTATTGTTTTTCTCAATATATAATGTAAGTTATTGCCTATAAAGGTCAAACGCGTACACATTTCATTGCACAGAAGTGATAAAATGATTAGTTTTAAAGAAAGAGTGTCTGTGTTTAGTGTATATTTTGGTTAAAAAATGTATGGGCGGACAGTCACCGCATCCACCTTAAGGATGTAGTCTTTAAGGTGGATGCGGCGACTGCAATTTATGCTTCGCGTATATGCAAAGGTAGGGCAGGGCATTCCAGAGCTTAATAGACTGAACAGTAAAAGATATATTAAAGAAAGATGTATTGTAAGTTGGTACCCTTAAAATGAGTTTTCTTGAAGAGCGTAGAGGTTCAAGTTATAAATAAATGTCTCTAGAAACGAGGAAGTGTGTTTAATATTTAATACTGCTTGATGTTATTACGTGTTTTATTTTTGTTGTAATACGTTAATTGTATTGATTCATTTTCACACTTGTTTCGTGTTTCGAAAATCGTATTTGCACACTTTGACTGTATTTGAAATTTTATTGTTTTTGTATTTTTGGGTTTTTTACTTTTTTGTGATATTTTATTTTGTTCTAATTATTTCAAAGTCAACAATTTATTCATAATTTAATTTTTCTTCGACAACAGGCCGACAATTAAATTATTCATAATTTAACTGTCGGCCTGTTGGTCTAGTGGTTAGTGACCCTGACTGCTAAGCCGGAGGTCGTGGGTTCGATTCCCAACAAGGACAAATGTTTGTGTGATGAGCGCGATCATTTGTTCTGTGACTGGGTGTAATTTATCTATAATATTTATGTATTTAGAAATATATAAGTATGTTTATCAGTTGTCTAGTACCCATAACACAAGCTCTGCTTAGCTTGGGACTAGATGGCATTGTGTGATAGTTGTGGAATATTATTATTATTTTTGGGATATTAATAGAGTAGTCACATCTGGTTGGGCCTTTGAGCATAGAAAATAGAGGAGATGGCAAGCCTACAAAAAAATCGTGTCAAATTGAGACAATAAATGGCGGACGCTGTAAGCTCCGCCCATTTTTTAGTGATGTGAACTCAATCAACTTTTAAAATTTAGTAACACCTTTATGTATTTAATTTATTTTTAATATGCAAAATTATATTTTCTCTAACGATTAGGGAGGCTAGGGGAATTTCGTGTGAATTTAACCGCCAGATGATTGCTGCTCCAGTTTTATCGTTTAAATAATAGTTTGAAGACGATTTTGATACTTAAAGCACGGATAGCAACTCGTGCTTGTAAGGTGTAAGTTAACAAGCTAGTTGCTCTGACTTCATATTATACAGAATAAGCTTTACTTCTGGGCTAATAAGTTACTATCTAAAGCCAGGATGGTTAAACAGGATGGAGTTCTCTTTTAGAGCTAGTAGCACCCCCCCACCAGTTGCTTGTGCACCAGTTTCGTGTGGCCGTTTAAACTAATACCTCTTGAAAAACCTGTATTACAGGTTTATCTTATTTAAAAAATTTTAATTATCTTAAAACATAATCATCATACTTGATGCATATTTTACATTGAACACTTAAGCAGTCGCTAATGGGTCTAATGGACCCAGTACTTAATATTTTGCTTAATAACTATTCAAAATCGACGTTTGCAATGTTTCAGCTCTTAGTACCTTTCAACAATAGTGTAGCATGGCAAATAACGACATTGGTAGTCAGTTAGTTTAAAAAGTGTCACTAGAATGTTGGAAAGTGTGATTTTCGTTCAAAGAAGATATTGTATTTTTGAATTTTATATTAAATATTTCTATGAAGATTGATCCCTCTTTATTTCTTGTAAGTAAATACATTATTGTGTAAGAAAATATATTAGATTTTGTTGGAAATAAGTAATTTGTTTGAAATTATAACGATTAGCCTTTAACATGTCACAAAACTCTAGAGAAATTTAGTATATTTTTGAAACAACTTTTGTTTAAGTAAAAACAATAAATATTAGTATTTGTTTCAATTATAGTTTTCTTTACACATATCATATCCTTATTAGAAAGTAACTATTTACGTTTATAAAGCAGTTTTGGAATAAACTTATATTATACTGGGTCCGGTGGACCTAGTAGCGAGTACTTGTGCTACAAATTAGGACATGACTCCCTAAGTGAATTTTCATGCACTGGGCCTATGCCTTATTTTGTTAAGAGTAATTGCAAGTTAACAATCTTAATTTCCAAATTTCGCAAAAAGTTTAAATGAATTCCACAAATACAATGTTTTAATCATAAATGTTTATAAAAATATTTTTTAATATGTAACAGTTTCTGTCTACAAAACACACAATAGTTAAACAATTGAAATGTTCATATATGATTCATAGGGCAGGGAAAGAGATGATAAAAATATATGTAGTTTTTTTTATAAATATAAAGTAAATATCTATATTTTGGAAACTAACTAATATTATTTATGTCAAAATATGCATAATCAGTAATGTTAAGCATCAGTAATCACTTCTTCTAAAAGAACTACTAATCATATTTGCATAACAAACATTGCTTGTTGTACAAGTGTAACAAAACTAGAAACTTACAGCCGGAAAAATTGTTGGCACTGCATCATCACAAAGCCTAACTACATCAAGAGTTTTATTAATAGATTCCTTTGCAAAATGCAGGGAACATATGAAGTTTTGTTTATCTGTTGGGTTGATATTTTCTACACCAATAGAGTCAAGCCATATTTGTCTTTTCTTTTTATTCTTTGGCAACCTAGAAATGATAGAACAGAAAATAATGATTTAGATCTATGAAGCTGCAAATAATATTACAAATTAAACAACACCATGGTTGTTATAAAAGGTGACTTAAGGTAAATTATAAATATGTATATGCTAAACATTTATGTATATTGCATTATTAGAAGGCACTGATGGGCTAATATATAAGTAAACAATATATAATAAAGTCAAGTAATAATGTCCATAGTCTGAGGTATTTGCATGTTTGCCTACAGAGAGAGATTACTTACAGGCGCTAGATTGTACTTTATGTAATCTTTGTTGCTTTGCTTCACTTTTATTATGTAGGTACCGTAGGTCCTACCATGAATGTAACTCCGTTTCCGTATAATTTAGTTAATCATTTATGCTCACTTCTCAGACCCATGACACCGAAATAATGCAATGCATAACGCAAAACTTTTGCACATAATACGACAGAATAAATCAAGAAAACCTTAATAAAGTATGTCCTTGAAAGAATGTATTGTTAGCAATGTAACATCACTATTTACGAACAACAAAATTTTATAGATACGCAAAGAATGATAAGAAGTAATTAAATAATATGAATTAAAGGTTTAGGGTAAATAATTACATCCATCTACTTACTGTCGCAAAAGATATAAACGTTTTTACATTATATTTACACCAAAAACTAAATCACTCACCTATGAAATGATAGTTCGTGTGATTTTTGACTATATTTTGAGGTACAGCCTCTTACGCAACACTTAGTCATCTTCGTTCTTTATAATGAATTGGAAAATTCACTATAAACTGTTTAAAAATTCGCAAAATTTTCAAATTAAGAAATATCAAACGACTTTTTATAGCAGCAAATCTGAGACAATAAATGGCGGAATCGGCCGCAAGGCGGGGTTAAATGACGTCATCTTAAAAATGTTTACCAGAATGCGAAACAATTTCTATTATCTGTTTCATTTATGAATGACACTTAGACTTACACTTCGCTGAGTGAAAAAGAGATGGCAGCATATTGACAGTTCAGTGTCGAATATAACCATATTTGTATAATCAATAAAACATATAGACGCTCTGGGCAGCTCCTCTATTTTCTATGCTCAAAGGGTTGGGCTGTATAAATATATAAAGGGAAAAATAAATTTACTTAAATATATATTTAATATATTAACATAAATAAATAAATAATACATAAATAAATAAAAGCCCAACCAGATGGAAGCCCTCGGCAGGGGAGACCAAACGGCCGAGGGTTAGGGGGAAAGGGAAAGAAACCGGCGGACGATGCGGGCGGTATCGAGGAGCACCGCCTTCTGCATTTGAGCCTGGAGCGGTCCGCCACGTAGTCCCAGCCGCCTCAGATGACCCGAGAGGCTGACTGGGATTAGCCCGTTCGCAGAGACGACTACAGGAATAATTTCGGTCGGCAGACCACCCCACATGTCGGTCACCTCGTGAGCCAGGTCCAGATATTTTGTTTGCTTATCTGTTTCGGCTTTCACGAGGTTCTCGTCATACGGAATGGTAATGTCGACCAAAAATATCCTTGACTGTGCCCGGTCCATCAACACAATATCAGGCTTATTCGCAAGAATAGTCCTGTCTGTGATGATGGCCCGGTCCCAGTAGAGCCTGGCGCGGTCATTTTCGAGCACGGCTTCCGGCAAGTACTTGTAATACGGCAATTTCCGGTCCACGAGACCGTATTTCAGAGCGAGCTCCTGGTGTAGAATTCTGGCTACTAGGTTGTGCCTGTGCAAGTACTCAGAGTTAGAAAGCGCCGAACAACCGGAGATGACATGCCTAAGTGACTCACCGGGATGGCGACAAGCTCGACAGACGTCGACGGTGCCATCCTTTAGGATGTATCTCCGATAGTTGTTGGTCTTAATAACCTGATCCTGTATTGCACAGACAAAACCCTCGGTTTCCCCGAAGAGGTCACCAAAACGTAGCCAGTTGAGGGAGGCGACTGTATCTACGAAGGGCTCATGAAGAACCCTGTAGTACCTCCCGTGGAGCTCTTTCTCCTTCCATACGGTTTCCCGGTTGGAAATGCTAAGCACTTCTGGGTCCTGCCATTGCTCGTGGGCTAAGAATAGAGGGGTAAGCCCTTTGTCACTGGAAATGACGTCATTGTAGAATGGATCATCCGATCTCGCCAGGAAGTAATCACGGAGGCTGCACACTTCGCGATTATGCATGGTGAGCGCTCTCAGAAAACCACGCCCACCGTGCTTTCGCGGCAAGTACAGCCTCATTACCGACGATCTCGGATGATGCATCCTATGGGACGTCATGGTAGTGCGGACTTTTCTATCCAGGGCGTTAAGTTCGGTCTGAGTCCGCCTGAGTATGCCAAAGGTATATATGAGGACAGGCATGACCCAACCGTTATATGCGTGTGTCTTATTCACACCGGACAAAAGGCTGTTAAGCACTTTGGTCAAGCGTGCATAAAACACGTCGCAAACTGACTGTTTCATACCAGCCTCATCGATACCGATGTTCTGTGACATACCCAGGTATCGGTATGTTTCAGCCTCGGAAAGGGTCTTTAAGTTGACGGGCATAGATAAATCTATGCCCTCAGAGTTAGCAACCATTCCCCTTTCAACATGGAGGACCGCACACTTATCCGTCCCCAGCTCCATTCCAATAGAATTGCTAAATTCACAAGTGATTTTTAGCAATTCCATAAGATGGGAGCGACTGGAGGCGAATAACTTGAGGTCATCCATATAGAAAAGGTGGGTCACTTTTGTTCCTCCCTTCCGTAGCTGAAATCCTCTCCCGGAGCCCTCCAGTAAGGTACTGAGAGGGTTCAGAGAGAGGCAGAACCAGATTGGACTCAGACAATCGCCCTGGAAGATACCCCTTCTTATCCTTATGTGGTTCTCCGCAGCCATCATCCTCTCGCCCAGATAACAAAGGATCGTACTCCACTGCCCCATACACTGCTCGAGGAAGTCTCTAACTGTACAGTCAATCTTGTACAGCTCGAGGACCCTCTTTAGCCATGTATGGGGCACCGAGTCGAATGCTTTTCTGTAGTCTATCCAGGCGGAGGAGAAGTTCCGACGGTTGCGTTTCACCACTTTGCCAATGACCGCGTCAATGAGGAGTGGTTCCTTGGTTCCACGACCACCGCCCCGACATCCATTTTGAGCGCATGACATCACCTGATTTAGCTCCAGGTGACGAGTGATTCTCGTGCTCAAAATGGATGTCAGTGTCTTATATATAGTGGGTAGAGGGTCTGTGGTATCCCGATCTTTAGGAACCAAGTGAGTGATCCCAGTAGTGAAGAGGCTCGGGAGCGACTTCTGATCGAGAGCCTCTTGATACTGTCGGGCGAGCACAGTGTGACACACTACGAACCCCTGTTAACACTTGCACTCTGGCTCGCCACAACTTTCATCCAAGGGCCCTCGCTGTGGTTTATGGGCTCTGACCACAGGCCACGCCAAAATGCGACAGTGTCAGCCTGATCCGGTCCTGGGCCCGCTCCACATACCTCTGGTCGCTCCAATGATTTATAGAGCCTCTTCTGATCACTCTGGAAGAGACGATTCTGGTTGGACCGCCTTGAACTCTCGCTAAATCGTCGAATCCGCTTCCCCCAAGCAGCGATTTTTTTCTTCAGGTCATCTATGCGCTCTGTTAGTTTCTGCGTGATATCCGGCTGGGACAAACTAATATTTGTCCCAGCAAACGCCATTCTAACGGCGCGCACAACTCTCGGTCTATTATTACCCGACCTGAAGCTTGTCAGTCTGCCGATAAGGGCCCTTGCCTTTGCGATACGGTCCTCGATTCTTTTTCTCCAGGCTGGGATGGTACTACCTTGTTGAGTAGCACGTCCAGCCATGGGAAGTTTGGCGCCAATAATACGGCATACTGCCAGTGCGGCGCCAAAAAGAATTGAGTCCGTCTCGCAAAGGTCCCGGCTGGCTTCCAAATAGGTCACCAGCTTTGTTTGTGACCAACGCATGCGACGTGCTCCACCAGCGGCGGGTGCCGCTTGCTGAGTCCGAGAAGACCCAGCCGACACCAAGCCTTCTGGTGGGGATGATGGAGGCGGAGGGCTGCTAGGTGATCGTACAGCTCCTCGTGCTCGGCTGGCGGCCCGCATGCTGCCGCGTCCAGCGCCAGCTCCAGACGCGCCCCGGCGACCCCCAGGCAGCGGCCCTATACGCGTTCCTCTTTGTACCATCATCCATTTATGGGCGCCAAATAACGGGAGACGCCCAAGCCCGGCACCGTTTCGTGGTTCGGTCATATGCACAAACGGACCTTTGCACCCACAATTTTGCCTAGGCACGGCGCTCACACCTCTTGGCAGGGTGCTGACTGACTGCGCTGACGTAGTAGTTTTGTCACATAACTGTTACGTCAGCGGGCGATGGGGTCGTCACTTCCCTACGCCTTTTATCTTTATTATTATTATTATTATAATTACATAACATAAACACTCACGCCTGTCACTCAGAGGGGTAGACAGAGACTACGGACTTCCATTTGACACGATCCTGACATACCTCTTTCGCCTCCTTTAGATCCATATATCTACGCATACATGCTCGTCGGTTAAGGGTACTTTTAACGTACTTTTAACTTATAACGTATACTTGTAACGTGGCCCATTTTCAAAATATCGCCAATTTGGTCGATAAACTTTTTTCTAGGGCGTCCCTTCCCGACTCTGCCGTTCACATCTGCCATATAAATTTGCTTTGTCACTCTTTCCGCATTCATTCTTTCTACGTGACCAAACCACCGAAGCATTCCTTTCTTAATCCTGGTCACAACATCATCTTGCATACCACATTTATCTCTTGCGTTAACGTCAGAGAGGACATCTGTTCTCGACGCCTCGGCAGACTTGAAGGTTCGGACCTGTCCATCCTTTGGCTACGCGTAGACAGCGACGACCATCCGCGCGTCTACGGGTGCCTTTATAGGTCCCATAGCGGTAATGCCGAAACAGACCGACTCTTCGACCACGTCCAAACGGCTGCAGATTCATTGCTACAGCAGATCCCCTCCGCAGAGATCGTGATCCTCGGCGACTTTAACGCCCATCACGCCGAATGGCATGGTTCACGTTTAACCGATCATGCGGGGATATCTGTTCATGATTTTGCCTTGGCATATGGTCTGACACAACTGGTTACTTCGCCTACGCGGATTCCAGATGTGTAGGATCATGCACCTTCCCTGTTGAACCTTCTGCTGACTCTCACCCGGACGGATATCAGAATTCCGTCGACGCCCCTTTAGGCTCCTCGGACCATTGTCTTGTCCGGAGTGTGGTGCCACTCACGCTGAAATCGCGGTTGCATTATGCAGGCTGCCGCCGTGTTTGGCACTATAGGTCAGCCGATTGGGATGGGATGCGGTCTTTCTTTGCATCCTACCCTTGGGGGCGGGTTTGCTTCTCGCCGGACGATCCCAACGTTGTTGCGAATTCTGTCGTTGATGTGATACTTCAGGGTATGGAGCTTTTCATTCCTTCCTCTGTGGTGCCCATTGGAGGCAAATCTCAGCCATGGTTTGGCCGCTCCTGTAAAATAGCATCATGCTATAAGCAGGAGTGCTACCAGGCCTGGGCTGACGCATCAGCGTCCCGGGATGTAAATACCAGCGCTCTAAAAAAAGAAGTATAATTCCGCATCTAGGTCCTTCAAAAGAGTCATTGCTAAGGAAAAGTCAGAGCACATAGGCAGAATTGGTGAGAAACTAGTTCGCCTTCCTTCTGGAACCCGTGCATTCTGGTCTCTCGCCAAGGCTGTCCAGGGGAATTTCTGTCAGCCATCTCTTCCATCTCTGCACAGGGAGGACGACTCACTGGCCCATACCGCAAAGGAGAAAGCCGATCTTCTAGGCTTTTTCTTTGCATCTAACTTGACTCTCGATGACGGGGGGAGTACGCCGCCGACCATCCCGTGGTGTGAGTGCTCCATGCCGGAAGTGCAGTTCACACAGCGCTCGGTTTTCAAAGCACTCCTCTCCCTGGACATCCACAAGTCGAGTGGGCCTGATGGAATCCCCCCAATTGTGCTGAGGACGTGTGCTCCAGAGTTGGCACCGGTTTTAACGCGTCTTTTCCGGTACTCCTACTCCCTAGGCGTAGTCCCAAAATCATGGAAGACGGCTTTCGACCACCCGATCCCTAAAAAAGGCGACCGCTTAGACCCGTCCAACTACCGGCCTATCGCCATCACCTCCTTGTTCTCCAAAACAATGGAGTCCATTGTAAACTGCCAGCTCATGAGGTACCTTGAGGATCACCAGCTGATTAGTGACCACCAATACGGTTTTCGCCGTGGTCGGTCAGCTGGTGATCTTCTGGTCTACCTAACTCACAGATGGGCGGAGGCAGTAGAGTCCAAGGGGGAGGCATTTGCCGTTAGTTTGGACATTGCGAAGGCCTTCGATCGGGTTTGGCACAAAGCGCTTCTTTCGAAGCTCCCTTCCTATGGGCTTCCCGAGAAATTGTGCGATTGGATCACCAGCTTTCTTGCAGATCGGAGCATCTAGGTCGTTGTTGACGGTGGGGGCTCCGATTGCAAGCCTATTAATGCTGGCGTTCCACAGGGCTGCGTGCTATCGCCAACGCTGTTTCTTCTGCATATCAATGATATGTTGCAAACTCGTAACATTCATTGCTATGCAGATGACAGCACTGGTGATGCTCTTTACACCGGTCGAACCAATATTTCTCGGGAAACGTCTCCGAGTGCCGGGACAAACTTGTGTCTGAAGTCGAGTCTTTGCTGAACAGAGTCTTGGATTGGGGGCGACTAAATCTAGTCCAGTTTAACCCCCAGAAGACAAAAGTTTGCGCGTTAACCGCTAAAAAGAACCTATTTGTCGTATCCCCTCAGTTTCAAGGCACTCCCCTTGTTGCCTCAGCCAGTATCGGAATCCTCGGCGTCGACATATCGAGTAACGTGCAATTCGTGGTCACTTGGAAGGGAAGGCCAAATTGGCCTCTAAAAAGCTTGGCGTGCTCAGCAGAGCGGGACAGTATTACATGCCGGCACACCGCCTGCAACTTTACGAGGCGCAGGTTCGGCCGCACATGGAATACTGTTCACATCTCTGGGCTGGCGCTCCCCAGTACCAGCTCCTTCCACTTGACCGCATCCAGCGCAGAGCGGCTCGAATCGTCGACGACCGAGTGCTTTGCGATCGGCTCGATTTACTGGTATTGCGAAGAGATGTTGCATCCCTTTGCATTTTCTTTCGCATATACCATGGAGAGTGCTCTGAGGAATTGTTCGGATTAATCCCAGTCGCCAAATTTCGTGAACACACTACGCGGCAAACGTCCCGATACCATCCACACCATCTGGATGTTTGGCGGTCCACCACAGTACGTTTCAAGAGGAGTTTTCTTCCGCGTACAACCTCTCTGTGGAATAGTTTACCACCGGCGATTTTTCCGGACCGATACGAGCTGGGGACCTTCAAGAAAAGAGCTTACTCCTTTCTAAAGGGCCGGCAACGCACCCGCAATTCTCCTGGTGTTGCGGTTGATCATGGGCGGCGGTAGTCACTTAACATTAGGTGAGCCGCATGCTCGTTTGCCCCCTCTTCTACGATTGCGACGACTCGGCAATTGTCAAGAGGCCGCCGCAAAATTGCAAGGAGAACGTATTTTGATTTGATTTGTTTAGCTATTTAGAAATATTCATAAATCAAGATATTAGCATCATATTAAAGGGAAATGAATCTAGTTTTTCTTTTTAGTGTTGTGTTGGTAAAAATTATTATACTTTATGCTTACGAAACAAATTTATGGAAAGTTTTTTTATGGTAGCTAGGTAGCTAGGTTTTATGGTAGGTAGTAGCTAGTATTTTGCTGTAGCAAAGATATTTTGGCTGTTACAAAGGTTTTTGTTACCGAGCAGCGGGGACAGATTCGCGCGGCTTGAGGCGGCGAGTAGTCGGACGTTTGACGCATATTTACCAGCGCGGGACGGACGTTAGAGTGGATAGATCAAAACTCTAAACTAGTTCCAGATGACCTAGAAAGTTCAAGTTTGCCATGCAGATAGGTAATTAGGTGAATACAAAGGAATAAATCACAAACTGATAAATTTTTATCATTTTATTATAGTTTTTCACTTAATTGATTCTATTAGGACATGTACAAAGCGCGCGGAACGCCACCGGAGGAGCGGGGTGGGAGCGGTGCACAGTAGACGTGGGCGTTATTTCACGTCACTAGATACAGTAACTGGCTACGCGGCACGTAACCGAATCACTAGTTTCGAGTCATATTAGAACTAGTGATTTTTGTAAATGCGTGATTATGATTACTGTTAACCATTATTATTGCGGGAGGCGGGAGGCGACTGTCGGTCGCTCGAGCGCCAAGCGCACATGTGGCATACAACAATAAACAAACCATCGTAAGTAACAGTATTATTGTACGTTTAATTTTCATACGTAAGACTATAGACATAGACAATAAAATAGAGTAATCTCTGTTTGTAAATATTTTCAATGGTTTGCGATTCCGGGAAGCGAGTCACATTGAATTTAACTAAAATAATTTTTAAAACATTTTTGATGGAGTCATGAACTCGTTTATTTATAAAATTAAAATAAAACTAAAAAATGTGTAGGTATAATTTTTTTTTAATTATAATATTATAAAACTTAAAAACTGTGTGTAAATAGCCAAACAAACAAACAAATTAATTGTACAGTGTAAATAAAAGTGCAAAAACAAATGACCGTGAAAACGTTGAAAAAGTGTAAATAAAATGTAAATATCAATAATTATTGCATATACAATCAAATTGACTTGTAAATATGCCTGCATTAATAATTTTATGAAAATATTAGTGTCATAGTAAACGCAAATCAATCATAAATAAGTACATAATTAATGCAGTCTGTCCTAAACCTGAATAAAGTATGAAGGGAAGTTAATTTATTGATTTAACTGTATAGATACAAGCACTTAGATAGTCATTAAATTTATTTTCGTTTCGTGTGTAACTGTATAGTTGGTGGTGGTATATATACAAACAATCACAGTAGCCGAATAAAATAGCCAGTTACAAAAATCACTATGTAACTGTACCTATAGTTTCGTTTCGTGTGTAACTGTATAGTTGGTGGTGGTATATATACAAACAATCACAGTAGCCGAATAAAATAGCCAGTTACAAAAATCACTAGTTTTGAAACATGTGACGCCGACAAAGTCACTAGTTTCGTTACGTTTCTTGAAAATGACGTAACGACCCACATCTAGTGCACAGAATACATAGCGGTGCGATAAAAGCTTGACGCGAACGTGTCCGAGGTACGAGCGAGTGACAGGTGGCACTGGCAGTAGCGCTCATAAACGCGAGCGCCGTTTTGCTGTCCGATTGTCTCTCGATATCTGACCTATGAGGTGGCGATTTATGCTTCGAAATTAATAGGTTTTCTTAAAAAATACTTATATATTTGTGGTTATATTATTACTACAATTCTTTTAGTAAGTACGCACCGCGTGTCTAGATGGTATGGGAAATATTTTAAATCAAAAATTAATAATAATTTTAGTATAGTTATAATTAGGTATGTATACCTAACTCTGATTGAGTGAGAATGAGACTTTATTGGTATGGTAACAAATTTTCTTGAGAATTCAATAGATAACAGGTAATTTGTTATGTAATCGTCTTAAATAATTATCTTTTTATTGCGTAAATTGTACAATGAGTCATACAATAGAATTACGGGTGGGTGGCACACTTACCTTACACCGAATTATTCCAATACCTCCCGATGGAAGCTGCCTATTCCATGCGATCGCTGTTTCAGATTTTAAGTAATGTATTTGTTCACATGGAATAATTCCCTATTTGCTTAGCATATGTTATTATTATCCACAAATCACAAGGCCTTAGATTTGACAGTGCTCTTCTCGACATAGGCTCCTCTATATTTAGTAGAGGGCAGGCTTACGTTGGACTCTCCAGAGCTAAAACCTTAGATGGAGTACATCATATCAATTTAGATCCAAGTCAAATCAAATCACAAGAGAGCTCTATTGTAGAGTACAACCGTCTGCGCACGTTATACCGCCCCGACTTGGCCAAATTAAGTATAAACAGAAAATGCGTGAAAAAAATTCCGGATACTGAATGGTCAATTCACTCAAACATATCAAAGGTACAAGAAAATATAGAAAATAACACAAAAAACACAATTATACCCCGTAAACGTAGAAAAAACACCAGTTTAACAAAAACCATTTAGTATTAATTTTGTTATAAATAAGTACTTACTAATAATTTATGTACTAAAAGTAATGATATCCCATCAAAAACATAAATTTGAAATGAGAGCCAAGTTCAATATTACGATATATGCCTTGGTTGTTGACTTCAAAGACAAAAGAACTGAGATCTAAATGGGTGCCAAGTTCAATGGCCAGTCCACTATAAATTAAAGGCGTGACTAGTATTTGGTTTGTTCTCTTCTTTATCTAAAATGATCCATCCACTCCTTATCTCAAGGACAAATTTCAATAGCTTTCCTAAATGCATGGAATGCTCCAGATGGTAAGTGGGTGCTGTTGCCAATAGACATCTACATTTATCCTCGATAAAGAATTAAAATGAAGATACCTTGTAACCCCTAAGTACAAAAATGGAATGCCTCGTTTCCAGTAAAAGCATCTTTGTTTCTCTACACTCACCTTACATAACACAGCAACATTAAACTGCTATTTTATGCTGAAATTCTGTTAGCGTGTGGTCTAACCCTGTCGAGCCGAACCATTTGTACAACAACCATAATATATAAATAGCTGCAGTATGACTACCATGCACGAGTATAAAATTTAATGTTATATATCCATTTGTACTTCAAATGTGTATTGTTATGATGAATATTTTATTTCGTAATTTTTTCCCATTTACAATAATGTCCTTTTTATTTTCGGCACCCATCACATTGTTTCACATTCACGTCGTGGGTTCACTGGGAGATAATATAGAAAAGCATTATATTTGCTCTTTGTAAGCCTTTATAATAAATTACTATAATATTATTTTCTACAAATCCAGATCCATCAGTCGAGGCAAATATTTCACATCCAAGTATTGCTAAGATTGGCCATGTACTGTCTCCATGTACCTCAGCCATTGATAAAAATGATCTTCAGGAAAATGGTAAAATAATTTCAATTTTTTTATAGTAAATTGTTTTTAAATTGTGCAATAAAACTTATAACTAGCTAGCCTAATCTTATAACTAATTACTGTACAAGTCATGCCCGCATGGAATGATGGCAAGAATGCTGGCACAAATTCTGCGCGGAACAACCAGGCAAATCCTTTGGGCAAAAAATGAGCCAGCTCTTCTGCTCATCAGACTATGCTATTAACCGCGGTAAAATGTCCCGTTAGATTTTTTTGCGCGTGTTACTCCATGGCCCAATCGGTTAATGAAGACGACGTCGACTTCATCGCCCCAAAGTTCAGTTTTATTAATTGCTTTCAATTTCAACTGAATATATTAAATATTCTAGAGCGGATTCTTGATTCCAACAAGTCTACTCCTAAATTACGTATTTTAGTATGCATAATTGTAAGTTGTTAAATCTTTATCTGTGTAAAGATAGAAAGACAAATTATTTTTAGAATAAAACACGATACTTTGTTTATTTTCCAGATAAAAAAGTAGCCAGGCATATGTAAAGGCAAAATTAGTCAAAAGTTAGGAAGAACACAAAACGATTATTTATGACAGAAACAGAAATAGAACTTCATAAGAAAACTGTTGCAGCTAAAATGCAAATTTGTAAATATAAAACTAAAGCAAAGAGGCAATCAGTGGAATTATGATCAGCTAGAAACTACAAATCCTGTATAAATACTATGGTTTTTGAATGGATTTTGAAGTACCTGTAAATGCTGAATGTACCTACAACTTGGTTTTATATGAACTATTATTCAACAGTGCACTATTTTAACTTAAAAAACGGTAAACTACTATAAATAGCTTTTAGTTTATTTCTAGGTTATTTTAAAATTCATACTTTAATTGTTAATTTGTCGGTTTTCCGTTTAGTTGTGGTAAAACTAATATTACTATTATAATCTATAGATTATAAGGAATAAATCGATATGCATTTCATTGCGGGACGCGAAAATTTATGGTGGGCTCATTCTCCATACAAAAATTGATTGTCTCCTTTGTAAATATAAAACTAAAGCAAAGAGGCAGTCAGTGGAAATATGAGCAGCTAGAAACAACAAATCCTGAAATTTTAAATTGTACAACAGCAGCCAAAATATTAATGCAAATACAATAGCGTGAAAATAGCAAGAAATTTAAAGGTCCGCGTTTCACATTACAAGAAAAACTTAATACTAATGAAACTCACTATTGAAACAAAGTCCTGCGGGATACAATTTCTTAAGAAAAAAAAACCTACACCCTGGCATCAATATAAACTTCTTTGCGCAATTGAAAATAAAAGCCAATTCTACGACTGATGATGAAAAGCTTTCAATTATGTATATTGTTGTATGAAGTTTCTCTCAAACCTGGTCTAACCTACAATGAAAGCAAAAATATCGTAACAGGGTTTGTGGATGACGCAAACCAGGCACAAGTTTTTATGTTGCGAGGTTTAGTACACAATTTTAAACAAGTTAGTTATGGATGCACCCCGTCCCTCTGTTTTAGACTAGTATATTAATATATATTATATTGTATTATTTAGGCTAAGCAATAAAACTAACAAATCAGCATTTTATATAAGTTTCCTAGTACTTAGTTGATGAGTCGAACGTCTGCGTACGAACAGACTCTTTAAGATTGATTCATTATTAAAGCCACCTCCAAATCGATGAGACGTATTAATTAGTTGTAGTTTAGTTTTTAAAAACTCCTTTCGACGTTCCCGAAATTTGACTGACGCAGCCGGTAGGATTTGCTCGTGAAAGCTGTGCCGTCTCTCGATATATTCAGGTGTCCAAATTCGCCTGGATTCGTGATAGGGGTGCGAATAGCTGTTGGGCAAATTCAAGAACCAAATAAATTTGTTATCAAGGGAAGTGGAAGCGGAAGGCATGGGAATAGCAGCTGGTTGGTGAGTAAAACTCTTCACCATCCTTGATACCACTGTTATCCTACACTTTTAATTTAATTTGTTATTAATGAGATCGGACTTCTCTCATTATAACGTATCTGGTTTTTAATTAATTCCATTTAGTAATAGACACTCCGTTACTGTAGACATAACATAACGCTGATAAGCTTAAGGGACCCAGAGTGCCTTTCGCAAAGAGATTATTGAACGCTAAAAAAAAATAAGACTTTTATAAAAGTAATAAACTAAAATCTAATTAAAAGTTTACTATAATATAATAGATAATTAATTAATGTATGTTTTATTAATGCTAGAGATATAATACAGTTTTATTTCATTCCTTTTCTTTTTATTACGTTTACACATTTTACAAAATTTATGGTTAGATTAACTTTTATTTTATAAATTATATTGTTATATGCTTTAGCGTGTTCTACCTTATATGTTTTGTTATTGCATAAAATAGTGCATTATATTAACTGACTTCTCTGACTCGTGCATTACTCTATAACGATGGAACAACCACAGGCACCAGAACGACAAACCGTTGTAATTAATCCCATACCTACAGAAATGCTACGGCTTATACCACTTTTTAATGGCGACAAAAGATAGCTAAATTTATTTTTGAGGAAATCCGAATATGTCATTCGTAGGTATAGGGGTGACGAAGAACAAAATTTATATGTATATCACTCCATAACTAGTAGGCTTACAGATAACGCGGCGTCGCTCTTATCGGAACGTGAGGATGTCGTGACATGGTCCCAGTTGAAAGATTTGTTAACACAGCACTTCGGAGACCCGCGTAGCGAAGAGTGTATTAGTATTGAATTAGAATCCTTAAAAATTAAATCAGGGAAAAGCTTTCAAGATTTTTGTAACCGCATTCAAAGGATTCGATCATTATTAATTTCAAAAGTAAACATATCCGATGATAGTAATCTTAAAAGCGCTAAATTGGCAATTTACAATAATACGGCCCTAAACGTGTTGCTATACAATCTTCCCGAGAATATGGTTCGAATAGTGAAGTTAAAGAAGCCAGCGACTTTAGAGGACGCGCTGAGCATTGTACTAGAGGAAGTCAACTTCCACGATCAATACAATATGCGAAATCGTGTCCACGGTAGTAGCGGTTTAGGTTTAAGGCAGCCTCAAACATCAGTCCCAACGCAAGGATTTAAATTCGGTGGTAAGCCTCACACAGTAATGCAACCTTACGGATACAAACCAGTATTACCAAATAATAGTACACCAAAATTTAATTTCGGCATACAAAATTAATGCCAATTTAGGATGCCCCAATCTGGCTTTCGGCCTCAACTAATGCAGCAGATGAGTTACCGACCACCTCAATTCGGTTATCGGCCAAGACTTGGCCAACAACTACAACAGTTCGACTATCGCCCACAATTCGGATCTCAGCCACAACAGTTCGGTTATCGTCCACAATTCGGCTCTCAGCCACAACAGTTTGGTTACCGTCCACATTTGGGCTTTCAACCACAACAGTTTGGTGAAAGACCTCAACAGCAATTTGACCATATGCCAACTACGCAATTCAGCAATAAGCCACAAATTCAGAAACCCAATTTTCAGGAGACTGACGTTTCCATGAGGACAGCCCCTCCAAGGCCACAGCCCGGCTTTAGATTAAACGAGTTAACTTTAAGAGAAAATGACGGACAGTATTATGACGAGTATTATGACACAGACGAGTATATAGAACAGTATGACAATGATCTGACACCATCCGCTGAGGAAACTATTGTCGAAACGACTTATAACGAACTTACAGACGAAACTCAAACTCAAACTATTGAAAATTTTCACATGAAAGCCTCGATAGGAGACAAGAAGTTATAGAATTAAATTGTGATCCGAATCTCAAATTACCCTATATTTATATTCCTGAAATAGATGCAAAATTAATGGTAGATACAGGTAGTACTAGATCCTTTATCAGTTCCCGTAAGGCATACCAACACTTTTATCAATATATAACACATGAACCATTTGAAGCAGTCAGCACCCACGCCTCTAGTAGACACGATGAAGTGATACAAATCCCTCTACCACCCACCTTTAAGAGTTCGGATTGTCATAAATTTTACCTATATGATGTCGACTCTCGTTACGACGGCCTCATAGGTAATGAGCTATTGAAACAATTAGATACAATAGTAGACCTTAAAGACCTTGTACATAAAACAAATTATAAAAAAATTTAAATTACGTAAAAATATTATGTAAAATAATTTAAATTACGTTATAACACTATCACCACGATCAGAACAGCGCGTAAAGTTGCCAACAGACCAGTGTTCTGGAGAGGCAATCATTGATTATAAGGAGTTTGTCAGCGGTGTACGAATGCCCAGTGCATTGGTAAACTGCGATAACGGTTATGCCACAACAGTCATACAGAATGTTCTTGACAATGAAATGATATTGACAGTAACACGACCTTTTACCATTACTAAGTACGAGACTACTCAATGTGACATAAACTTGACAAGTACCTATGACGACATAGAGATCGATAAGATACTCGAAGAAAATCTACTTAAGCTAAGACTTGATCACACTAACGACGAGGAACGCGACAAAATTTTTAGACTATGCCAAGAATTTAAAGACATATTTTACTGCGACAAATTACCACTGACCTTCGCTAATAAAATTAAACATAAAATACGTACAAAAAATGAAGACCCAATTTACGTCAGACCTTTCCAACAGGCACCAATGCAAGTAGACGAGATAAATAGGCAAGTAAACAAGCTATTAAAGGACAATGTTATTCAGGAGTCACATTCACCATGGAATGCTCCTGTACACCTGGTACCCAAAAAGTTAGATGCATCTGGTGAAACTAAATTTCGTATGGTTATAGACTATCGACGTTTGAATGACATAACAATCGACGATAAATACCCACTACCAAACATAACATATTTGTTTGACAAGTTAGGGAAGAGTTCCTATTTCAGTACAATTGACTTGGCAAGTGGTTACCATCAAATTGAAATAGAAGAGCAAGACAGGCAAAAGACAGCCTTTATCACTCAAAACGGCCATTATGAATTCCTCAGGATGCCATTGGCTTGAAGACAGCTCCTGCAACTTTCCAGCGGACCATGGACAGTGTGCTATGGATTAGATATATAATATAATAGATAAAGATTACAGGGGATACACTGCATGGTATATTTGGACGATATAATTGTATTTTCAACCAGTCTGGAAGAACATATACAAAAGTTACGGACAATATTCGACAGACTTAGGACGACTAATCTAAAGATTCAATTAGACAAGTCTGAATTTTTAAGGAAGGAGGTTTTATATTTAGGACATACTATTACGAAAGAAGGGCTACGATCGAACACTGACAAAATTAAAGCTGTGCTAAATTTTCCTATACCTAAGACAACAACTGAAATTAAAAGTTTCTTAGGGCCATACCCTACCGTATTATCGACGCTTCGTAAAAGACTTTGCTAAGATCACACAACCCCTAACTGCATGACTCAAAAAGCGAAACAAAATAATCATCGATGAAAAATATATAAGTGCGTTTGAAAAATGTAAAGAAATACTTACGAGTGAACCATTACTACAGTACCCGGATTTCGAAAAGACGTTCATCCTCACAACTGACGCCTCAAATATAGCTTTAGGAGCAGTTCTATCACAGGGCCCTATTGGTAGCGATAGACCTGTTGCATACGCTAGTAGGACGCTTAGTGACACTGAAAGTTGATACAGCACCATCGAACGTGAACTTTTAGCTATTATTTGGGATGTAAAACATTTCTGGCCATACCTTTACGGACGGAAATTTGTAATTTACACTGACCATCGACCCTTAGTTTGGCTTTACTCATTAAATGAACTAAACAGTAAACTCACCAGATGGCGACTACGATTACAGGAGTACGACTTTGAGATTATTTATAAAAATGGAAAACAGAATACAAACGCCGACGCCCTATCCAGAATTAAAATTAATGCACTAAATTCAGACGAAGAAGGTCATTCTATGGACGTTAACTTCGACAGCAGAGTGTAGGCTTAGGGACCATTTAAAAGACGTTGTTAAGGAAATTGAAAAACTAAATGCTGAAAATAAAAGACATAATGACACGACGTCCACTGTAATAATATCAGACTCAAGTACTGTTCCCGCGAGCCCTATGTCTCTTTCCGACATAATATCGATTAGTAGTTCAGAAAAGGTTTCCGAATACCCAATCCGATCGCCTACAGAATCTAGTAAATCCCAAACTGTGCATTCAGCCGTAGAATTAGAGTCGAACGGTATACCAATATTACATTAGGCTATCGATGCGAAGCCAAATCAAATATTAGTATTTTCGTGGTTCAAAAATGAATGTCAGGTTAAAGATATTTCTAGAAAAAAACAAAAGGTACTAGAAGTATTTTTACCATTAGATCATTCCGAGTTAATAGAAGAATTTTTAAAGAAATATTTTAGGCCTAAAATTAAATATTTTATATATTTTGAACGGGAAGTACATCGAAAACAATTTAGTAATATCATTATACACCTGTTCAAAAAGGACATGGTTCATTTTTTCGAATGTACTGTTATGTCCAACCCTAGTTAGATAAAAGCGCTGACTCGATTATTATATTTACTATAAAAGCCTAGAGTTTGAGGTAATCGAGGCAGTGCAGTTCCAACCCATATTAAGTGCATATCGCACACGCCGTTCGCGGTTTTTTTGTACATTTCTTGTATTAATTTAATATTGGGGAAATAAACCAAAAGAACTTCTGGGATTGGGTGTAAAAGTTTTTTTTCTAAAAACACCTTCAGAGCGGCCCTCCTAACAAATTTGGTGTCAGAAGTGGGATGTCGCAAGGTCTACCGGTACATCAGTAGCGTGGCATCCGAATCCTGGGAAACTCTGAAGTGAAAGATCGACAGTAAGTCTCCACCCCACGAGTGTGAGCCTGCATCATCAAAGCACCAACGAGGTCTCAGCCCCACGAGCTTGGGACACCATCGTCAACCCGAAGTTCATCAAGGCTGTTAGTCTACACCACCAGCGTGTAAGCCTGCCCTGAGCTGCTGCACTCCCATCGCACAACCACGTGGACGCCGCCGTCAAACGACTCCCTGGGTCTCACGGCAACGCGACTCCGCTGCACGTCATCGCAACACGACACCGGCATAGCAACCAATGTACACCGTAGTGATCGTGATATTGTAAGTTAGGTAACTTTAATTTAGCTATAAATTTATACTATTTCTCTTCTATTTCCTTACATTCTTTTGTCATTTGTCGTGTACAATAATATTCTCATTTTACCAATTTTGTATTTACTAACTCCTAAATCTATCTAATTCCATATGCATAAGGTTAAAACTTTAAAGGACAAACCAGAAGAAATAGAAATGTCCGACAAAATTCCCTTATCCGTCCTTGTAAAATTCATCAAACCTTACAATGGTGATAGAGAATCACTTCCGGCTTTTCTCACAAATTGTGATAACGCCATAGCACTCGCGAACTCGGAACAGCAAGTAGTTTTATATCGTTATATCATATCCCAGTTAGAAGGAAAAGCTCAAATCGCGTGCTCTCTAAAAACGTTTAATAATTGGGATGAATTAAAACTATTTCTAAAAACTACCTTTGGCGAGAAGAAGCACTCCACACACCTTTTAATTGAACTCCAAAATTGTAGGCAAGGAAATTCGGAAACAGTAATGCAATATTCACTTAGAATCGAATCTTGTTTAACGCGATTACAATCCGACATACATTACAGTTGCGAGAATAAGTCCGAGCTAATAGGAAGAATTGCCGCTATGGAGGATTTAGCCCTCAACACATTTATATTAGGTCTAAATTCTAATTACGGATATATTGTTAGATGTCGAAACCCGAAAAATTTAAGCGAGGCAATTACGCATGCCATAGAAGAAGAAAAACTATTTATTCTGAGCAAAATATCTTCCAAATCTTATAAACAGTGTCCTATATGTCAAAAATTTGGTCATGATTCTTCTAACTGCTATAATCATAAGAAAAAACAATCTCATCGAGCTTATTACGTTAATCCACAAAATAATAACCCTCATTCTAATTTTCATAATATTTCAAGCAAAAATCCTATTAAAATATGCAGTTATTGTAAAAGTCCGGGACATATGATAAACGAATGTCGAAAGCGACAATATAACAATAGCCTTCGTCATAATATGCAACCAGACACTCGCACGACGAATACGTTACCAAGTCCCAGTGCGCATGCACCTAATAGAAATAATATGCATTTATGTGACGCACAACCTTCTACCTCTAATGCCGATATTAGTAACGAAGATTTAAACTAAATCTGATTTCGGAAAAGTGCCTACCGAAATCGAAAGCATTTAAAGGCACAAATAATTATTACTATTCTACTAATTCTTATACTAAATCTTATACTAAGCCTATATATAATGATAACGAATTTAGTTATAATTATCGTACAAAATATTCTTACAATACATCTCAGCGACGTCAAATGCCGCCGAGTCCTACTAAATCATGTAATTTAAAAAATACTATTTCTTATTCTAATTCTACACCTCGGGAACAGCATCCGAGTCCATCTTTGACACAAAGTCAAAGTCATAGTACCAATTATTTATTACCTCGGGAAAATTATCCCAGGACACCTCTGAATCAACATCAGAGTCTTAGAAATAATTTTAATACTAATTCTTGCACTAATTCTTATACTAATTCTGTCTCTCATAATGATACTATCTCTTATCCACAATATACATCTCAAAAAGGAATTTCGAGTCATGCTAATCCCACTGATAATTCAATTAATAATAAAGGTGAAATACCAACATATAGCATGAACACATCGAACAAGAAAACATCACTACCTCATGTTTATTTTAGGTCGAATTTTTCAGTTCAACCCCTACGATTGTTACTCGACACAGGCGCAAGTGTCTCTATTATAAAAAAATCGAGTTTAAATGGAAACTTTAAGCTTTCTGATGAAATCGTAAAACTCAAGGGTATAAACAGCACTCAATCTTGCAACGAAACATTAGGAACATTACTGTTAGATTTTATTTTAGATAATTTTTCCATAAAATATAAATTTCATGTCACATCCGACGATATTAATATTGATTATGACGGAATATTAGGAAGTGACTTTCTCAGTTATTTTAAAGTAAACATTGATTATCATACTTATTCACTTTGTTTCAAAAATTCTATATCTGTGCCTATCCACTTTTCGGAACCTACATACATTATACCAGCGCGTAGCGAAACTGTTATCGAATGCTCCGTGTCAAATGACCCGTCCGAGTTGCGTCACCTTAAGGATGCACTCATACTAGATCAAACCGTTTGTAATGGTGTTTATTTAGCGAACTGCCTAGTAACTTTAAAGGCGAATAAAAGAGTTAATGTTTCTGTTTTAAACACAACTGAATCGCAAATTAAAATAAAAAATTTCAAAGTTAACTTAATACCAATTGACTTTAAAGAATATTCCAAATCTTTTAAATCTTGTAATAATATAAATACTATTTCTACAACTTATTCTAATCGTGTCCAACGCGTCTGCGAACAAATTCGTCATTCTCATTTAAACTCAGAGGAAAAAAAACTCTTATTAGATTGTTGCTCACAATACTCAGACATATTTTATCTTGAAGGAGATGACCTCACATGTACAAACGCGATCCAACACTCAAATATTAGTATTTTCGTGGTTCAAAAATGAATGTCAATCAACACAGGAAACACCCCTCCTATTCATGTTAAGTCATATCGTTTTAACGAATGTCATAAAGACGAAGTAGACGCACAATTAAAAAAGATGTTAAAACAAAATATAATTAAGCCGTCAATATCTCCGTGGAGCGCCCCAGTATGGGTCGTGCCTAAGAAAATGGACGCATCGGGCAAAAAGAAATGGCGCATTGTTATAGATTACAGGCGACTTAATGATGCGACCATAAACGAAGTTTACCCCATTCCTTTAATTAGCGATATATTAGATCAATTAGGGCATTCCAAATATTTTTCGACACTCGATTTAGTTTCCGGCTTCCATCAAATTCCTCTCAATCCTAAAGATGCTGAAAAGACTGGTTTTACTGTAACCAATATAAATGGCATTTCCGGTCATTTTGAATTCACTCGCATGCCTTTTGGATTAAAAAGTGCTGCAAATTCGTTCCAACGTCTCATGAATACCGTCCTTTCTGGTCTCCAAGGTCTCCACTGTTTCGTCTACCTAGATGACTGCATCATTTACAGCCACGATCTTCAAAGTCATATGGAAAAATTACGTCTTGTTTTTGATAGGTTTCGAGACTTCAATTTAAAGCTACAACCAGACAAATGCGAATTCCTTCGACACGAAGTCACTTATTTAGGTCATGTAATAACCGACAAAGGTGTCACACCTAACCCTGACAAGGTGAAGGCAGTATCCGACTACCCTATTCCCAAAAATCCCAAGGAAATTAAATCATTTCTAGGTCTAGTAGGTTACTACCGCCGATTCATAGATAACTTCTCAAAAATTACAAAACCCCTTACGTCATTGTTAAAAAAAAATGTTAATTTTAATTGGACACAAGAACAAACCCAAGCTTTTAATTTGTTAAAGGAAAAACTAACTTCAGCCCCGTTACTTCAATACCCCGATTTTTCTCAACCATTCATTGTCACCACAGACGCCAGTAATTATGCTGTCGGCGCAGTATTATCGCAAGGCCCTATCGGAAAAGACAAACCGATCGCATATGCCTCAAGAACATTAAATAAACAGGAAGGCAATTACTCAACAACAGAAAAAGAATGTTTAGCTATACTCTTCGCCGTAAAAACATTCCGACCCTATATTTATGGTAATAAGTTTAAAATAGTCACTGATCACAGACCTTTAGTTTGGCTTTTTAATGTCAAGGATCCAGGAAGTAGATTAATTCGTTGGCGCCTCAAGTTAGAGGAATATGACTATGAAATTTTTTATAAGCAAGGAAAACAAAATTCAAACGCCGATGCTCTTTCACGCATACCCATTCACGCCTTAAATTCAAATGTAGTCCTTAACAAACTCAAATACGAATCTTATTTTAAAAAACAATTTACTAGATCCATTTCTACAAATACTGTAATCGAAGAACATCAAGAAGCGTTACACCTCTCTAAATTAAATAATATTGTTTGCCCAGTATCTCTCGACTTTGATGAATCTATTCCATATTGTAAAAATATTCTATCTCAGCTACAAAATCCTGAAGGTATAATAAACTCAGAACGAGAACCGTACACTATCTCTTGCGTTAAGGCTTGTATTCACGCCAATGGCCTTGTGCATAGATTACTGTATATATACTAGAGAGCCTTGTGCATTTGGGCGGAGCTAACGACACCTCTCCGCGCCACTCCGCTACCCGCATGCGACAGAAAAGACAGTGTTGCCAACGGATGAAATAGCAATCCGCCAGACAAGGCTCCTCAAACCACCAGAAAATCACTAACAAAAAGATGTCCCCCTCTGAAAACCACTAAAATTTCCACTAAGATATATGAATATGATTAAAGCAAAAAAAAAGTAAAAGTACGTTTATTATTAAAAATCTCATTGTTGTTAATATAATTTTTTTACTTTTAGTAATTAAAAAAATAAAGTTGCTTAAGATATTATTTACATTAATAAATCGTCTTCAGATGAATCTGCATTTTCATTTTCAGCCTTACTGTTATCCTTATCGGACTGATATGACTCCTTCGTCCCAATTTGTTTTATAAGATTTAAAGGAATTTCATAATTGTTGCAGCACTTTCCCATTAACTGCATACCGCGGCGTATTTTTAGAATTGATTTCAAAAGAGTTAGCTTCATTCTGTTTCGCTGCTTGTTTTTTATAATATTCATGCTACTAAAAAGTCTTTCCACATCGGCATTCGAATGTGGCAATACCAAAAGTGTAATCGCAAATGTTGCTAATTCTTGAAATCGAGCAACACCTTGTGCATCTTTGAATTTCAAGACTTCGCTCCAAAAATCTTTTGTATCTTTTGTTTCATTCCATCTCAGTAAATGAATTTGCTGCCATTGATCGTCAATTTTTGCAATTAATTCTGTACTTGTTACGAACCGAGCCATTATATCAACAAGATTTTCTTTGTTGTGATGCAGGGCTTTTTCGACACTTATACGGGATATTTGTTTCATGAGAGTAATATTTTCCGGCAATCTGTTTTTTATTTCGTCAATGAGACAAACTATAAACTGTATGCACCTATTCCGCAATACTTCTTCCTCTTCCCGGGGAAAACCTTTCTCTTTCATTTCTTGAATATGTTTTTCGAATCGGAATCCCAGGTAGCATCTTTGGTCCAAATAGTCACGAATATTTTGAGTAAAGATATCTATCTTATGTGTAGGCAACGTTACTTTGGTGACAAGCGTATCAATCAAGTTTGTTAATTCACCGCACAATAAGGTGTGGTCCGTATTTTTTGACTCAAACATTTTATTAACTCTGTTTATATCAATCAAAATTGGATAAATAAATGATACATATGCATAGTTTATATCATTCGCATACATAGAGTGCAATAGCTCTGACGTGTGGCACCTTTCGTGCAACTTAGCAATCGAAAAATGAGTTTTAAGCTCCAGCCATTGCGTATAAATTCTCGACACAGCAGACTCTATGGATAACCATCTAGTCTGACAGGCTTGAACAATTTTAAGAGGCTTCTGTCCATCGTTGATGGATTTGTATAGCTCTTTATAGATAACTTGTCTGGAAGACGAGCGAGCAAACCAATCATATGTCTCTCTAATTAAAAATTCAAGATTTCGCGGAAGAAATTCCTTTGCTGCTGCTGAAACAGCCAGTTGCAAGGAGTGGCATAAACAACGTACCAAAACTAAGTGCGGTATTTCTTGTTTCAATCGGGAAAAAACTCCATTATTTACGCCAACCATCACCGATGCATTATCTGTGCCAATACCCATTAAGTTTTCAATTCGCAAGTCGAAATGTTTAAGCGTCCGCTTTATGGCAGAAACAATACCTTCAGCATTACATGCGTCGAGTTCAGCAAGGTCCAAATAAGTTGAAACTATTTTTTCATGTGTAGTGCTGTAATAAATTATAACTAAACCCAAATATTTTTGTACAGCAATATCTGTGGATTCATCTATTAATAAACTGTATGGTTGATCTTTAATGTCGTTTTTTATAAGTTCTGTAAAATGAGATGCTAAAATATTTTTTATTACATACGTGCACTTAGTTCGGTGCATCTGCATTTTATTTATTTCTTTTTCATGGCTATGGTTAATAACTTCTCCTAAATGATCAACTGTTCGTATACTTGTATGCATTGCTGTAAATAAGGCAACTCTGGCTTCATCTTTCTTTTTATTATCAGTAGACTCCTTTTTGAATGTCAGCTTAGGTTGTTTGGTGATAACCTATAAACAAATAATGAAATATATAAGAAAAATTTAAATGCAACCTCATTAATTGACCAAGTTCGAACCGTTATAAATAACAAAGACAAAGCTATAATTTACCTTTCTATTTTGTTGGTGCTTTTTCGAAAGAGCATGTGTTTTTAAATCTCCGTAGTGACTTCTTAATATCGTTCCACAAAACTTGCATTTTGCTACTTGGCCAGTGGTACTTTCAACTGCTTGAAGCCATTCTTTTAAATCGGGATCTTGAAGCCAAGAATCCCTAAATTTTTGGGAATATTGAGGTTTCGGCATGACGTCGTATGAATAATATTTTTATTTAAAAATGTGTAATCGCAAAACGAAACAAAAACAAACAACAACGCACATTGAGGCACTGAATCCGAGTGATCGTGCGTGACCGAGTTCAAAAACATTGGACTAAGTATTGTAAAATGCTGTCAAATAGAATAGAAAGCGGAAATTATATCCCTCTCAACTATTTAGTATTCCGGAGAGCGAGATACAGATAGATCTCGCCCTTGCATTCCATCGTTTTATATTAGTTGCCTTATACTAAATATATTTAACGGGGAACCCCGTGAATGCGTGGATTGGTGTTGCCTGCGTAGTAAAATATACTCCTAAAAATATATAGGTTTATATTTGAAAGTATAAAATATGGCTAAATAGACGTTTGAAACGACTATTTATATGAAACGACTCGTTTCTTATAATTTATTATAAAATTCCTAATCCGCTAAAAAAACCACTAGCCACTAAAAGCAAAAATTTGCCACTAAAAGGGGGTTCCAAACCACCAGATTTAGTGGAAAATCCACTAAGGTGGCAACACTGAGAAAAGATGCGCCGCGGCCCGCACCTTGCCGCCACTTGCGTTGCCGCGCTTTGTGTGGTCACAGAGTGGCGAAATAACAGAAGGTCAAATCATCGTGAAAGTTAAATTAATTTTTATGTGTAGCGCATTTATAGTGGTCCAATTTTGTTTTTATTTATTATCTATTGACGTGGATGTACTTTTCAGGCTATAGTTACGAATAAAATTGTTAAACGCTTTCGAGGCCGCGGGTAGAAACTATACCTTTAGTATAAATCAGTCTGGCTTGAAAAATGATGTATCTTTTTATTTATATTTTATATAAATAGAAATGAATGGCTAAATGTGTTGCTAAGCGCAAAACTCAAGAATGGCTGGACCAACTCGGTTAATATATTTTTATCAAATATTCTTTAAAGTCTGAGAAAGGTTTCTAGGTAGGGCAGATAGTGTAGATAGGTCGGTAAAGAAGGTAGCTAAGTAGGTAGAATTAGCACAAGTGTATGTCATATTATATGTTGTATTTTTATAAACAAATAGAATATAACTAAAATTCACTGAAATTTAAGTTTCTTCCACCAAGTATTTTTATTCTTTTGGTTGGTTGAACTTCTTCATCCTCACTTATTTCTCCGTGTTCACATATTTACATTCGGGAATTTCGATAGCCCGACAAAATCTTCTTTTTTTTCTTCTTCGTTCTCGTTGTGTTAATTTTTCTCTTCAACCTCTTTTTCTTTTCTTAGTTCTATTTCCTTCTCTTTGTCGTTTTCTTTTTTCTCTTGTATAACCGGTTTGTTTTTCAGAAACAATTTCCACGCTACCGAGACCACAATTGAAAGGTCCATGCGAAGATATTTCTTGTAATTTTGAATAAAATGTTTTTAAATTGAGAATTCTTCGACCTTCAAGTTGATATGTTTTCTCAGAAGATTCGGCCGTGTCTACCTGTAAATAGTTAGTATGATTTTAAGCTAAAATTAAATTATTCAAGATGTTCAAGTGCATTGTAAGATCAAATCGATAGTACATACTTCACAAGGAGCTGAATAATTTTCAAGTTCTTCAACAGACCTTACAACATGCTTGGGAGTCAACATGTCAATCGGTAGAGAACGTAGTTTTTGAGTGCCCAAATCATCTTGTGCCTAAAATGAAAGCAGTTATACATATAGTTACAATAAAAATAAAATATGTATACGTAGTTATTACAAATTATTACTTACATTCACCTCCAAATCCATAGAATCACCTTCAACTTCTCTGATAGAGCTAATGGATTCACTACATAAGGGTAGTGATTTTTTTATATGATTTACCTCAGCAAAACATTCCTAAAAAATATTTATATGATTAGATAAATAAAATTGCATGTCAAGTTTATTGCTTTGTATAATATATAATGAATAAATAAACTATAAAAGTAAAGTAAAGTTACAACCTATATACGTCCCACTGCTGGGCTCAGGCCTCCCCTCATTTCTGAGAGGGTTTAGGGCAAGGAAGTGTCCGCCGCGCTGCCCAAATGCGTGTTGACGAACTTCATATGTCTTCGAAATATTTTTTTTCTTATTCCTCAGACATGCAGGTTTCCTCACGATGTTTTCTTTCACCGCCGAGCACGTGGTAAATCAGCACTTAAAATTGCAATTAACAATTTCATTGGTGCCGGCGGGGATCGAACCCGGGTTACTCGCGTTCTGTTATATTTACAGCGAGCGTTAACTGAGCTACCACGGTTTAAAAAAATAAACTATATAATGAATAAATAAAAAAGATTAAATTAAAAAATAAACATAATATATTTATTATCGAAAATAATTAAGCCGGTAATCGATAAATTAACAAATTACTAGCAAGTACCTAACCTATAATCATAATTAATACCTACTTCAGGAGAATTTTCAGTTTTGCCAAAGTTTTCGTCGGTAGTTGTAGCTAAACAAGACCTGCAGAAAAATTAACTTGTCATAAATAACCACAACGAATCAGAATAAATTAATAAATAAATATACTTTACATAAGTACCGAAAAGAAAAATTTATATTAAGTATTGGCTGAAAGTATTGAAAATGTTGCGTGAAAATGGTCCTTCTGTGATCATTCACTACTCTATGGCACAGAAGTATTATACTTACGACGACTTTGTTTGAATATAGGTATTTTATAAACAGCACCTGTCTAATATTATGAAATATGTAGATAAAACTTAAAACTTACCTTGATAAATGTATACCCTTTTGTTTGTACTATTTTTTTCGTCGTTTCTGCTTATTCCCCATGTTTTACAAACTAAACTAAATTTTTGCAGTAATATTTTACGATTTCATTTCGTAGTGCTGAGCTCTCGCAACGCGGCGTACGTCCACCTAACAACACGATGCGCCCCGCACTGAATTCGTGGACGAGTGCGGGGGTGATATAGACGCAGTATTTAACCGGGACGCATTTTTAATTTATTATCATAAAAATAATACATATTTCTAAAAAGTAACCAAACCAAATTATTTTATTTTGTATTGCAAACCAGTAGATATTTTTTTTATATTCCTTTGATAAAAAATGAAGGAGTAAAGTGGTTTCATCTCAACGATTTGGAGGTGATTTTGGTATTTTTTTATTTATTATGTGACAACGATAGAAAAATTATGGCTAAACCAAATTACGTATCATATCATGTAGATTACTAGCTATTTTTTTCAGATGTAATTTCTCTGTAAGTGCCGACGAAAAGTTGGTTCATCTGCACGCTTTTTTCAAGCTTTTTTCGAGAAAGCAGCCTTAAGCAAAATGATAAAATATACTATTTCTTATATACGAAAATTCACCATTTCGAAGAGTTAACATACCGAAATATATACAATTTACTAATGCAACTACGCGATAATATATTAACAGAAAATAGTCAAATCACTGACTTAGCCATTTCCGATTTTGCTGACCCGTTCTCTAAACTATCCTATATGAAAATATACAACATAATTGCTTACATATTTCATAATACTAACATTAAAATTCATATATACCGAAATCAAATTATTTACCCTACTCCTGCCGAAGTTCCACAAATTCTCAAAGAAAATCACGACTCAACAATTGCTGGTCACCCCGGAATTAAAAGAATGTTAAATCGTTTAAAGGATCTATATTTTTGGAAAAACATGCGTTCTGATATAGAAAATTACGTAAAAAATTGTAAATTGTGTCAAGTAAATAAACCACTGAGATCATGTAATAAGGCTCCAATGGTGATAACCTCCACAAGTACAAAACCATTCGAAAGATTAGCTTTAGATATAGTCGGTCCGCTACCCGAAGCCGGCTTGCAAAACTTTAAATTTATATTAACTCTACAAGATGACCTAACCAAGTTTTTATGTGTATACCCAATGATAACTTCCAACAGTGATGAAGTAGCTCGTACACTAGTTCATTTTATCTCATTATTTGGAATTCCTAAAACAATATTAACGGATCTCGGCACATGTTTCACATCGGAATTATTTAAACAGGTAACTCAAATATTTAGAATAAAACCCTTATATGCTACCCCCTATCATCCCCAAACAAATGGTGCCTTAGAACGTAGTCATGCTACACTCAAGGAATACCTGAAATCTTTCGTTAATGAAAATCAGAATGATTGGCATTGTTACTTAGCAACCGCAGTATTCTCTTACAACACTACCCCTCATACCACTACTACATATACACCCTATGAATTGCTATATGGGCATAAACCCACAATACCAAATTCTTTATATAATACGAGCAATGACACTACTTATCATGAATATATCCGCGCATTACAATACCGCATGAACTTTAGTCGACAAAAAGCATTAGAACACATGATTAAAAATAAAGAAACATCGAAAAATTATTATGACAAAAATAGTACAGACATATCCTACAAAACAGGCGATATGGTTTACTTAAAATGCCACCACAGACTTCGCAAAGCCTTATCTCCTATCTGGAAAGGTCCTTATAAAATTATTAAATTAAATGGCAAACATAACGTAACCCTTCTCATAGGTCGTAAGCACATAAAATACCATGTTAATGAAATTAAACCAGCTCATCCTTAATTTCACTCTATTTCAGGGCCATAAGCCACCAATTCAACGCGGAAACTCAAATTCTACCTATTTATAATAGTCCAGGTATTTATTTCGATCAAATAACTACAATTAATTTTTATAATGATTTTTGGAATGTTGTAACTCATATAGACGTAGTATCAGTTAAGCCACATCTAGAGAATATACATTCGCTTATAATGAAAACTGCAACGCTCTGCGAAAACTTCCAACTCCATGGTTTCGTTGAATGTAATGATATCATAAGTCCTATTGAAGTATTGTTAAATTCTAATTTTGCTAAATTCGAATCTCTTTCGCATATAGTCCCTACCGAGGAACAAACAAGGCATAAACGAGCTTTAGAATTCGGTGGAGAAATTTTGAAATTCTTTTTTGGAACTTTAGATGCTGATGATGCACGAAAATACGATGCAGCCATTAGCGCTTGTCAAAATAGCGAATCCGAACTTTTAAAATTAATGAAGGATAATATTCACATAATTAAATCTTCTATTAATGTATTTAACTCAACGATATATAAATTAAATATGAATGAAAATAAATTAAATTCTCAAATAAATTCTTTAAATATTGTATTATCCCAAATTGTCAGAAATAATAATCAATTATCACATATTTCTAAAATATATGCTTTACTTAACATAATAGAAAGCTCTTTAGCCACTATTTCTAATTTCTTGGATAATGTACTAAACTCTATCTTATTTTCTAAAGCAAACATTCTACATCCTAGTGTAATAGCTCCTACGAACTTATTTCGCCAGCTTTTAAAACAGAGTAATTATATAAATAAGCGATTAGAGTTTCCAGTACCATTAACGATTGAAAATATACACAATTTGATAGATATTTCAAAACTCACATCTTTTTATTATAATAGAAGAATAATTTTCATATTACGCATACCACTGATTTCTTCTTTAAAGTTCACCTTATACAAATGCATACCTTTACCAACCCCTCATAATCCTAATAATCCTAACTCTTTCGCTCTAATCCAACCTACCAAGCCTTATCTTGGAATAACAGAAGATAGACTTAGTTATAGTTTGCTAGATAATTTAAACGATTGTAATATTATTAATAATGATTATTCTATATGTCCTTTAATTTCTATATTTTCTACAATAAAGAATCCATGTTGTGAAACAAAATTGTTAACCGAAGTAACGTTATCTTTACCACCTCAATGTAACTCCAAACTTTTATATGGACAAATTGATGTATGGTATAAAATAAATAATAATAAGTTTATCTATGTACAGTCTGAGAAATGTAAATTAACTATAAAATGTAATAATATAATACAAGATTTCACTATTTTAGGAACAGGTATCCTAAGTTTAAACGAAAGCTGTATTGGTTTCTCTAAGACAATTCAATTAATGCCATCTACAACTAAATCTATTAAAATCGAAAATAAAATGAATTTAAACTTTAATATTACAGAAGACGATTGTTGTAATAAAGAAATTTTAAATAAATCAATTCCATACTTATATACTGTATCTTTAACTAGCCTAGACATGGAAACTCTGAAATATTCTTACCATTCCTTAAATAACTTAGAAAATGAGATCAATAGAGTTCAAGAACAATCTCACATAATAAAATATGGTAAATACTATTCATCATTTACATACTTTTTGATTTTCCCTTAATTTTATATATTTCCTATAAAATATTTTGTTGCTCTATTAAGAGAAATAATGATTCTTGCTGTTGCATACAAATATTTAATCAGTGCAGTACACGACGGATTGTTAAACACGAATCGAAGGTTAGTAATTCTATTGAGTTAACTGAAGTTTCATCATCAGACGATGATAGAAAAGATTCTATATCCTTACCCAATATGCCAGTGAAAAACCAAATGAAAAGAACATTTGGTAAATTTCACTTATCAAATCGAAACTTATGTAATAACTAAAAACTATATTACTTTACTATACTTATTTCATAAGGCTTCATGTTACATTAGAATATAAGTTTATATTTTGTTTTATACACGGTGTCTTAAATATTAATATTACTAAATGTTTGTATTTGAAATAAAAATTAAATCCTAGCATTAATACACTGAATCTTCTACTATTTCATTATTCACCGAATCTTATAAAAAATACTATATTACTAATTCATAATGTTAATAAATAATTTCTTATAATTTTGTGAAGATATTGTTTAAGAATAGTTTAATTTTACTATGCTTTTGTATCAACTCAATTTGATTTTATAATAATAACAAATAATTGAAACAATTCTATTTTACTATTTTTTTTTATTATTTTTGTATTCAAATCATTTTTTTTCTCACTGTATCGTTTGTAAGACTCTGCTCATCCCTTATTAAAAAGAAGGATAAGCTCCGTCAAAAGGGGGGAGATGTTATGTCCAACCCTAGTTAGATAAAAGCGCTGACTCGATTATTATATTTACTATAAAAGCCTAGAGTTTGAGGTAATCGAGGCAGTGCAGTTCCAACCCATATTAAGTGCATATCGCACACGCCGTTCGCGGTTTTTTTGTACATTTCTTGTATTAATTTAATATTGGGGAAATAAACCAAAAGAACTTCTGGGATTGGGTGTAAAAGTTTTTTTTTTAAAAACACCTTCAGAGCGGCCCTCCTAACAGTACGTAACGAGTAGTTTTTGTTGAAGATGAAAAAGAACAAAGAGCGATTGTAGTTAAATATCACGAAGGATAGACATGCCACCGGGGCATTAAAGAGACGCTAGTTAGAATCCGCAGAAATTACTACTGGGATAATTTACAAGAAACCGTTTCGGCAATAATAAATAATTGTACCGCGTATAAAAAAATGAAATACGACAGGAAGCCAATCAAACCTATACTTCAATTAACCCAAACATAAGATGCTCTGTTTCAAGAAATATTTATAAACCTGTTTAACATCGAAGGAAAGCATTATCTCACTCTTATAGATGCGTTCAGTAAATTAGGCCAAGCAATAGAAATTTCAAATAGGTCTACCCCCGAAGTAGTCCGAGCTTTGATGAAGTACTTTTCTTTTTACGGAATTCCAAAAAAATAAGTTCAGACCCAGGCTCTGAATTTAACAATGAATTAATTAAGGAATTCTTAAGCTTATATAAAATTGAACAACACATCGGAACCCCAAATAGCCCAAACTCGATGGTGCTTATAGAACGCTTTCACTCGACGTTTATAGAAATTTATAGATTGGCAAAATACGAAAGAAAACCTACTCATGCGGCATCAGTTATGACGTATTCCATACTAGCATATAATAATACCATTCATTCGGTAACAGAGCTTACATCTTTCGAGGTAGTTTTCGGATACTACACTCCATTTAATACAGAAATTGATAAGCAGTATTTCCAACACTTAGTAAGAGACCATGCAAAGCGAACAAAATTCATAAACAAACATTTAGCAGAAAATATGGTAGCGATTAAAGAAAACATTAGGGAAAAGCGAGCCGGTGAAGATGTGATAGCATTTCCGTGTGGTAAGACTGTATTTGCTAAAGATACCAACAAAAGAAAAAGCAAAGACAGACCGCGATATATTAAGGCTAAAGTAGTAGGCAAAGCCGAAAGAAATATAGTGCCAATAAAAGTAGGTGAAAGAAAGACTAAAGCCCCGATTAAAAATATCAAACGCCCTCCACAGGTGGTGCATACTGATGATTGCGATGCCGATCCTGGCCCATCATCTGCAGTCACTTGAGGAGAACCCAGGGATACTTCCGGTAAAACAAGGACAAGCATATGCACAAACAGATCACTGGACTATAATAAAAATTTTAAATTTAGAAAACATTTATGACGACCTAAATCTAATTATGGCTCAATATCGTAAACTCACTAAACTAATTGAAATAAAAGAACTATACCCTCGCGAATTTATAAGCGTTAAAACCCATGCAGATCATACGCGATTTAACCGTTCAAAAATTTCAACAACTTATGCCGCAACGTTTTAAGAGGCGGATCCTGAATCCATTAGGGTCAGTTCTAAAAAATATTACGGGAAACCTTGATCATGAAGATGCTCTAAAGTATGATAAACTTACCTCGGAGTTAAGTCACAACCAAATTATCGTGTATAGGAAACTCACCTTAGTCTCTAAAATGTTGGACAGCTTTATTAATGCCACTGAAACCATAAATAATAATTCCGTTATGCTAGATGCACGCCTAAAAAGTGTAGAGACAATGCTAAATCATCTAATGACTAGAGAAAATAACTGGGTTTTCTCTACATATATTTTTGGATTATTTAATTTATTTATAAGCAATTTTCGAACCATATTTGATAAATTAAATGAAATAGAGACTGCCCTAGCTTTTAGTAGAGTATCTATACTTCATCAATCTATTGTAAATTCTACAGAACTCTTAGATCATTTAAAACTAATATCCAATACCGAAAATTTAGTGTGCCCACAAACCGAATCTAATTTGGTAAAACCTGAAACCACGTCGCCCGCTTGCTGCTGGTAATGATTTCCTGTGTACCGAAGAAAATAGATCCCTCTACCCTGGACTTACCTCCATAGAACAATTGATGAAATTTGAGAATAACCTTACTTGTTGCACGCAACACGCTATTATAATTGAAGATGTTAAAGTACAGCAAATTAAAGCAGAAAATTGGATTGTTTTTACAAAGCTAAGAACGACACTTACCAAACACTATAATATATAACACTATAGAACAGAGAATAACCTTACTTGTTGCACGCAACACGCTATTATAATTGAAGATGTTAAAGTACAGCAAATTAAAGCAGAAAATTGGATTGTTTTTACAAAGCTAAGAACGACACTTACCAAACACTGCGATAACGAGATCAGCAAGCAACCCATTTTTGGAACCTATATACTAACCAGTGATGAGCCCTGTGACCTGGAGATACATGGTACTTACATTCATCACAACCGTTTTTTTTTTTTTTTTTTTTTTTTTTTTTTTTTTTTTTTTTTTTTTTTTTTTTTTTGGTGGGTAGGTGTGTAAAAGTCAACAGTTGATTTGTTAGCTCCGTTTTATTTACTCAAATAAAAATAGTTTAATATCTAATTTAAGTTCAATTACTTTCAAATCAGTGACTTAACGCATTTTTGTTTACATTGTTATTATAAACATATGTGTTTAAAGAAGATTTAAGAACTTACTTGCATCACCCTATAGCTCCATTTAGCTTACAAGGGAGTAACTATATTTATACATTTAAAGTGATTAACGCATGATGGCAAATGTCACCAAGGTTGATCTGGTGCAGAAGGAACTTGAAGTTGATTGGATGCAAAAGATGTCAGAGTTTGAGAAACGCTTAAAAGCTGCTTTAGTCCCATCAAATCCAACCTTGGTTCAGCTAAGTGAGGAGTTTTATGCTTTTAAAGATTTAGTGAGCAACATGTTTAGTATTCTGCAGCAACAATTTCGGAGGTGTACTAATGCAGTTGATGAAATAGATATGCGACAAAGGCGTAAGGTACTACTTTTTAATGGTATTCCTGAAGAGTCTGGATTAAATGTAGAACAGGAGGTACTTGAAATTGTTCATAATAAATTGGGCCTTTCACATATAAGCAACTCTTCCTTGAAGCGCTGTCATCGATTGGGAGCTCCGGGCAGTGATCGGACAAGAGCTGTACTTGTTCATTTCCAAAGTTATGATACTAAATCTGAAGTCTGGAGATCTAAGGCAAAATTAAAGAATACACCATACACAGTATCGGAGTTTCTCACTAAAATGAGACAGGGTACATATAAGAAGGCATGCCGACATTTCGGCATGAAGAATGTTTGGACTCTTGATGGAACCATAAACATTAGGCTTCCTGATAGTAGCCGCATAAAAATTTCCACTGAGGAAGAGTTTGATATGCTTTTTACTAAATGGCCCAAGCCTAATTCTCCTTCCGTCACTGCGCAGAAAAGCCCATTAGAAACCAGTTCTCAGCAAGGGGGGGCCAGGCGTAGACAAGTCATCCCAGCGGTTCAAAGCGTAGAAATCAAGAAGACACGTCGTGTTATGCCCAAAAAATAATTCCTCTGTAATCGGCAGTTTGTATTCTATCTTTAGTTCTTAAGTTCTTTTTATTATATTTTATTTTTTGTTCGTTTGTTTGGTTTTCCATTTGTTTGTTGTCATTGTTTGTTATCATTTGTTGACGGTATTGTATTATTTACATTATTTGCTTGATTATAAAACAAACATACAGCGGATAATAGTGACAGTTCGACACAAAGAGTATATAATTACTATGTTTATGGAGTAAGCTTTTGTATAAAGAATAGAATAAGCTGTGTCTGAAAACTAATTGTACATTATTGATCTTGTATTTCGAAACTTAATCGTATTCCTTTGTTTTTTTTTTGTTTTTGTGTGGTACCTTCTTGCTGCTATGTTAGCAAAATTTAAGTTCTTTTGTATCACACCGTTAAAAATATGTTCTTTTTGCATTACTGTTTGTTTTGGTGAATCTTGTTGTCAAATAGTATTCATTAAGTTATCTTGTTAATTAAGTGACTAACTTAGTGATTAACTAACAGTAAACTTTTGTCTTATTATGCTTTGATCAAGTAGGTTAGTGTTAATTGCTTTTTTTTTATTCTTATTATCATTGTAAGCTTTAGATATTCCTTTGCAATCAGTCAACTGTTGGGTGATGTATAATATGTATTGAGTCGTATTTTGTAGTTAGTCTAACAATAATAACATATTATTATATTATTTAATAACATATTATTATATTATATTTTTTTATTTATTTAAAATTTATTATTCTTATATCTCTATTATTAATGTTAGATATGTCGGATGATGAATCTTTTTATTCTGCCCATGATTCAGATATCTCGTTCGAGTCTTGTGATGGTAGTGATAGTATGCCCTCCCTCCGCGATGAGCTAATCAATTTATTTACTCCTTGTAAAAACTTGCTTAATATATGTCATGTCAATGCTCAAAGCATTCCAAGTCACTATTTTTATTTTGAAGAAGTTTTTTCTATAAATTGTGTTCATGCAATCTTAGTATCAGAAAGTTGGCTAAAACCATCATTAATGTTCAGCTTATATCCTCTAAATGATTTTGTTCTTGTGCGTAACGACCGAATTGAAAAAGGAGGAGGTGGTGTTGCCATATACCTTAGAGCAAACATCCCTTATAAAATAATTTTAGCTTCTCCATCTGCGTATTCTGCCTCACCGGAGTTTCTGTTTCTGGAAATTGATGTCAAAGGTGTAAAGGCAATTCTTGGGGTAGTATACTGTCCACCTACTGTTAATTTTTTCGACGCTCTTGAAAGCGCCCTCACTTCCACTTCATCTGAGTACATGCACTGCATAATAATGGGTGATTTCAATACTGATTTGTTGAGAAATTCTTCTCGTTCTCAAAAATTTCGGTCAATCATAGAGTCAGTCGATCTCCAAATTCTCCCCTTAGCGGCAACTCACCACAATATTGACACTGATGACTCATGGATTGATCATATTATCACGGCTTCTCCCGATTATGTCATTAAGCACGGACAACTATCGGCTCCTGCTTTTTCACGACATGATCTTATTTATATATCATATAAGCTGATTTCTCCTAAACTCAATCCCGTCGTACTATACATTCGCAATTTCTCCAGAATGGATTTTGATAAACTTAAAAGTGACGCCTATCGTATTGACTTAACCTCTTTATTTAAATCAACTTGTATTGACGATAAAGTCTCAATCCTTAATAATATAGTTCTTGGTCTGTACAACAAACACGCTCCCAAACATCAAGTAAGAGTGAAGCGTTCACCAGCCCCGTGGATAACTGAGGCCGTAAGGTTGGCAATGACTAGGCGAGATCGAGCATTTGTGAAATTTAAGAAGCATCGTACACAGGACAGCTGGGATCGCTACAGAGTGCTAAGAAACAGATGCAATCAGATGGTACGAAATGCTAAACGCCGTTATATCCATAGTAATATTGAAAACTCTTCAACCGCTGATGTGTGGAAATTTCTTAAAACACTAGGTATTAGTAAGGCCGTTACATCTGACCGTGGTCCATCAATCACTCTGGATGAAATAAATCAACACTTTATTTCTACTTCTCCTTTGGATCCCACAGTTCGTTCTACGACTATAGCTTCCATTCAATCCATGCCATCTCCTCCTATTCCTATTTTTCACTTCTTACCTGTGACTGAGGATGAGATACAGAAGTCTGTACTAGCTATTAAATCCAAGGCCGTGGGTTGTGATGAGGTTAGTAAGGTTATGGTATCCATGATCCTTGAGTGCCTATTGCCTGCAATCACACATATCATAAACTATTCCCTTGACTCAGGTCAATATCCTACTCAGTGGAAAAAAGCATTTGTGCGACCACTTCCTAAAATACCTAATCCCTCATTACCTACCCATTTCCGACCAATTTCAATATTGCCATACCTATCTAAAGTTCTGGAAGCCTGTGTTCACAAGCAAATCTCTATGTTCATAACCAAACACAATCTGCTGAATAAATATCAGTCAGGCTTTCGTGCAGGTCACAGTACTACCACTGCATTGATAAAAGTTACAGATGATATTAGAATGGGAATGGATGAGCAAAAGCTTACGGTGGTAGTGCTTGTTGACTTTTCAAATGCTTTTAACACAGTCGACCACGATATCCTTATAGCCTTCCTAACTAATCTTAGATTCTCAATCCCAGCTTTGGAATGGTTTTCATCCTATCTTCGCGGCCGCCAGCAATCAGTACGATTAGGACAAGAGTTCTCAAGATGGGCTGACATTGAAACAGGCGTGCCGCAAGGCGGAATACTTTCTCCTTTAATGTTTTCTTTATTCATAAATTCTATCACTTCAGTTCTCAACTGTTCGTACCATCTGTATGCAGATGATCTTCAGCTCTATGTGCAATCTAGTGTTAACGACCTTAATGATAATATTCATAAACTCAACCACAACCTCGATGCCATTAGAGATTGGTCGTACAGACATGGTGTTTTAGTTAACCCAACCAAATGCAAAGCAATGGTTATAGGTAGTAGCAGAATGCTAGGTAAGATTAATAATGATAACCTTGCTCCCGTATTTTACAATGGCACATTGTTGCCATTTTGTAAGTCTGTCAAAAATCTTGGTTTACATATAGACCATACTTTAAGCTGGGAAGTTCAAGTTGCCGAAACAAGCCGTAAAGTAACTGCCACCTTACGTTCACTTTGTCGTCTCAAAAACTTTCTGCCTTTTAAAACTAAACTTCTGCTAATCCAGACTTTGATATTACCCATTATTGATTATGCAGATGTGTGTTACCCAGATCTATCTCAATATCTTCTCGATAAGTTGGAGTGCCTTCTCAACAATTGCATTAGATTCATTTTTGGCTTACGTAAGTATGACCATATTTCTCAGTACCGATATAAGCTTAAATGGCTATCTATTCGTCAAAGGCGTAGCTCCCGAACTTTGCAAGTACTACATTCAATTTTAAATGACCCCAATTCTCCCTCTTATCTTAAGGATAACTTTCAATATCTGTATTCCACTAACGATAGAGTTCCCCGTTCCCAAAATTGTCTTAAAATTCGTATTCCACCACATAGGAGTGGTTTCTATAATTCCTCTTTTACTGTGCAGTCTATACTGCTCTGGAATGCCTTGCCTGTTGATATCAAGAAAATTAATAACAAGAATTATTTTAAAAGACTAGTTCGAGAATTCTGTCGTAAGAATAATACCACCTGAGTATCCGACTATTGTTTTTGTGTTTTTTTTTTTCTCTTTGACTTTATAAGTAATATTTTGTATAGTGTATTTTAATATGTATTGTGTTATTTTATTTTTTGTCTCATAATATTTTATGTACTTATAGTTTTGTATAGAAGTACCCGTTTATATATTTATTATTTATCCTATATTATATATTAAGTAAGTATGTATATTTTATTTTGTTTTATATCATTATTATTTATTTATGAAGTGATTTATTACACCTGCCACAGTCTCTCAAATCATCCAGGGTTGACTGGCAGAGAATGCCATAAGGCATTAAGTCCGCCCTTTATATCCCTTAGTATATAAGGTGTATAATGAAGATTAAATAAATAAATAAAAAAAACCGTGTTTACACAGAATGCGAGGCAGCACTACCAGTTCCAGTCATCAACTTACCTCAATTACGTTCAACTACCAATGTAACAAGTACACGCGTAATTAACGTGAATGGTGTCAACTTGGACGAAGTGAAGTATATGTCAAATGCTTTAAAACACAGTGAAATCTATTACACAGATTCAAGTGTCTTCAAAGGAGAAAAAGACTCTAACTTCAGTGTTCTAACATATGTAATTTTAAATTTTCTAGCCTTAAGTTTCCTATTGTTTTTAATATACTTATTAAGAAAAAAATGTATGCCTTACTTCCAAAATTATCGTAAAAACATTAAAAATGATATTTCCGATAATTTTGCTCTTAGGGAGGGAGGAGTTATGGATGCACCCCGTCCCTCTGTTTTAGACTAGTATATATATTATATTGTATTATTTAGGCTAAGCAAAAAAACTAACACATCAGCATTTTATATAAGATTCATAGTACTAAGTTGATGAGTCGAACGTCTGCGTACGAACAGACTCTTTAAGATTGATTCATTATTAAAGCCACCTCCAAATCGGTGAGACGTATTAATTAGTTGTAGTTTAGTTTTTAAAAACTCCTTTCGACGTTCCCGAAATTTGACTAGTTATTGCCTATACTTTTTCTGCAGGTGCAACTAAAGCACCCGAATTGGCAAAGCAATTAAGAAGTGTGGTGCACAAATCTTAAGATGCAGGATTTATTATAGTAGCTTCCTGGTCACATACCAGGGAACAAATAATCGCCAGGCTATAAAGTTATTGTCAGAAGAGACCAGGGGTATATATTTAAGAAGAGGTGAAGATCTCAAAGAAAAAGTCATATTAATAGATGACAAAGAAATAATACCTCTATATGATCCACACACCTTTTAAAAGGCATGAGGAACAATTTGTTAACAAAAAATTTAGAGTTTGAGTAGAACAATTCAGTAAAAATGGCTAAATGGGAGCATTTGCAAAAACTGCACGATAAAACTCCCATTTTTGAAGGTATAAGAATGGTGACGAAACTGACTGAGAACATAATAAACCCAGATAAAATTAACAAAATGAAAGTGAAACATGCAGCTCAAGTGTTTAGCAGAACAGTAGCAGCTAGCATGGGAGGCTTCGCAAGTAAGAATAATACTTTATTTTATTCATCAGTTTTGTCTAAAGAGAACATTCAAAAATGACTAAGCATATTTTTTATCAACAACCACACAAGCACACTATCCTCCCTCCCAATGGTAAGCGGATGCCGTGGCCCATAAACATCCACATTCATCGAAACGTCGGGATAGTAAAAATAAATTAAATTAATGAAACACAATAAAATCCGTAATTAATAGTTTTATTCAATGTGTTCGCGTAAATTTTAGAAATTATCATCCACATTCATCCTCCGATTAAGACTCAAAATGTAGATGCGTTGTCACCCCTAAGGACTAAGGTGGAATTGCCTCGTTTTCAGCAAAAAAGGTCTCCGGTTCTCTACACTCACCATACGAATCACAGCAGCATTAAGTTGGTATTTTACGCTGGTATTCTGTGAGAGTGTAGTCCCTCCCCGGTACCCTCCCCACAATATAGCTGTAGCATGGCTCTACCACATTTGATTTCACTTTCTCTTCAATCCATGCAGTATTACCAGTTATGCCTGTTAGTTTTTGCTCATTTCTGAATTTGAGCGATAAGGTTGTAAACGTTTTTAGCACTGGCTTGCGTGAAATAAGGAGCGTCCATAGTTTCTTATCATTTATTTAGCTTTTAAAATGTATTTTATTTAATACTAAGTATAACTTATTCACTTTAAAGTGTATGAAGAGTATCATAGCAAGAAAAACGATGTTGCTAGGTCCTGTGTAATAAGGGATCTTCATTTCTTCCAAAAACTACTAGTGGATGATCACACTTTGACCCTCTTTAACTTACTCATTTCCAAAGACATTTGAAAAATAAAAACAGTTTTTCTCGTAATTTTTCGTAGATTTTGATATCTCTAACATAATTTGCCAGCCAGGTCAGGAAAGATTGAAGTATCACAAGCTTGTTAATACAAATTTTATTAAAAATCTCTTTTCTTTTCTGGACTTGGTGTTCTTCCACCCGAATGCGCAGACACGACAAGGTTACTTCATTTTATGAATGCCATGCGAAGCCGTTATTAGGTCCAGAGGTCTGAGCACCATAAAAAGTGGATAGAAGGCGTTAAAGTTTTCAAAACAATGAAATTTATAAATTCTGCTGGGGAAGTAGATGCATCTTTCCCTACTGTCAATAATTGGGTGTGGGAAGCCATTCAATCATTGGTAAGAAAACTCATGGAGGAACACAATATTACGTCTGTTTGGATGCGACACCTAAACCAAGATCCCTTGGAAAAAATTTTCAGCGCAATTCGCAGTCATGTGTGCCGCAATAATAACCGGACTTGCGAGCAATTTGAAAACGCTTTTGCTACCCTTCTTGTCAATAATCTGAACAGTGGTAGAGCCACGCGGCAGCTTTGCTGTTGCACGTATGGGCCTGCTAAACCGGGGTGGTACCACGACCTCACAGAATACCGGCGTGAAGTGGAAGCTCTGCTTCCGCGTTTTGTCTGGTGAGTTCAGGTGGCCAGAGGCTCAAATCCCCCCCCCCCCCCTCCTTGACATGGTAGCGGAATTAAGTGAAGATCTACCCCAGGAGGGTACCAGCACCCCTGGAGAATCCCTCGCTGAACGTGCACGACTAAGTTACTCAACTCCTGAGCGTGGGTGCTCAGGTTGCCCTGCGTATTATGGGGGGGGGGGGGGGGGCAAATTCCGCTCAAGACTGCAACTGCTCGGGGCAAACGGAGCAACAAGACCAAGGCGACATCTGCCACGCTATCCGTGAATTTCTGCAATGTCAGGACTTCACTCTAACCTAAACGCCGTCCACTACAATCTCGAGACGGCGAGGCCGGCTCTGCTCTTCCTGACCGAGACGCAGATGTCCTCTCCGGCTGACGTCTCGTATCTCTCCTACCCAGGGTACAAACTGGAACACTCCTTTGTGCGGGCTGGAGTTTTCGTTTACGTCATAGAGGACATCTGTTCTCGACGCCTCGGCAGACTTGAAGGTTCGGACCTGTCCATCCTTTGGCTACGCGTAGACAGCGACGACCATCCGCGCGTCTAGGTGTGCCTCTATAGATCCCATAGCGGTAACGCCGAAACAGACCGACTCTTCAACCACGTCTAAATGACTACAGATTCGTTGCTACAGCAGATCCCTTTAAGCTCCTCGGACCATTGTCTTGTCCGGAGTGTGGTGCCACTTACGCTGAAATCGCAGTTGCATTATGCAGGCTGCCGCCGTGTTTGGTGCTATAGGTCAGCCGATTGGGATGGGATGCGGTCTTTCTTTGCATCCTTCCCTTGGTGGCGGGTTTGCTTCTCGCCGGACGATCCCAACGTTGTTGCGGATAATGTCGCTGATATGATACTTCAGGGTATGGAACTTTTTATTCCTTCCTCTGTGGAGCCCATTGGAGGCAAATCCCAGCCATGGTTTGGTCGCTCCTGTAAAATAGCATCATGCTATAAGCAGGAGTGCTACCAAGCCTGGGCTGACGCATCAACGTCCCGGGATGTAAACACCAGCGCTCTAAAAAAGAAGTATAATTCCGCCTCTAGGTCCTTCAAAAGAGTCATTGCCAAGGCAAAGTCAGAGCCCATAGGCAGACTTGGCGAGAAACTAGTTCGCCTTCCTTCTGGAGCCCGTGCATTCTGGTCTCTCGCCAAGGCTGTCCAAGGGAATTTCTGTCAGCCATCTCTTCCATCTCTGCACAGGGAGGACGACTCACTGGCCCACCGCAAAGGAGAAAGCCGATCTGCTAGGCTTTTTCTTTGCGTCCAACTCGACTCTCGATGACGGAGGGAGTACGCCGCCGACTATCCCGCGGTTTGAGTGCTCCATGCCGGAAGTGCAGTTTACACAGCGCTCGGTTCGCAAAGCACTTTTCTCCCTGGACATCCACAAGTCGAGTGGGCCTGACGAAATCCCCCCAATTGTGCTGAGGACGTGTGTTCCAGAGTTGGCACCGCAATGGCAGTCTGCCGTATTATAGGCGCCAAACTTTCCACGGCTGGACGCGCTACTGGACAAAATAGTGCTATCCCAGCCGGTTGCGGCTCTTTGCATTTTCTTTGTCAGAGGAATTGTTCGGATTAATCCCAGACGCCAAATTTCGTGAACGCACTACGCGGCAAACGTCCCGATACCATCCACACCATCTGGATGCTTGGCGGCCCACCACTGTACGTTTTACAAGGAGTTTTCTTCCGCGTACGACCTCTCTGTGGAATAGTTTACCACCGGCGATTTTTCCGGACCGATACGACCTGGGGACCTTCAAGAAAAGAGCTTATTCCTTTCTAAAGGGCCGGCAACGCACCTGCAAATCCCCTGGTGTTGCGATTGATCATGAGTGGCGGTAGTCACTTAACATTAGGTGAGCCGCATGCTCGTTTGCCCTCTTCTATAAAGAAAAGGCCACATTCGGGGGAAAATTGTGAAGGGGACTTCTGTGTTGCAGTACACTTATTATTAATCACAGAAAATAGCGAGGCTATGTTGACCGAAACCTATGACTTCTCGGAATACATAAATATGAAATTGCTCTTCATGGAGGGATTAAAATAAAATCCAACTATTATTGCACCCCCTGAATATGTAGATGGTTATTTTTTTTTAATTAATAAGTAAAAATTTTTAAGGGGTGCAATAAATGCTCAAGTAAACTTACTAGTACCCCAGAATGTGAGAGCGAATTTATTAAATTCCGAGAGTATGCTGGTCGTCGTTGGCTTTGCTATCCCAGCAGTGATTTAAATCAGTTATTGACGGATCTGAAACATATAATCTATGAAATTATCAAAAAAAAATATTGATAAGAGATTCTCTAAAGAATTTATAAAAACAGTTTTATTCGCTATAGTAGATTTTGAATTGTTCTCCCATTTGTGCAATGGGAGAGAACACAAACAAAAAAATTTTGACTATATTGTAAATTTAATGATTTCTTAAATTTACGCGAACACTACACATTGAATAAAACTAAATTTACGGATTTTATCGCGTTTATTTCACTACTTTTACTTATTTTTAATTCCCGACGTTTCGGGTGCTTTACAGCAACAATGGTCACGGGGGGGACTTAGATGTTTGACGTCCCAATGTCATAGTTAGTCCGGCTACCTTCAGTTTTTGAATATTAATTTTTGGTCCGATTTACGCAAAACGAGCTTATAGTATCATAAAGTCTTGCAGTGGTATGCTTAGGTTTGGGTTTAATTTTGTTAATTATAGGATCCCAAGCAGGTGGCAGCACCCATCCATCTTCTCTATTGAAATTTGGATGTTTTTTAATTTCAATAGCCTCGCGTATCATCCTTGGTAGGAATCGGTGTTCTTTTGCGAGAATTTGTGGTTTATCAAATCGAATGTAATGGTGGGGACGATCTTGAACATGTTCGCAGACTGCAGACTTCCCGGAGCGTCGGTGCTTCACGTCAGCTATATGTTCTTTCACGCGGGTTTTTATGGATCTTTTTGTTTGACCTATGTAAGAGAGATCACATTCACAATCTAACTTGTACACTCCTGCATCTTGTAGAGGGATATTACACTTGACGGATGGTAAAAATTGACTAATCTTCTTCGGTGGCTTGTAGTATGTTTTAATGGAAGCTCGTTTCAAGATGTAGCCAACCTTGTCTGTGACTCCTCTGACATATGGTAGTACAGCAGGTACACGCTCGACTGTGGCCGGCTTCACTCGGTCACTGTGACGTAGGCGCGGGACCCGAAGCTTGTCTTGCAATACTTGCTTGACATGCTGAAGTTCGGCGGCCAGATGTTTTCTGTCACAGATCCCTCGTGCTCTCTGAAACAAAGATTTACCCACGGTAGCTAACTGTGAAGGATGATGGTGAGATTCACCATTTAAATATCGGTTGGTATGGGTCTTTTTTCTATACACAGTGTGACCAATTGTGTTATTAGGATTTCGAATGACTAAAACATCTAAGAAAGCTAAAGAATTATTTGCCTCTAACTCCATTGTGAATTGTATTTTAGAGTTTATAGAGTTAAGGTGGTTTAAAAATGCAGTTACTTTGTCAGATGGTAAAATTGTGAAAGTGTCGTCTACGTACCGCTTGTAGAATCTTGGATTTACAGGAGCAGTAAGAAGGGCTTTCTCCTCGAAGTCCTCCATGAATATGTCAGCGACTGTGGGAGATACAGGTGAGCCCATCGCCACACCATCTACTTGCTTGTAGAACTCTTCCTTCCACAATAGATAGCCAGATGTGAGGCAGTGTTTGAGTAATACTGCATATTCAGCAGGCATGTTATTATATTCTAGCTTCCTAGTTACAATTGATATGCAGTCTTCAATAGGTAGGCATGTGAATAGTGACTGAACATCAAAACTGACCATAGTTTCATTGTCAGCGAGATGTAGGTCTTTTATCTCACTAACAAAATGGTATGAATCCTTTGTGTGTGCTCTGGTATGTCCTCTCAGTGGTGACAGTACTTTTGCCAAGTGTTGTGCCAGCTTATATGCCAGAGACTTCAACGCAAAACTAGGCACAAGAGAAAGCGGTGAGCTGAAGTTAGGGAAATTCGGAGTAGGGCAACGGAACCGAAGGGGCCAGCAGCTGGCCGACTTTATGGAGAAAGAGGGACTCTTTATGATGAACTCTTTCTTCCAGAAGCGGCCCCACAGGAAGTGGACCTGGTTGAGCCCCGACGGTTCGACAAAAAATGAGATTGACTTCATTATGACGACCAGACGCCAACTGTTCAGTGATGTCTCAGTGATCGCAAGGGTGAAAACTGGCAGCGATCACCGAATGGTTAGAGGCACACTGAACCTAAACGTTAAGTTGGAGGGTCTCGTCTAATGAGGTCAACGCTCCGTCCCCCTCGTGCTCTAATCCAGAATCCCGAAAACTTTCAGCTCGAGTTACACAACCGCTTTCAGTGCCTACAAGATTGCAATGCAGTGGACGATATGAATGACAAGCTCGTGGAAACTGTCCATGCGGTCGGAGCTAAGTTCTGCAAGACCCGCCGCAGAAGAACAGAAAAACTCTCCGATCACACTCTTAATCTCATGGCTGTTAGACGGGAGATGAGGCTGCAATCGTCAACAGATTTGACAGCATACAGGCAACTGAACAGACAGATCTCCAAATGCATGCGGCGAGACTTACGCAACTTTAATACTGCTCGTATTAAAGAAGCGATCGAGCGGAACCAGGGCTCCAAAGTCTTTGCCAGAGATCTGTCTGCCCGTAAGAGCCAACTGTCAAAGCTGAAGACTGAGTGTGGCAGCATCGTTTCCGGGACACCTGAGATTTTGAGTGAGATTGAGAGGTTGTATGAGCAGCTGTACACATCATCGTTGGAGCAAGTCTTATCCGACACTATTCCGATGATATCCCGGACGTCAGTCTAAGCGAGATTAGAATGGCTCTCCAGCACCTTAAAAACGGCAGGGCCCCAGGCGAGGATGGAATTACAGCGGAGCTTCTGAAAGCGGGTGGAACACCAGTACTTGAAGTCCTTCAGAAGCTCTTCAATTCCGTCCTCCATGGTGGCACTACTCCAGAGGCGTGGAGCAGAAGTGCGGTGGTCTTGTTCTTTAAGAAAGGCGACAACGCTCTCTTGAAAAACTACAGACCGATTTCCCTTCTGAGCCGCTTCTACGTGCTGTTTTCGAGAGTCATTACGAATCGTCTCGCACGCAGACTCGACGACTTCCAGCCTCCTGAACAAGCCGGTTTCCGAAAAGGCTTCAGTACCATAGACCACATACATACCCTGCGGCAGATTGTACAGAAGACTGAAGAGTACAATTTGCCACTTTGCCTGACGTATGTGGACTATGAGAAAGCCTTTGATTCCGTCGAAATTTGGGCGGTGCTGCAGTCCCTTCAGCGGTGCCAAGTTGACTGTCGGTATATCGAAGTGCTGAAGTGTTTGTACAGTAGGGCTACGATGGCTATCCGAGTACAGAACCAGAGCTCGAAACCTATCCAACTGCAGAGAGGTGTAAGACAGGGTGACGTTATATCCCCGAAACTCTTCACCGCTGCTTAGGAAGACGTTTTCAAGCTACTGGACTGGAAAGGATACGGTATCAACATCAATGGCGAGTACATCACTCACCTTCGATTTGCCGACGATATAGTCCTTATGGCAGAATCGCTGGAGGACTTAAGCACTATGCTCAATGACCTCAATAGTGCCTCCCAACGGATAGGTCTTAAGATGAACATGGACAAAACAAAGATCATGTTTAAGGTCCATGTCACACCTATGCCGGTAGTTGTTGGGAGCACTATGCTCGAAGTTGTTGACGAGTACGTTTACCTGGGACAAATAGTCCGACTAGGTAAGTCCAACTTTGACCGAGAGGTCAATCGACGGATTCAACTCGGCTGGGCAGCGTTCGGGAAATTACGACATATCTTCTCGTCAGGTATACCTCAATCTCTAAAAACTAGATTGTACAACCAGTGCGTGTTGCCAGTGATGACTTACGCATCTGAGACGTGGTCCTTCACTGCTGGCCGTATGAGGACGCTCAAGGTCGCTCAGCGAGCTATGGAGAGGGCTATGCTTGGAGTTTCTCTGCGTGATAGACTCAGAAATAAGGATATCCGCAGTAAAACCAGAGTGACCGACATAGCCCAACGGATTAGTAAGCTGAAGTGGAAATGGGCCGGCCATATAGCTCGAAGAACCGATAACCGATGGGGAAGAAAGGTTCTCGAGTGGCAGCCTCGTACCGGTAGGCGTAGTGTAGGGCGACCCCCCACTAGATGGAGTGACGACCTGGTAAGATATGCAGGAAGTCAATGGATGCAGGTGGCTCAGGACCGTGCTTTGTGGCATTACTTGGGGGAGGCCTATGTTCAGCAGTGGACTTGTGAAGGGCTGTAATGATGATGATGATGATGATGAAACATAATTAATAAACCACAGTTAGACTGCGTTATGTAAGAACGAATTAAGCGACGAATTTGAAAGAAAAAGTTTTGAATGCAGATCGACTCGACGATCGAAAGTATGATAAACTATGTATTCAGCTATTACTACAAAAACCACTCATACGGCTTTATAATAAGGGGTTGAATCAAGCGACATTTCGAACTTCGTTAGAATTTGTACACACATTCGTTTTGTATTAAAGAATTATGCGTCAAAGTTACGGTTACAAACAGTTTCAAATTGCATAAACGAATTAAACACATACACTATAAAGGTAATTCATTCTTGCCTTTTGATTTAACTGTTTTTAAGCCACAGCATCGAATTAACCACCTAAAATGGTATTTAATTCGTTAATGTGTATCATTATACGCGCAATTTTTAATCCTTTCGAGAATTATGCGCCAGCTTCCGGCGTTTCATCCGGTATTGCATTCTTACTTTCGCGGGTTTTTGGGTATAGGATGGGTGGGGCGGCGGCGAGTAATCTCATTGCGCATCTAACGTAATTACGGAAGGATATTTTGTTTACTTATCCATAATTTTTGTAGAATACAAGTGAATTTATTGAAAAGCAGTGTTAAAATGGATAGATTTAACAAGAATACGCGTGGTTACCGTTACATTGCTTCATTAAAAAGCAGTGATGCAATGCAAAGTAATTCTGTACAGGTATGTATCGTATATCTACTTACTACTCGTTTATTACTTTCACTAGATTATGTTGTCCAGTAATTTCGTTTACCTATTAATCTATTATCCTATCCTATCCTATTATCCCAAAGGTAAATAGCTATTCACGTACTTAACTAGATACCTACTAATATTGATAGGTATAAAATGACAAAATCGTAACGCGCTTCTTTACGTGACTCAATAAAATTCCTTATGAAATCCAACTCAAACATTAAGTAGCGTTACGGCCCTCAGTTGCCCCGACAGAAGTTGACTGGGCTAGGGAGCATAGTAACCCAACTCGACGAGCAACCCGAGAGGGTTCGGGCCCAATGGCCTACGGATAATTATTATGTAATGGCCGGACAAGCAACCACAAACTTACCGAGTTCCGGAGGTAGGATCGACCACAAGGTACCGTCAGGGGCAAGTAAATGGTAGGTGTGAGTGGTGTAGGAAGGTGTGTAATGTAACCTGACGTCACCGATGTAATCGGCTAGCAGACCCACATGCGCTGCCCTTGCTCCACAAGGTGTAATCACTCCAGTGGGCGTTCACCGTTATCTGAACTCAAGTCTAACGCCACTTAGCAATAAACTATTATTTAAAAAAAAGAATATTAACAATGCAATAAACGTTACTAATATTCCCCTTAACCACTCCTGGTAAGCTTAAATTGCTTGTGTTACGAGTGGTTCACGCCAGTAGTCGAATGGCGGATTCGAACCCACGACCTTTTTGAGTTCGCGGTCTGCGCCCTGCCATTAGGCTACTGTCGCTTATGAATATAATCTAAGAGAAACGCGATCTCCTCCCGGATCACAAAGTTTAGCGTTCCACCCGACAAAGCAAAAATTCCTTCGTACGATATTAAAATACCACACAAGCAACTTGTCGACGCAAATTAAAATCAATCGAAGTTAAATTAATCACTCAAACTCAAGGAAGGCCTCGTTGTCACGTATACGAACAAAATAAGACCACGCAAAGGGTGTGGCCTCAACGCGACTTAACGATTCTAACTTAACTTCCCGGCATCTAACCGACACGGCCGTCACGTACAAAAGATTATTATAGACTAATTGGCGCGGCCGCAGGTCGCAAAACGAATGCCCCCGGCGCAAGCCGTCAAACCGGTTTTCGCCCGAGACGAGCGTTTTTGCGAGGCTTAAGTTGTTACGATTTGGCCTAAACAAGTAGTGAATTACACACATCACAGATTTGTGGGTTTGGTGTTAGTATGTGAGGTTTTGCCTAGCACGTGGAGACTGTGATTGTGTGACTTGTACCGATTTACAATCAAATGAGGTACTCTATTCGATGCGTATGTTTGTAGAAACAGCTGATTTAGGTGATTATTTTTGTATACGAAAAGGCTTGCCTTGCCTCTTGCCCTTTTACTCGTTAAAATAAAATTATGTATTATTTGCTATATTGAATAGTGTAATATGATAATTTATATATTTTTGTACAATAATATGCGTTTAACCAACAGTAGATAGTTCGCTCAATATGAAAATTTCTTGTCATATATTTTGGATAACCGAAGTATCTGAGGCTAACCATTACAATGTTTTATATGAAGATGAGTTATTGAAAGCTAATGAACAAAATAGTATATAGTAATACTCTTAAGAGTATGTGTTTAATTCTCTTTCTTTTATAGTAATTTAATACGATAATATGTCAATTAATCTCTTATGTAATCTAATTAATCATTATAAAAATAGATTTTAATTTAATAAGAAGTTGAAATATGTTCTGTATAGAGTCTTAAGCAAAGTATTATCGTAAGCGTTGTGCATTCCTGCCGCCTGGCGGCGCTACTTGTATGTTTTTTTTTGCGCCCGAAGCAAATATGGGCAACCCTCCGGAAAGCGGGGGAGGGAGGCGGTGAATGCTCATAGCATACCACGCAGCCGGCTGCGTGGTTATGTGGAGACTTTTACCCACTAAACACCGCCTTTTAGGAATTGGGTTAACGATCTGACTAGAGATATCTAAGCCGTATACGAACGCGACCCTCCTTGGCAGAAAGGAGGGCGCAAGCGGCGAAAAGCCGCTTAGAAGAGTGCCTTACTAAGGCAGATTAAGGGATGTGTTATGTAGGCTCGGCCTGAGCCGCCAGGAGGCAGTTCAGGTCAGCCGAAAGCTTTTTGGGGGGGTCCGAGAGAGAGTTTCTCGGTCTGCGCACACTATAGCGAGTGTGGATAGGGGCTGCATAGGCAGCTGTCTCACGAATGAGATGATTTGGGTGGGACTCTGAGGCTTTGAAAAATCTCTCAGAGAGTGATTTAAGGAACTGCTGGATTGTTGGGAGCTCTAAGTCTCGATGTAGGTCGGCATTACGGACATAATAGGGCGAGTTAGTGGCCCTAGGACAGAATAGATTTTGAACTATTTGAAGTTCATTTATAGCTTTGGGCTTAGCATGTGCGAAAATGGGGGCCGCGTAGGTCATGACAGGTCGTATGCAGACCTTATATAGGGTTCGCTTGTTGCGGAGGGACTTTTTACTGTGTCTGCCCAACATGCTGTTGAGCCTACCCATGTAAAAACGTGCGGTGCGAGTAACCTTCTTGATATGGGGCTCGAAAGTGAGCCTTGCATCAAGGGTGACGCCTAGGTATTTGGCTTTAGTTTGCCATGGGACAGGGGTTCCTAACATCCTGATTGGCGGAGTGGTGGTGAGACGACGTCGTTTATATTCGAAGCAAACGGCGGAGCTTTTCTCCGGGTTTACGTCGATACGCCATTTTTGGAACCAAGCTCCTAAGTCGCTTACTGACTTTTGGATCTTGTTCCGAATCTGTGGTAGTGTGTGTCTCATCTGCAAAGAGGGCTAGTTTAACACCATTCGACGGGATAGGGATGTCGTTGGTGAATAGTATATATAGAAGGGGAGCAAGCACAGAGCCTTGAGGGACACAGGCTTTTATTTGACGAGTAGAGGACAGCGTGCCTTCGTGTCTATAGCGAAAGGTACGATCCTTCAGATAGGAGGCTACAAGGCGAACGAGACGGTCCGGGAGGCCTAAGTTGTACAGTTTGTAGATAAGGCCCTCGTGCCAGACTCTGTCGAATGCCTTGGCAATGTCAAAGAAGACCGCGATGGTTTTTTGACGGCGAGGATAAAAACCACTGAGGATGTATTCCACTATGCGGTGAACTTGCTGGGGGCACGAGTGTTTGGCTCGAAACCCGAATTGTTGTGGGATGACAAGAGGGTCGCCGTCTGTGGGAAACAGATGGCGCCTCAAGCGCACGAGAATAACTCGTTCGAAAAGTTTGCCCATGGCCTTGAGGAGGCTGATGGGACGGTGATTGGAGGGGAGGTGGTGAGGTTTGCCTGGCTTGGGAATGCCAATGACAGTTGCCTCTTTCCAAGAGGTGGGAAAGTAACTGAATTCAAAGCAGGCGTTAATGATAATGGCCAGTAAGGCGATTACCTGCTCCGGGAAGTGTTTGAGGGCTTGGTTGGAGATACCATCCACACCCGGTGCTTTTTTGGGCTTAAGTCCTTTGATGGTAGATGAAATCTCATCTTTGGACACAGTGATAGGGTGAGAGGCGGTAGGGGGCGAGTTCCTGCGTCGGACCTCGTCCTCCACTAGTTGGATGTGTAATGGGTCAGTGGGTTGTGAGCTAGGAGAGCATTGAGCGGCGACGCTGTCAGCGAAGCACTCAGCCTTTTCTTCGTCCTCGAAGGCAATGGAGCCGTCGTGACGAGACAGAGGGGGAGTATGCGTAATAGTGGCTCTCGCCATCCGGTAGAACGCTGTGTGGGAGGGGGGATTTTCTCCATGAGATTGCCCTTTTCGTGGTCTCTGTAATCTTGGAGGTGGTAACGCAGTTTGCGTTGAAGGCGGTGGGCCGCGAGTCGATATTCGAGAGTGGGATAGCGTGCAGCTCTACGGAGGACAGCTTTTTTGGCTTTTAACAGGTTGCTAATATCTAGGCGAAGACTAGTTTTAGCAACCGGGAAAACTTTTTCATTCTCTTTAAGAGAGGATGTTATAAGTGAGGTGAGATTTTCGACCGCGGTGTCTATTTTCCCCGTACTGTCGAGGGCGTCGGAAGAAAGGAATATGGGAGGGTCCGGAGAGTCTATAGCCGAGGCTAGAGACTTCTTGAAGCCCTTCCAGTTGGTGTAGGTTTTGGAAGTGGCAGTTGGAGATGGCTGATGGCCAAGAAGGAGGGATACAGGACGGTGGTCGGATCCTAGATCATCGTGTGACTCGATTGCTCTAAGGTTAAGGGAGACTCCTTTAACTAGAGCAAAATCTAGCACATCAGGAGCGTAGTTAACAATGTCGGGATAGTGGGTGGCAGTGAGGGGGCTGTAGACAGTCAGGTCGAGAGACTGAGTGATATTGAGCAGCACCCTGCCACTACTGGTAGTGGTGCGGCAGGTCCATTCAGTATGCTTGGAGTTAAAGTCTCCAAACATAATGACTGAGTCGCCTAATGCAAGGATGGCTTCGAAATCACTCTTAACGGGGAGGGTTCCGCTAGGGATATAGCAAGAGGCTATAATGATTGACTGGTGTCCAGTCATAGCTAATCTAGTGATGGTGGCTTCCATACTGGTAAGCGACGGAGTAGATATGTGGGAGCAATGAAGGGACTTTTTGTAATAGATGGCAGTACCGCCGCCTTTGCGGTCGGGTCTATCGTTACGTAGAAGTGAATAATTTTTAATAGAAAGGCCTTTAGAGACCTTGGGGCTGAGATGGGTCTCCTGTAGGAGGAGGAGATCGGCTTCGCGATCTCGAAGAAATAGCCTAAGCTCTGGGAGGTTATTTCGCAAACCGCGGATATTGAATGAAACAAGCGACAAACCCTTTGGTTTGATACGACCGTGAGATATTGCGGGAGCAGAGGGCTCCGGCATAGTTTAATTGCAAAGACCTTAGTAGGTTGTGCTCAGCAAGAGCAAGGAGACGGTCCTGAGGGGACTGAGCGGTGCGCAGTTTACGCGCTAGGATAAGAATTTCATCTAAATTGATCCTATTGAGAGTGTTATACACTAGGTTTAGAGATTTTACTACAGAGTCTGCTTGTTTTTGTGGGTCGGCGGAGGGCCGCGGGATATTTGATTCCTTTTGGAACCAGGGGTTTATTGGAAGCGGCGCAGGCTGGGAGAGCGGAAGGCTCATAAGGGGCCGAGGAGGGCCCTGAGGTGGCCGATAGGGTCGTAGGGCTGAGGTGAGCCCTGAGGGGGCTGAGGTAGGGGTTGGCCCTGGCTGGGCTTGCGACTTACGAGCCGGGAAGGTTTGGTCATTGACCTGGGGTGGAGCTTTGCGGCTCGGAGGTGGGCGAGGAGCGCGAGGGCAACCTCTAAAATTGGCCGGATGGCCTGTTTGTCCGCAAAGGACACATGAGGGTGGGGATTTGGCGTTTTTGGGCCGGGGGCACTCTTTCGAGTGATGGGGTTCTAGGCACTTAACGCACCTGGGTGGAGCTGAGCAGTTGGCTGCCGCGTGCCCATAGAGTTGGCAGCGGTGGCACTGCGCTGGGTAACCGCGCCGGTGTGGGGCTTCGACCTTTACGCGCGACAGGCCGCACACAGTGTGTACCTCGCGAAAGATGGCCTTCGCCTCCGGCACATTGGTGAGAACAAGGAGGGCAAGGTTAAACCTTTCGCCCCTGCTGCTGTGCATTTTGTGCACAGCCTCTATGGGGAAGCCCTGAGACTTAAGGTCTTCCAGAATGTCCTCGTTTGCGAGTTCATAGGGAACTCCGCGGAGGACTGCCTTGACTTTCCTTTCTTCGGCGAGGGCGTATGTGTGATAGGACACACGCTCGGCCGTGAATAGGCGGGTTATATTCCGGAAGTCTTCTATAGACGCCGGCATAATTTTGATGGCCTCGCCGACATTGGTGGCTTGGTCATATTTGAAACCCTTATCGTAGAGGGTTTTGGACAACTGAGTGAATTTAGCCTTGTCTCTGAGAAAGACAGGGGGCGGGACTTGGTTTTTAGCCAGTTTGGGAGCGCAGCGGGTTGCGTGCTTGGCGGTAGTATCTTTCGACTGAGAGGTGGCAGCGTTTGGGGCTGCGGGGGTAGGGGCAACGATGGGAGCTGCGGAGGTAGAGGCAGCGGCGGAGGGAGTGCGGGCGGCGGCGACGGCCGCCGGGGCGGCGGGAGTGCGGGAAGTCGCGGCGCGTTTCGGGCCGCGCTTTGATTTCACTAGCGTGAATGGGGCTGTGTCGGTATAGTTCCTTCGGAGTCAGTTGAATCCGAGGAGCCGGTGGAGCTGAGGGCGGACCTCTTCCGGGAGGAAGAGGTAACGGACGTGGTGTCCGAGTGCTCCATATCGGAGTCGGGGTACGCGGGCGAGTCGGTCTGCGGGGCAGCCGCTTGGGTCGCGAGGAATGCCGCAACGGCGGGTGGGGGGACGCATGCCTTAGGGGCACGGGGGGTAAGATTAATCGAGAAGCTGTCAAGGTCTACGCCTTGGGTTTTTAATTAAATTAAAAATTGGTGGCAAAGAGACAAAATCTGGCTAGCATCCATGGAAGACATGTTGGGCGGACGGGGGGGAGACGATTTGATTCTTATAAAACTAGAGGTCCCTGTTCTGAGAAGAACAGGATGGGGAGGACTAACGTTCTATTCCAGAAGCTGGGGTCCCTATGTTCTGAAAAGAACAAGGGCTCGCTCTGAGAGGAGCAAGAGACGATCTTCTAAGAACAGTATATACAACAAGTAACAGTATAACAAAAACAATAACAATAACAGAAAAATTAAAAATTAAACAAAACAAGCAAAGCGCGTTCAAGCCTCCCGCCGGAGCAAGGGGGCAAGAACGATGCGAAAACAAAGAACAGACTCGACCAACGGCGTCTACTGGCCGGTGTTAGCCGGGGAGAGCGGGACGCGCGGGCGAGCGGTTGCGCTACCGAAGGGTCGGAGCGCGAAAGAACTGTATGCACGACCGCTCGGAGGCGGCGCGCAAACGGAACTGACTTGTATGTTGAGCGGAAAAAGCTTAGCTACTCCGGAGCTAAACCATAAGAAGACCGCGCAACTATTTTTATTTTTTACAAGTATAAATTAAGAGTTTTATGAATGTTTTATATTCGAAATAATAAAGATGAGTCATATCTATTGTCAGAAATGAATAAAAATATTGTAAGGTATGTTTTACCACACTTATTAAAGAAATTTGTAAATTTTCCTTAGAAAAGGTTGTTCTGTGCTCTGATTGGTCGAGGGGATCATTAGTGTCGTGTGCAAATTCATTAGTGCCGCGTGCAAATTTTCTTAATTCTGATTGGTCACAGCTGCCTATAAAAAAGGGGCGTTTTTTGTGGTAAAAAATTCCAAACATGCCGTTTATAAAATGAAAATCATTTTTAACTGCTCAGTATACTCACCTCATACTTATTCCATTCATTTACATAATACATTCAAACACAACACAACTTAATCACTCACTCATTAATAGTAAACACACACTCTCAATTGTTATATTGTATGTACGATCCATTAACTATAGCTTTAAGATATTGTTTTATCAGAATTATTTAGGACCACTTGGATGCCATCTATAGCGTGCCAATGTTTAAAAGTCGCCTTTCGTTTGCTTGTCAAAAGTCACGCACACTACTAAAGAAGTGACAAATTTTCCCGGGATTTCACTATTGTTTTTCTCAGTATATAATGTAAGTTATTGCCTATAAAGGTCAAACGCGTACACATTTCATTGCACAGAAGTGATAAAATGATTAGTTTTAAAGAAAGAGTGTCTGTGTTTAGTGAATATTTTGGTTAAAAAATGTATGAGCGGACAGTCGCCGCATCCACCTTAAAGACTACAGTAATTTGTGCTTCGCATATATGCAAAGGTAGGGCAGGGCATTCCAGAGCTTAATAGATTGGACAGTAAAAGACATATTAAAAAAGATGTATTGTAAGTTGGTACACTTAAAATGAGTTTTCTTGAAGAGCGTAGTGGTTCAAGTTACAAATAAAGGTCTCTAGAAACGAGGAAGTGTGTTCAATATTTAATACTGCTTGATGTTATCACGTGTTTTATTTTTGTTGTAATACGTTAATTGTATTAATTCATTTTCACACTTGTTTCGTGTTTCGAAAATCGTATTTGCACACTTTGACTGTATTTGAAATTTTATTGTTTTTGTATTTTTGGGTTTTTTACTTTTTTGTGATATTTTTTTGTTCTAATTATTTCAAAAGTCAACAATTTATTCATAATTACATAACATAAACACTCACGCCTGTCACCCAGAGGGGTAGACAGAGACTACGGACTTCCATTTGACACGATCCTGACATACCTCTTTCGCCTCCTTTACATCCATATATCTACGCATACATGCTCGTCGGTTAAGGGTACTTTTAACGTGGCCCATTTTCAAAATATCGCCAATTTGGTCGATAAACTTTTTTCTAGGGCGTCCCTTCCCGACTCTGCCGTTCACATCTGCCATATAAATTTGCTTTGTCACTCTTTCCTCATTCATTCTTTCTACGTTACCAAACCACCGAAGCATTCCTTTCTTAATCCTGGTCACAACATCATCTTGCATACCACATTTATCTCTTGCGTTTACGTCAGTGAGGACATCTGTTCTCGACGCCTCGGCAGACTTAAAGGTTCGGACCTGTCCATCCTTTGGCTACGCGTAGACAGCGACGACCATCCGCGCGTCTACGGGTGCCTCTATAGGTCCCATAGCGGTAATGCCGAAACGGACCGACTCTTCGACCACGTCCAAATGGCTGCAGATTCGTTGCTACAGCAGATCCCCTCCGCAGAGATCGTGATCCTCGGCGACTTTAACGCCCATCACGCCGAATGGCTTGGTTCACGTTTAACCGATCATGCGGGGAGATCTGTTCATGATTTTGCCTTGGCATATGGTCTGACACAACTGGTTACTTCGCCTACGCGGATTCCAGATGTGGAGGATCATGCACCTTCCCTGTTGGACCTTCTGCTGACCTCTCACCCGGACGGATATCAGATTTCCGTCGACGCCCCTTTAGGCTCCTCGGGCCATTGTCTTGTCCGGAGTGTGGTGCCACTCACGCTGAAATCGCGGTTGCATTATGCAGGCTGCCGCCGTGTTTGGCACTATAGGTCAGCCGATTGGGATGGGATGCGGTTTTTCTTTGCATCCTACCCTTGGGCCGCGGGTTTGCTTCTCGCCGGACGATCCCAACGTTGTTGCGGATTCTGTCGCTGACGTGGTACTTCAGGGTATGGAACTTTTTATTCCTTCCTCTGTGGTGCCCATTGGAGGCAAATCTCAGCCATGGTTTGGCCGCTCCTGTAAAATAGCATCATGCTATAAGCAGGAGTGCTACCAGGCCTGGGCTGACGCATCAGCGTCCCGGGATGTAAATACCAGCGCTCTAAAAAAGAAGTATAATTCCACCTCTAGGTCTTTCAAAAAAGTCATTGCCAAGGCAAAGTCAGAGCACATAGGCAGAATTGGCGAGAAACTAGTTCACCTTCCTTCTGGAACCCGTGCATTCTTGTCTCTCGCCAAGGCTGTACAGGGGAATTTCTGTCAGCCATCTCTTCCATCTCTGCACAGGGAGGACGACTCACTGGCCCATACCGCAAAGGAGAATCCGATCCGGAGGAGCCGATCTTCTAGGCTCTTTCTTTGCGTCTAACTCGACTCTCGATGATAGGGGGAGTACACTGCCGACCATCCCGTGGTGTGAGCGCTCCATGTCGGAGGTGCAGTTCACACAGCGCTCGGTTCGCAAAACACTCCTCTCCCTGGACATCCACTAGTCGAGTGGGCCTGATGGAATCCCCCCAATTGTGCTGAGGACGTGTGCTCCAGTGTTGGCACCGGTTTTAACGCGTCTTTTCCGGTACTCCTACTCCCTAGGCGTAGTCCCAAAATCATGGAAGACGGCTTTCGTCCACCCGATCCCTAAAAAAGGCGACCGCTCAGACCCGTCCAACTACCGGCCAATCGCCATCACCTCCTTGTTCTCCAAAACAATGGAGTCCATTGTAAACTGCCAGCTCATGAGGTACCTTGAGGATCACCAGCTGATTAGTGACCGCCAATACGGTTTTCGCCGTGGTCGGTCAGCTGGTGATCTTCTGGTCTACCTAACTCACAGATGGGCGGAGGCAGTAGAGTCCAAGGGGGAGGCATTGGCCGTTAGTTTGGACATTGCGAAGGCCTTCGATCGGGTTTGGCACAAAGCGCTTCTTTCGAAGCTCCCTTCCTTTGGGCTTCCCGAGAAATTGTGCGATTGGATCACCAGTTTTCTTACAGATCGGAGTATCAAGGTCGTTGTTGACGGTGCAAGCTCCGATTGCAAGCCTATTAATGCTGGCGTTCCACAGGGCTGCGTGCTATCGCCAACGCTGTTTCTTCTGCATATCAATAATATGTTGCAAACCCGTAACATTCAATGCTATGCAGATGACAGCACTGATGATGCTCTTTACACCGGTCGAACCAATATTTCTCGGGAAAACGTCTCCGAGTGCCGGAATAAACTTGTGTCTGAAGTCGAGTCTTTGCTGAACAGAGTCTCGGATTGGGGGCGACTAAATCTAGTCCAGTTTAACCCCCAGAAGACACAAGTTTGCGCGTTAACCGCTAAAAAGAACCCCTTTGTCGTATCCCCTCGGTTTCAAGGCACTCCCCTTGTTGCCTCAGCCAGTATCGGAATCCTCGGCGTCGACATATCGAGTGACGTGCAGTTTCGTGGTCACTTGCAAGGGAAGGCCGAATTGGCCTCTAAAAAGCTTGGCGTGCTCAGCAGAGCGGGACAGTATTTCATGCCGGCACACCGCCTGCAACTTTACAAGGCGCACATGGAATACTGTTCCCATCTCTGGGCTGGGGCTCCCCAGTACCAGCTCCTTCCACTTGACCGCATCCGGGGCAGAGCGGCTCGAATCTTGGACGACCGAGTACTTTCGTATCGGCTCGATTCACTGGCATTGCGAAGAGATGTTGCATCCCTTTGCATTTTCTTTCGCATATACCATGGAGAGTGCTCTGAGGAATTGTTCGGATTAATCCCAGCCGCCAAATTTCGTGAACGCACTACGCGGCAAACGTCCCGATACCATCCACACCATCTGGATGCTTGGCGGCCCACCACTGTACGTTTCACAAGGAGTTTTCTTCCGCGTACGACCTCTCTGTGGAATAGTTTACCACCGGCGATTTTTTCGGACCGATACGACCTGGGGACCTTCAAGAACAGAGCTTATTCCTTTCTAAAAGGCCGGCAACGCACCTGCGATTCCCCTGGTGTTGCGATTGATCATGGGTGGCGGTAGTCACTTAAGATTAGGTGAGCCGCATGCTCGTTTGCCCCTCTTCTATAAAGAAAAGGCCACATTCGGGGAAAAATTGTAAAGGGGACTTCTGTGTTGCAGTAAACTTATTATTAATCACAGAAAATAGCGAAGCTATGATGACCGAAACCTATGACTTCTCGGAATACATAAATATGAAATTGCTCTCCATGGAGGGATTAAAATGAGATCCAACTATTATTGCACCCCTTGAATATGTAAATGGTTATTTTTTTTAAATTAATGAGTAAAATTTTTAAGGGGTGCAATAAATGCTCAAGTAAACTTACTAGTACCCCAGAATGTGAGAGCGAATTTATTAAATTCCGAGAGTATGCTGGTCGTCGTTGGCTTTGCTATCCCAGCAGTGATTTAAATCAGTTATTGACGGATCTGAAACATATAATCTATGAAATTATCAAAAAAAATATTGATAAGAGATTCTCTAAAGAATTTATAAAAACAGTTTTATTCGCTATAGTAGATTTTGAATTGTTCTCCCATTTGTGCAATGGGAGAGAACACAAACAAAAAAATATTGACTATATTGTAAATTTATTAATGTTATTATAAATTTAAAATTATAAATTAATAGAAAAAAGAAAAACACCGTTAAGTTGCCTTCTTTGATATGTTTACTACGCTAAAACGCAGGTAAGCAACATTATTAAACTAAAAAGTGACTAAGGGCTGATAATTTACCTTTTTCCCAGAGTGTTTTCCGTCAGTTGCATAACTAAATTGCCGTTAATAGAATTTTCTAGTCTATTTTGGGGTTAAAGTACTTTAACGGTTTTATAGTTCTACTTTGTTTCGAATTACAGTGTTCTAAATCAAACGCTAAAAAGCCGTTAAATGAAAATACTAGACAAAAATGTCGCTAATATCACTTAGCGGCGTTTATGCGTAGTACTTAGATGTGTTTTTATTAAGAGATTTTGTAGTAAATACACCAATAACGGCATTATCAATATGAAATATAAATATTTTGCTTATCACGTCGATCACATAAATGCAGGTATCCCTCATACTACACTAAAACGCGGTTATGTACAGTGAATCGCTTGCTCTTGATCCGCGGTCTCCCGAGCTCTCTCTCTCTCGATTGATGAAGCAGTTCACTAAAGTTTAACGGGAAGGACGTGTTACGCACCGCATTCCCGCCAATTGTTACGATGGCTGACAACTACTCAAGGTAAAACATTATTTAATTACGATTATTATTTTTGCCGGTTTAGTAAACAATACAGATAGGATAAACATTAATTGTATGTCGGTCCAAAAAGTTTCGGTCTCGTCACGCAAACAACTTTTTTTCTGCATCATTTTGAATCTGTGATGTATTAAAAGTATTAATTTAAATAAAAACCGGCCAAGAGCGTGTCGGGCCACGCTCAGTGTAGGGTTCCGTAGTATCCCGTCCGTCACAATAAGTGTTCCCACTTATGAGTTTAAAGGTGGGTATCCATTACGTTCGCGCTCCAGCAGCGCTCCGCGCTCCTGCAACTGCTCCCGGTAGTGGGTACGTGCGCGAACATGGAGCGTGCAATATTGCACGCTCCGCGGCAGGCGATGCCAAGGAGAGACCAACCGAACAATTCGATAACACCCGACCCAATGTAATAAGTACCTACAGCGCCATCTCTCGGGGAATTGGGTTACTAATTAATACATAGATGTGCCAGAAGTTTTCGGTGGTAATTTTGGTTTGCGAGAACCGATTTTAACAATTCTTTTTTTGTTTGAAAAAAGATACGTTCAGGATAATAAAATATGTAAACGAAGTTAAAAAAATGCTTGCATATACGATTATACTACAAACTTGAATTATTTTGTACAACTTTTTGTCTTTTTTGTACGAAAACTTTTTCCATCCAAGTTCAAAATAATTTTCCTAGAAAGTCCTTATAAAGTTCTACTGTTCAGGTTTTTTTCATATTTTCTAAACCTATGGTTCAAAAGTTAGAGGGGGGGGGACACATTGTTTTTTACTTTTGGAGCGTTTATTTCCGAAATTATTGACATTATCAAAAAATGATTTTAGTAAACCCCTATTCATTTTTAAATACCTTTCCAACAATATATCACACGTTAGGGTTGAAATTAAAAAAAAATCACTTCCCACTTTACATATAGGGGGGCTACCCTAATGAAACATTTTTTTCCAATTTTTATTTTACCACTTTGTCGGCGTGATTGATACACATATTGGTACCAAATTTGAGCTTTCTAGTGCTAACGGTCACAGAGATTAAGCGAGGACGGACAGACGGACAGACAGACATGGCGAAACTATAAGGGTTCCTAGTTGACTACGGAACCCTAATGATATAAAATAAATTACACTATTAATCTACATAAATGTTTTCTGTAACTAGCACATTTTACTGGATAAGTGTTAATACTATAACTGTTCAAAATAGTTTCGCAAATAACTAAATGTTTTCTATTAAAATAAAAAGATAAAATGGTTACATTTCGTCGACCTTATCAACCAATTATTTTGATTTATAAATACTATTAGTTGAAGATACTGTAGAGACCAGTGTAGAGGATAATGTAAACCTACATTTTAATTGTTACAGGCGCACTGCTATTTCACAAAGATCCAAAAACATTTTAGACATGATTAAGAAGAAAGATAGTACAGACACCACCTTGAGAACTTTAGCAGAAGAAATAAAAGCCCTTATCGCAAGCTACTGCATTTTGATACATTATACTATAATAGGCCCTATTCGATGACGTCCAATGTTTTTGAAAAGTTTTGTGATACGTAAAATACTTATAATTCACATGTGCTTTCATCGATCCTGAATAATTTGAATAAAGATTTTAAAACTTATCCCGCTCAGAGCCATGACGCTTTACCAAATTCTGATCAGGTGTAAATCGATTTAACCTGCAACGAAGTGATACCGTTAGAAGAACTCTCATTTAATGTAACTGAACAAAATGATATTAGTTCATCAACGTACGCATTGCAATGTGGTTTTGATTCCGACGACTCTGTGCGTAATAAAGACTATCTCCCATCTGATTCAAGTAGTGATTCAAGTGACGATTTTGAATCAGTTAAAACGAGAAGCCAAAAGTCCCAAGTGTTACAAACAAAAGTTCTAAAAAAGGATTCACAATCCATATTTACACCAGCTGGGGTCAAGTGTGTGGTCACGAAGAGCTTAACTTCAGACGTTCTTGACACTGTTACTTTTATTCATGAAAGAAAAAAATTGCAGAATAAACGCAGAAGTTCAATAAATTTTACTTATGCTGATAAATATATTGTGGCGTCGCTACTTCCTTGCAATCGTGGGAACACCACTGATGTTGGTGCGTATCTAACATTGTATCAAGTCAATGAATCTGTTGCAGTCACTTTGGAACCTTCACAACCAAAACAAAAACGTAAAAAATATGACACTCCCTTATTTCAGCACAAAATAGATGCCAAAAAAAAAGTTAGAATATAATGTTAAAACGGGGTGGAACGCAACCTACCTAAAAAAATGTACTTCTATATTTAGTCAATACGGGCGAGAAGCAATCAATAAAATGTACTGGGACTTGTCCTGGCGAGAAAAGCATTTATTCTTGAATGCGCACACTTCAGTAGCAGTTATAAAGAGAAAAACGACCAGTGACCCGAAAAGGAAACCAAAAAGGATATTTACATATAAACAACTAGACGACATCAGAGTTGAGGTATGCAAACCCTTTTTTTGACTACCTTAGGTTATGTTAAAACAAACGACAGGATCTTGCATAGCTCTCATATAGTTCCCCAAATTACTGATAAAGGAGGAAAGCACCAGAAAACACTTGCTTATGATCATAATTTGTTGACTCAGCACGTTGAATCGTTTCACCCATCAGAACCCCACTACAGGCGTGAACATGCTCACTGCGACGATATTTTTCAAATGATATTAGTAATATCATTTATAACTAACATGCATAGACATTTCCGTAAGAAATATCCAGATAAGATCGTTTCGTATTTACTATGTAGGCAACACGTTTATTTTTTATTTATACGTGGTAGAGCCATGCTGCAGTTATATTAGGAGTATAGTTGTAGCACGAATGGGTCGGCTCGACCGGGGAAGGACCACGCTCTCACAGAATACCAGCGTGAAATAGTAGCTTAATGCTGCTGTATTTCGTATGGTGAGTGTAGAGGACCGGAGGCCCTTTTTACTGGAAACGAGGCATTCCATCTTAGTCCTCACGGGTGACAACGCATCTGCATTTTGATTTGTAATCGAGGATAGATGTAGACGTCTATGTGCCAGCAACCACTTACCGTCAGGTGGACTGTGTGCTCGTTTGTTACTCTATCCTATAAAAAAAACGCAAAAAAAATATTTCTTTTACTCGTTTGGGTAATGAAGAGTGTGAAATGTGTGAAGCCTATACTTTGCATAAAAAAGAAATATCACATGATGCCGGTAACCAGATTGACTTAGACTGTACTGTATGTGTGGAGTGGGCATAGCATCTTCAAAAATATAAAAAAGCAGGAGCTTTACAATGAACACAAAAAATTACCCCAAAATGATTTCCAAATATATTACAGCGCAGACCTAGAAAGAGAAATTATGTTGCCCAGATTTAAAGCTGCAATTTTTTGCAGAAGCCTTACGGCATTCAATCAGACATTTGCACTACTAGGCAAAATCAGTTCCTCTTCAAAGTCATTAACAGTCATATGGCATGATGGTATTGCAGGGAGAAAACAAGAGGACACCATGACGGCCTTCTACCATTTTCTTTTATGTAACCGAGACGATACTAATGTGAATATATGGCTCGATAACTGCAGTGCTCAAAATAAAAACTGGTCATCATACTCGTTACTTGTCCATTTAATCAACTGTGAAATAATTTCAAAATTTGCTTTAAAAAGGCATTTTTGAAATATTTTAGTTGTTTCATAAGATAACATTATATATATATATATATATATATATATATATATATATATATATATATATATATATATATATATATATATATATATCCCGTTTCAGCGATATGGATTTTAACAGTGGTAGAGCCACGCGGCAGCTTCGCTGTTGCACGTATGGGCCGGCTCAAGCCGGGGTGGTACCACGACCTCACAGAATACCGGCGTGAAGTGGAAGCTCTGCTTCCGCGTTTCGTCTGGTGAGTGCAGGTGGCCGGAGGCCCAAATCCCCCCCCCCCATCAACATGGTACCGGAATTAAATAATAATAGACTACCCCAGGAGGGTACCAGCACCCCTGGAGAATCCCTCGCTGAGCATCCACGACCATGTTTCTCCACTTCTGAGCGTGGGTGCTCAGGCTGCCCCGCGTATTCTGGGGGGGGGGGGGGCAAAATTCCGCTCAAGACTACAACTGCTCGGGGCAAACGGAGCAACAAGACCAAGGCGACCCCTGCCACGCTGTCCGTGAATTTCTGCAATATCAGGGGACTTCACTCTAACCTAAACGCCGTCCACTACCATCTCGAGACGGCGAGGCCGGCTCTGCTCTTTCTGACCGAGACGCAGGTGTCCTCTCCGGCTGATGTCTCGTATCTCTCCTACCCGGGGTACAAACTGGAACACTCCTTTGTGCCTCGGGCTGGAGTTTGCGTTTACGTCAGAGAGGACATCTGTTCTCGACGCCTCGGCAGACTTGAAGGTTCGGACCTGTCCATCCTTTGGCTACGCGTAGACAGCGACGACCATCCACGCGTCTACGGGTGCCTCTATAGGTCCCATAGCGGTAATGCCGAAACGGACCGACTCTTCGACCAAGTCCAAATGGCTGCAGATTCGTTGCTACAGCAGATCCCCTCCGCAGAGATCGTGATCCTCGGCGACTTTAACGCCCATCACGCCGAATGGCTTGGTTCACGTTTAACCGATCATGCGGGGAGATCTGTTCATGATTTTGCCTTGGCATATGGTCTGACACAACTGGTTACTTCGCCTACGCGGATTCCAGATGTGGAGGATCATGCACCTTCCCTGTTGGACCTTCTGCTGACCTCTCACCCGGACGGATATCAGATTTCCGTCGACGCCCCTTTAGGCTCCTCGGACCATTGTCTGGTCCGGAGTGTTGTGCCACTCACGCTGAAATCGCGGTTGCATTCTGCAGGCTGCCGCCGTGTTTGGCACTATAGGTCAGCCGATTGGGATGGGATGCGGTCTTTCTTTGCATCCTACCCTTGGGGGCGGGTTTGCTTCTCGCCGGATGATCCCAACGTTGTTGCGGATTCTGTTACTGATGTGGTACTTCAGGGTATGGAACTTTTTATTCCTTCCTCTGTGGTGTCCATTGGAGGCAAATCTCAGCCATGGTTTGGTCGCTCCTGTAAAATAGCATCATGCTATAAGCAGGAGTGCTACCAAGCCTGGGTTGATGCATCAGCGTCCCGGGATGTAAACACCAGCGCTCTAAAAAAGAAGTATGATTCCGCCTCTAGGTCCTTCAAAAGAGTCATTGCCAAGGCAAAGTCAGAGCACATAGGCAGAATTGGCGAGAAACTAGTTCGCCTTCCTTCTGGAACCCGTGCATTCTGGTCTCTCGCCAAGGCTGTCCAGGGGAATTTCTGTCAGCCATCTCTTCCATCTCTGCACAGGGAGGACGACTCACTGGCCCATACTGCAAAGGAGAAAGCCGATCTTCTAGGCTCTTTCTTTGCGTCTAACTCGACTCTCGATGACGGGGGGAGTACGCCGCCGACCATCCCGCGGTGTGAGTGCTCCATGCCGGAAGTGCAGTTCACACAGCGCTCGGTTCGCAAAGCACTCCTCTCCCTGGACATCCACAAGTCGAGTGGGCCTGACGGAATCCCCCCAATTGTGCTGAGGATGTGTGCTCCAGAGTTGGCACCGGTTTTAACGCGTCTTTTCCGGTACTCCTACTCCCTAGGCGTAGTCCCAACATCATGGAAGACGGCTTTCGTCCACCCGATCCCTAAAAAAGGCGACCGCTCAGACCCGTCCAACTACCGGCCAATCGCCATCACCTCCTTGTTCTCCAAAACAATGGAGTCCATTGTAAACTGCCAGCTCATGAATACCTTGAAGATCACCAGCTGATTAGTGACCGCCAATACGGTTTTCGCCGTGGTCGGTCAGCTGGTGATCTTCTGGTCTACCTCACTCACAGATGGGCGGAGGCAGTAGAGTTCAAGGGGGAGGCATTGGCCGTTAGTTTGGACATTGCGAAGGCCTTCGATCGGGTTTGGCACAAAGCGCTTTTTTCGAAGCTCCCTTCCTATGGGCTTCCCGAGAAATTGTGCGATTGGATCACCAGCTTTCTTGCAGATCGGAGCATCAAGGTCGTTGTAGACGGTGCAAGCTCCGATTGCAAGCCTATTAATGCTGGTGTTCCACAGGGCTGCGTGCTATCGCCAACGCTGTTTCTTCTGCATATCAATGATATGTTGCATACCCATAACATTCATTGCTATGCGGATGACAGCACTGGTGATGCTCTTTACACCGGCCGAGCCAATATTTCTCGGGAAAACGTCTCCGAGTGCCGGGACAAACTTGTGTCTGAAGTCGAGTCTTTGCTGAACAGAGTCTCGGATTGGGGACGACTAAATCTAGTCCAGTTTAACCCCCAGAAGACACAAGTTTGCGCGTTAACCGCTAAAAAGAACCCCTTTGTCGTATCCCCTCAGTTTCAAGGCACTCCCCTTGTTGCCTCAGCCAGTATCGGAATCCTCGGCGTCGACATATCGAGTGACGTGCAGTTTCGTGGTCACTTGGAAGGGAAGGCCAAATTGGCCTCTAAAAAGCTTGGCGTGCTCAGCAGAGCGGGACAGTATTTCATGCCGGCACACCGCCTGCAACTTTACAAGGCGCAGGTTCGGCCGCACATGGAATACTGTTCCCATCTCTGGGCTGGGGCTCCCCAGTACCAGCTCCTTCCACTTGACCGCATCCAGCGCAGAGCGGCTCGAATCGTCGACGACCGAGTGCTTTCCGATCGGCTCGATTCACTGGCGCTGCGAAGAGATGTTGCATCTCTTTGCGTATTTTATCGCATCTATCACGGGGAGTGCTCTGAGGAATTGTTCGGATTAATCCCAGCCGCCAAATTTCGTGAACGCACTACACGGCAAACGTCTCGATACCATCCACACCATCTGGATGCTTGGCGGTCCACCACTGTACGTTTCACAAGGAGTTTTCTTCCACGTACAACCTCTCTGTGGAATAGTTTACCACCGGCGATTTTTCCGGACCGATACGACCTGGGGACCTTCAAGAAAAGAGCTTACTCCTTTCTAAAGGGCCGGCAACGCACCCGCAATTCTCCTGGTGTTGCGGTTGATCATGGGCGGCGGTAGTCACTTAAAAAAATCAGGTGAGCCGCATGCTCGTTTGCCCCCTCTTCTATAAAAAAAAAAAAAAAAATGGATCTCCCACTTGCCCTCCGCCAAAAACTTACTGAGCTCATCTCATTAACAAATAACCTTCCCTCCAATACTTCAGTGGAACTGCCGGAGCATTATCACAATCTTCTTTAGTTCATGGGTATAGTATTTGTAACTACTGAGCTTGTACTCAATAAACACTTCCACGCTGACATTGGCGAATAATCAAAAACCGCCATAAAAAAGAAAAGAAGAAGAAGAACTATCGATATTGATTGCCGCCATTATTTATCCAAATTTTCCTCAATTATTAAAATATTCTGTTTTTGTGCTGCTCGTGTAAATATTGCATATACCATCATCATGGTATACGAAAAGTGTTGTGTTGGTGGTTGCAATACAACACGTGAAACGCACCGGCTTTTCAGATTCCCTAGGAACGATAATTTAAGAAACTTGTGGATGTCTTTCATAGTGCCGACAAATCCTCAGCTCATTGTACTTTCCAAAGAACAGTTACTTAACAAACGTGTCTGTGAAAAGCATTTTGATATATTTCAGTTCGGCAATGAAGGCAGAAGACTTCGATACTCTTACCCGTCCTTTCTTACTGACAGTGAAATAACTTATGGTGTGCCTCTGACTGCAACAGGTGAGTCAGTTTATTACTTTCAACCATGGTACTTAAAGGAGAAGGAGACGTCTCTATACATTCTTGGGCCCAAGTATTAACAAGATAAAAGTACGACCATTTGTAAGCATATATATAGACAATTCATAGCTGAAAATCTCGCAAGATTTGTCAATGTAGGAACTGAGTAATTGTAGAGTAGAGTATTTTTCACTATAATTACTTAAATATATAAATGCAGGATCAGTAAAAAATCACCAAAAAAGCTGTGGTTAATAATGAAATGAAATGGTGAAACGATTAATGAAAGTTAAAACAACAACAACTAAGTGAAGTGAATATTAGGGATTTTTTATAGGATAAGGGTGACAAACGAGCACACAGTCCACCTGATGGTAAGTGGTTGCTGTGGCTCATAGACCTCTACATCTATCTTCGATTACGAATCAAAATGCAGATGCGTTTAACCCGTGAGGACTAAGATGGAATGCCTCGTTTCCAGTAAAAAGGGGTCTCCGGTTCTCTACACTCACCATACGAAACACAGTGGTGTTAAGCTGCTATTTTATGCTGGTATTCTCTAAGAGTGTGGTCCCTCCCCAGTCGAGACGACCCATTCGTGCTACAACTATACCAGTAATATACCTGCAGCATGGCTCTACCACGTACAATTGCCAAATAACTTAGATATATGATAATATAGATTACTTTTTAATTACGATTATACTAAACTGTCGTTAACAGTAGCCGTACAGCGTTAATACATACAATACAGAAGTATACATTATATATTTATTCCTTAATTTTGGGTTTATGTATAAGAACAAAATTCACAAATATTGTTGGTTTTCAGGAATAGAAATCCAATGCTGATGTGGTGAGACAAATGTTGACAGAAGATACAAAATGTACACATTGGCTAAAAGGTATGATAAATTCAGTTTATTCTTAGTCATTATTAGGTAAGTTTCAACTATCTATTATATCTATATTCAGCATATCTATCCTCAAATCACGATAAGAGTTCTTTGTTCTTCATCTAATCTAAAGATTACAGTTCCACTACACTTCAATGGTTTTATCAACAACTCCTTTAGTATTGAGGTTACACTTATTTGGAACTCCGTGCCTGAAGACATTGAGAAAGCTCCTGATAATGGATGTATACAATGTTAATCTTTATATGTTTTTTGTTTCTTATTTACTGTATCTACCACTTTATTTTCATCACACCATGGGTTGACCAATAAAAAATGCCAACTGCCATGAAGCCACCCTTTGTTACCTTAATATAAATAATATATAATTTATGATTATCATTAAGTCATAAAATACGAATATTTGACTTTATTTTTATTTATTTCTTTGCAGGTTACGTGGTGTAGAAAATGAAATTAAAGAAGAGAAGATGTTTTTTTAATTTTTGTAAAAGAAGGGCCAGGTTTTTACCCCTGATAAAAAATAAATAGCATTGCTTCTGATAAAAAATAACTTGAAAAGTAAAATATTAAGCACTTAAATATGATTCCTGTGGTTTAATTTGCTTTATTTAATGAATTATAAATATTGCTCTGTTTCTCGTCAAGTTGTACTTATTCATGTAAAATATTATGTACAATTTTCTAATTTGTTTATATAACTTAATGTGCCTTTAATTTAATCCTAAGATTACATGTGTATGTATATGATGTTGGTGTGGTTTAATAAAAAATAAATAAGGTAGATGTATTATAATTGTTTCATTAAGTAATATTATTCCTGTATAAAGCACTTATGTCGATATCGAGAAAATAAAAACACCACTAAACATCGATATCGATAATTTGAAGGATGTGTGCTTGCAATCCCTAAGCTATACATAGCTATCTAAATTGTATAGTAGTCACTTTGACTAGAGAAAAACTCTAGTCAAAGCGTAGACAGAGAAACCTATAGACAATGTGCCGGACGGGCGAAACTCTCCGGAGTAAATGTTGTCGAAGATACTTCGCGAGTCGCTCACGTCCTACACCTATAGGTTCCGGTGGGTACTTTCACTGCCGTCTTTGTGGGTGCCGCTGAAATATTGTGGACTGTGGTTCAAATCAAAATGCACGATTAACAAATACAAATAGCAAGGTAGTGGCCAGCGGTTCGACTGATTGATTAGTCGCGAAATTTTATAACTATTGATCACGGTTGTTAAACTACGGTTGTTCACTATTGGTTGGTTACTGTATATTTCAAAAGATTTCTTTAAATTGTACGGTGGTATCAAAGATCTATTGGTAGTAGCTGGTTTTCTAACACTACTGACTAGCAGCTATTATCAACTAAACTAGCTGATTTTATCACTTGTGTAACTGCGGATATCAGTTACCACTTTCACTATAATATGTAACTGCGAATATCAGTTACGACCTTTTTCGGCTAGCTAACACTTTCACTATGTGTAACTGCGAATATCAGTTACGACCTTTTTCGGCTAGCTAACACTTTCACTATGTGTAACTGCGAATATCAGTTACGACCTTTTTCGGCTAGCTAACACTTTCACTATTCACTATATACTGCTACTAGTCACTTCAGCTACCACCGGATACCACTCACTTCACTTCACTGTCACTGGTAGTTCTTCACACTACTACGGGTACTGGGTCCCGAGCCCCTAAGGTAGACTTGGGCAATACTTTGCAGTGAGCCGCTTGCCATTTTCCGTTTGCCTCTTTATTGCATAAACTTTTCACTATACAAATGGCATAAATTGCAATATTTTCTATACAAAACTAATTGCTACACTAACATGCTATACATCATTAAATCGGTAGTCTGGTACTTTATTAGTATATCATAAATGTTACTCAAAATATTAACATTGTAAAAAGTTATTAAACGAAATGTCCAAAATTTTCATAATATTTGGGTACATTAATTCTTTGATTTTTTTATATCTACCAAATGCGTTTAATTATACAAAAATATCCCTATACTTCTTTAATCTATAAGCCATATGCTAATTGAATGTCATATTTATAACTCTTTTAGAACAGAAAATTATTTTCCTTATTTTAGTATGAACTATTACGCAGTTAATTAAAAACTTTTCCACGATAAGACGCGCTGTGATTGGTCGATTTTTTGGTATATAATAAAAGTTGTTTATATTACTTGTTATCAAAACGACATTCCATACAAATATACTAAGAGTTATAAATATGCTAAATAAATATATTAATACACGTTTTCACTCAGTTTTGTCGGTAATTTCATTATTAATACAAAAAACAATATTCTTTATAACTTCGTTTCTTAGCGTTGTTAGGCCGTCGCGAACATCTCTCCCGCCGTGCAGCGTCGCGACGATTTTCTCACAGCGGCGCTGCATCCATTTCGGTGAGCGACGTTGCTTCTACTTCGGCAGCGGCACGAGTTTCCTGGTTGGTCTCTTGATTAGGCCGTTTGCTGTGCGTACCTCCACAGTGCGGATCTGTCCGTCCGCACCGGGGTAAACAGCTTCCACCCTCCCTCGTGGCCAGGTGTTACGAGGTAACTGGCCGTCAGCTATGAGGACTGGATCGCCCACCTGGAGATTGGGACCTCGCCCATGGACCTCCCGCCGGTTTTGAAGTTCCGGTAAATACTCTCGGACCCAACGCTGCCAGAACATGTCAGCGAGTATCTGGGAGCGTCGCCAGTGTCTTTTGCTATTCATATCCTTTTCATCAAATACTCCAGGTGTCGGCAATCTCGCAGATCCTCCTAAAAGGAAGTGATTTGGAGTGATGGATTCGTCATCGTCGCTGTCTACAGAGATATGAGTCAATGGTCTGCTATTTACTGTATACTCCACCTCGCAGAGCAGCGTGGCTAATACTTCCTCATGCGGATGTCTCTCATGAAGGACGGTGTATAGTGCCGTCTTCACGCACCGTATGAGACGTTCCCACACTCCTCCCATGAAAGGCGCGGAGGGGGTTATAAAACGCCACACTATGCCTCGTCGACTGGCTTCTTCTCGAAAAGCCTCCCGAAGTTCCTTGTCTGCGCCGTGCATGTTGGTGCCATTGTCGGAGTAAATCTCGGTGGGGCACCCTCGGCGAGCTGCGAATCTTCTTAATGCCAGTATTGCGGAGTCAGCGCTAAGATTTGCGACAACTTCTAAGTGGACAGCTCTGGATGTGAGGCAGGTGAAGAGAGCTACGTATCTCTTCTGATGTTGACGTCCCACCGTGACTGAAAGTGGCCCAAAATAGTCCAGACCGGTGAAGGTGAACGGTCTCTGGTGATGAGCGAGACGTGTACTGGGATGGTCACCGGTCGCTGGCACTGATGGTTGTGCTTTTCTGATGCGACACTGTATGCATTGGCTCACTATCTTTTTCGTGGTGGGTCGAAGTCGGATCACCCAGTAGTGCTGTCGAACCTCGTTGATTGTAGGTTCGGTTCCGCAATGATGCAGGCTACGATGCGTCCAGTCAATGTATAATTGCGTGATGTAATGATCACCATCCAATATAGCTGGACCCTTCATGTCTTCTGTGACTCCCTTCACCGCGGCTATGCGACTTCGTAGCGCGATGATCCCGTCTTTTAATTCTATTTGGAGCGGTCGTAGGCGGCTATCATGAGCGACCTTTTTATTATTACGGAGATCGGTCATCTCTTGTGAGAAGGAGCCCTCTTGTATGGCACGTATCAGGAGCTTTTCGGCCTTTCTGATGAATTCGGCCTCTAGTGTGATGTACCTTTTGACATCTGTATTTTTCATTTGACTGGGAGGCTGCGCGATTTGTCGCGGATTATTTTTCGATTTCCTCCAGTCGGGATCTTCCTCTTTGTCCTTTTTGGTTCTTTTATAGAACGTTCTATCTGTGGTTTTGCGGCAGAGTGTTATAAATTGTAGCACTCTAGCCGTAGCTCGCAATAAGCGTTCCCATTTCGAAAACCTTGCTGGATCGGGAACAGCTTCTCGGAGTATGGGAGCTTGATACGATTCCTTAATGGTGAGGGATCTTTCCTCACCTGTAGGTTCGGATGACGTGGGTCTTTCGGTTGGCCATGCTGAGGGTTCTTTATACAGAAACGATGGGCCGTTGTACCACTCGTGATTGGAGTCGAAGTTCGGTGGTACGTCCCTCGTGGCAATGTCAGCTATATTCAATTTGGTAGGTACCCAGCGCCAGTCCTCTACTTTACTATGTTCCTCGATTGCTGCTATTCGGTGGGCAACGAAAGGTTTGTAACTCCTGGAGCCCTTTTTTATCCACGTGAGGACAGTTTTGCTGTCAGTCCAATATGTTACGGCTTCGGGCGTCACGCAATGTGCCTGAATGACGGCGGCAGCTACGCGGCTTCCCATCACGGCGGCTTGTAACTCGAGGCGAGGTATGGACGTTACTTTCAGCGGAGCTACCTTCGCCTTAGCCATGATGAGGCTCACATGTACTGTCCCATCGGGTGTGGTTGATCTCCAGTAGACTGCCGTTGCGTAGGCGCTCTCACTGGCATCGGTGAACACGTGGACTTGGAGTGAACGTGCGTCGCTGAATCCCGGGTAGCATCTTGGGATGCTTACTGATTTGAGCTGTTCCAGATGTTGGATCCATGTGAACCATTGTTTAGTCAGGTCTTCGTCCAACTCCTGGTTCTGTTCCTCGTCTCCATGCTTCCTGCAGTATTTGTTTTGCTCGAATTGTAACCGGGGAGGCGAGGCCGAGCGGGTCATACAGCGACATTACTATTTTAAGTGATTCCCTCTTGGTCGGTGTTTTATGCAGCAAATTGATTGGAAGTCGAGCGAGCTTTAGGTTGAAGCTCAGCTGATCGGTACCTGGTTTCCAGATTAATCCGAGTATCTTTTCCTCGGTTCCTTTGTTTCCCAGATCGACTGACTCAGATGCTTCATGGTCAGGTTCTAATTCTTTTACAACTTCTGGTGCGTTGGAAACCCATTTTCTTAAGTTGAAGTGCGCGTTTTTGTGTATGTCGCGTACTTCCTTCGATATTCGCATTGCCTCTTCCAGAGACTGGAAACTGTCGAGATAGTCATCCATATAGTGGTTTTGAATGATAGCTTCTACGGCTTCTGGATACTTGTCTTTGTGTTTTTTAGCGTTCCAGTTCTTCGCGAATATGGCTGTGCAGGGTGAACTGGCTGCACCGAAAATGATCGACGTCATTCTATATTCCTGTGGAGCTTCATTACGTCGATCCCCTCTCCAGAGATATCTTAAGGCATCTCTGTCTTCGGGTCTAACTTTAACCTGCATGAACATTTCGGCTATGTCCGCGGAGACAGCGATTTTATGGCGGCGAAAATGCATCATGACCCCTGGTTGTGATTGCAGTAGGTCTGGACCCGTGAGCAGGAAGTCGTTCAACGACACCCCCTTTGTTTTGGCTGCGGCATCATGTACTATTCGAAACTTCTCTGGTTTCATTGGGTTATGGACGTCGAAATGGGGTAGGTACCATGTTCTTCCCGGTGTGCTAGCTTTCGGTGCTATCTCGGCGTATCCTTTTTGTACAAGGGAATTCATTTGTTCATCATACTTCCTTTTTAGATCTTCGTCTCGATCTAATTTTCTTTCAATGGAAACGAGCCGTTTTATTGCTGTTTCATAATTACCAGGCATCTCGATATCCTTTTCCTTCCAGAGAAGCGCTGTTTCTATGTGCCCGTCTTGTAACTGACGGGTGCTGCTATTTAGTATATCTTCAGCTTTCTTTTCTGGGTCGGAGTCTGGTCTTCTCGGATTGATAATGAGAGATTCCAGCGCGAAATATTCGCGGAGTTGGTCATCTATAGTTTCCTCGCTCTTGTGCAGCTCATTGGCCGCGTGGACGCGCTGATACGGGGCTTTAGTGTGTGCCCCGTGTAGCACCCATCCTAATTCTGTGAGCGAGGCGATTGGCTGGTGCGGCGGACCTCTTCGGATTTGAGTGGCTATCAGAAGTCTCCAATTGTCCTGTCCTATTAGGATCCTTGGGTTGCCGGAGTCATATATTAGCTGCTCCTTTAGGTCTTTCAAGTGGTTGCACTTGGCTATGTCTACTGCACGCATAGTTTGTGGCCCCAAGTTTAGGCTTGCGACCGTGCGTGCTCTGAATGGCACCCTTTTTCTGTGGAGACTCTTCAGCGATACTTTGATTCTTCGGGATTCCGGTGAATCGAGGGTAGTGTTCCCGATAGCGGTGATCTTAAACGGGTCCAACCGCCCTGTAGCTCCAATTTGTTTGGCGATCTCTTCATCCATTAGTGAAACTGTTGACCCATCATCCAGCAGGGCGTGTGTGTTTACAGCTCCCGCCGGTCCAATTACTCGCACTGGAATTATTTTTAAATACGCTTGATGCTTTGACACAGCGAATGAGTTAGCTACGGTTTCTTGAAGTTCTTTTTGTTTGACCTCAGTCTTCTCCTTTGTATTATTATGGAGTAGTCGATTGTGTGTCGCGGTGCATCCTTTTATTGCACACTTATTTGTTTTGCATTTGTGTGTTTGATTTCGATAGCGTAAACAGCGGAAACATAAATTATTTTGCCTTGCGAGTTCCCATCTTTTATTGATATCTGCTTCCTTAAATTTTTTACATTCGGATCCGTAGTGACCCTCCTTTCCGCACACTCTGCATTTCGGAGATGGCTTAGTAGTAGCCGCGTGTGCTCTATGTACTGAACGATTGCTTTGTGCTTCGTTTATAATTTCTGGAGGCGCAAATGCACTGCAGAAGCGAGCTTGCTCGGTAATAAAATCGCTGAAGCAGCCGAGGTCTGGTCTAGAGTCATATTTTTCGGTGTAGATTCTATACCACTGGGCACGTATAGAGTTTGGCAGTTTGTCGGTGAGGTGTCGTAGCAGCTCTGCGTTGACGAGGTAATGATCTCGCTTTAGGGCTCTAAGAGTGACGACGCTTCCCCTCACTTTGCTCGCGAATGTGCAGATGTCTCTGGGCGCTTCTGTACAGCGTGCTAATCCTCGTAACTTCTCGGTTTCTGCTTGCGCGATTGAATCTGGACGCCCAAATTGTAGCTCCAGTTCTCGCATAATCTCATCTGGCTTAGCATGCCCAATGAGTTCTGAACTGACTGTTTCCAAGGCTCTTCCTTGTAGACTTCGTCTTAGTCTAGCAGTGTTTTCAATGTCATTGAAGTAGCCTCGGGTTGTTTCGTAAATGGCACGGAATGAAAGCCACTCGGTATGTGCTCCGCTAAAGCTTGGCAGTGTCATTATAGCTTTCGACGCTGCGAAAGTATGCGACGATAGTGGCGCACTCTCTAACTTTGATTTGTCAGCGAGCGCGGCTATAGCGGACGTGAGCTCCGATATAAATGGACGGAGCCCCCTGTCTTCACTTATGACAGGTTCCTGGCTAGCTTTATTTGGCTTGGGATCCTTTTGTACATCTTCCGGATAGGAATCCTGGTATGTGAGCTCTGATACAGTCGGTAGGAGCCCCCTGTCTTCATTAACGATGGGTTCCTGGCTGAGCTTCTGTGGCATGGGATCCCTTTGTACGTCTTCTGGATAGGAATCCTGGTTCGTGAGCTCCTTTTGGGGCTCACTGAGGTCGACAACGTCCGGGGTTGGCTTTGTGACGGTTTTGTTAAATGGGGCCTTCCCTCCGGTGGTTGCGCCTTGATTTGACTTTTGTTTGGCTACAGAGTTTTCGAGCCAAGATCGAACGTACTCACTTTTGGAGTGACCATCTTCATCATAGTCGTCTGATTCGTCTTCTTCTTCAGCCATCTGTAAAGAGATCTGCGCAAGTTCTAGTTTGATCTTCAATACTTCTTCACGAGCCTTCAAAATTCTTCTATTGGGCCGAACAGTCTTCTTTGACTTCTTACTGCAATCGGTGTGGCCCCTTGGTGGCTCTTCGGTGTGGGTGTCTTCACGGGCTGTTGGCGATGATGCACGGCTAAAGTCATCGTTGCCTTCTATGTATTCCCTCTGCTTCGTTGTGCGGGCCATATTGGCCAGCGCGGGCAGGGGTATCCCCCCTCGGGGGGGCAGCATGGCGCCTCAGCGCCTTCTACCGTTGACGGTGAGCGTGATGGCATCTGGTGGTGGACGGCGGCGTTACTGGCCGACGAACCTCCTTCCAGACCGACGGTCCACGCCTTGGCTTCCCTTCCTTGCGAACGGGTGATCGGCATCTTGAATCTGAAAAATTCTGCGGTTTTAATACGGTGGTGAGTATGTACCCGGTTCCGAAATACAAACGGATATATCCGGCTCGAAGGACCAACGAATGTGCCGGACGGGCGAAACTCTCCGGAGTAAATGTTGTCGAAGATACTTCGCGAGTCGCTCACGTCCTACACCTATAGGTTCCGGTGGGTACTTTCACTGCCGTCTTTGTGGGTGCCGCTGAAATATTGTGGACTGTGGTTCAAATCAAAATGCACGATTAACAAATACAAATAGCAAGGTAGTGGCCAGCGGTTCGACTGATTGATTAGTCGCGAAATTTTATAACTATTGATCACGGTTGTTAAACTACGGTTGTTCACTATTGGTTGGTTACTGTATATTTCAAAAGATTTCTTTAAATTGTACGGTGGTATCAAAGATCTATTGGTAGTAGCTGGTTTTCTAACACTACTGACTAGCAGCTATTATCAACTAAACTAGCTGATTTTATCACTTGTGTAACTGCGGATATCAGTTACCACTTTCACTATAATATGTAACTGCGAATATCAGTTACGACCTTTTTCGGCTAGCTAACACTTTCACTATGTGTAACTGCGAATATCAGTTACGACCTTTTTCGGCTAGCTAACACTTTCATTATGTGTAACTGCGAATATCAGTTACGACCTTTTTCGGCTAGCTAACACTTTCACTATTCACTATATACTGCTACTAGTCACTTCAGCTACCACCGGATACCACTCACTTCACTTCACTGTCACTGGTAGTTCTTCACACTACTACGGGTACTGGGTCCCGAGCCCCTAAGGTAGACTTGGGCAATACTTTGCAGTGAACCGCTTGCCATTTTCCGTTTGCCTCTTTATTGCATAAACTTTTCACTATACAAATGGCATAAATTGCAATATTTTCTATACAAAACTAATTGCTACACTAACATGCTATACATCATTAAATCGGTAGTCTGGTACTTTATTAGTATATCATAAATGTTACTCAAAATATTAACATTGTAAAAAGTTATTAAACGAAATGTCCAAAATTTTCATAATATTTGGGTACATTAATTCTTTGATTTTTTTATATCTACCAAATGCGTTTAATTATACAAAAATATCCCTATACTTCTTTAATCTATAAGCCATATGCTAATTGAATGTCATATTTATAACTCTTTTAGAACAGAAAATTATTTTCCTTATTTTAGTATGAACTATTACGCAGTTAATTAAAAACTTTTCCACGATAAGACGCGCTGTGATTGGTCGATTTTTTGGTATATAATAAAAGTTGTTTATATTACTTGTTATCAAAACGACATTCTATACAAATATACTAAGAGTTATAAATATGCTAAATAAATATATTAATACACGTTTTCACTCAGTTTTGTCGGTAATTTCATTATTAATACAAAAAACAATATTCTTTATAACTTCGTTTCTTAGCGTTGTTAGGCCGTCGCGAACAGACAAATTGACGCCTTCTTTCGCATTCGCACACGAAAAAGATAGATTTATGAATACGTCTTGCATAGAAATGAGATAGAGCGGTGTGATTGTTTGTCCCTTTCTCCGTGCCGTTTTTTTTGTTTAGCAAAGTCTACAGTTTGCTAAACAACTTTAACAGCGTAGCGATTTAAGGAGTTTACAAGTTGGTTTAAGTGAAAAAAAGTGTTTTGTGAGCTTAAGATTGGTGAATCTTGTTCAGTTCAGTTCTTAGAACAATTAAAATTTTTATCTAAATGTGTTTAAAAGTCATAAAGATTATTGTATAACCTAAAAATCGTTATCGTTCTTTCTCACTCGAGGCCACGCCGATCATTAGTCTATAGGTTTCTCTGTCTACGAGTCAAAGAGTAGTCCATAGATTACTGTGTATATACTGGAGTAGTCATTACTCATCTGTCAAAATTGGCGACTGCAGCGCCAAAAGGCGTAGTTGGGAAACTTGACTAAAAATCACTGTCTGTGTCGCATCTGTAATTCTGTATCAAATAACACAGTAGATAGGTGCAGTGCGGGCCCTTTGTTTATTAAAGTATTCATTTATTAGCAAGTATAAATTCCAAACATCATTAAAATATAATATCTAGAGATACTTACCCATTTATATAATTATAAATCAGAAGGAGATTGTGAATTAAAAGAGATAAAAAAGAGTGCCAGAGCATTAAATTCAACTTTGCTCGGCATTTATTTATAAATTACACATATAACATAATATATAACAGAAAATAAAAGCACACAGTAAAATTGAAATAGGTAAAATAAACAACATTACAATTTTAATTGATCATTATTAATCATCATTGCGACAGTCCACTGCTCAACATAGGCCTCCTAAACTAAATATATAATGTAAAATATTACACAGGCCTTTCGTGAATTGCCACCCCGTCCCATATGGTGTTGTAAAAGTCGGCAGAGTAAAATAAAAATATCAGGAGATGGGCGGCGGCATCTTCCTATAGAATACCACAAAAAACTTTGGTTGCCACAAGTGTAGCAACTATGGCTAAAATCATCATTAATATAACAATATTAATACGCATTAAGGTTATAATCATCATTCTGTATTTTCAATATCATCACTTGATGGTAATATATCATATAAAAAAGATGCAGGTGGATCAACCTCATCTCGATACTATGCCCATGATAGAAACCAAACTAAAATAGCAGCTTAATGCTGCTGTGTTTCGAATGGTGAGTATAGAGAACCGGAGACCCTTTTTAATGGTAACAAGGCATTCTATCTCAGTCCTCAGGGCTGGTAACACATCAACATTTTGATTTTAAATTGAAGATAAATGTAGATGTCTATGGGCCACAGCATCCACTTACCATCAGGTGGACTGTGTGCTCGTTTGTCTCCTTATTTCTATAAAAAAAGAGAAAATTACTTTTTATTAATCATCCTCTCTTACAACTACAGCATCAAGGAATGCTGCATGTGCTGGTATTGTCGGCTGATGCCTGGCCCACCCAAGATACCACACAAGCGTCATAACATGTGCATAGCACCCAACTGTTCTTCTACCAACTAAACAATTGCAGCAATACTCTATTATAGCTTCCCTTCCAGACAAATTATTTTCAATTAATTTATACACATAATATACTTTTCTAGAAATGTGTCTGGATTTGATTTTGCCTCTTATAAGTGAATTGTTTCCACTTCCTCTAAAACAATACTCTGGTTCATTAATGTTTGCTTATTTCAATTCTGTACCCTCCGTGAAACCTGACATGTTCACTATAATAGGACCTTGCCTGTTGAATTTGATATGTTCCTAGGGCAAATAATATAACTTCACTATATTCTAGATGGGGGAATATAATATTAGTATTGGAATGAGCTGTAATACTAGTAAAATCAGATGTTCGTCTATTCATATTCATACTATTTATAAAATCAGATAAATTATTATTTAATGGAAATCGTTCTCTAATCACATTTATGATTTGCTCAGCATCATTCCTGTTTTTTAATCGAACATCATTTTATGCTTCCATAGCTGCAAGCATTAAAATGCTTGCAGCTATGGAAATCATTTGCATCATATGTGGAACAGTTTTATTAAAAAAATCTTGCCGAAATATTTTAAAGTCTCGTTTGAAGTACCTGTTAACAACTTCCACCACCCATCGGCATATGGTCACACAACGACTCCTGTTAGCTTGCTCGGTGGTGAGCAGATGTTCGCCCTCAAGCAGGGATTCTGGCATATATGTTCTGTAGCTGCAAGCCTCTAACAAACTAATTAAATCTCTAAATCCCCTGTCTAGAATAAAAACATCGTTATTTTGAAAGTATTGTCTGAGAGGAGAGTTTTCATCTCTGAAAAGAGACTTCATTATATCTGCATCAGTTGTGGTAGCTTTGTATGGGCCAAAGCAGTCTACAATGTAGCCATCAGGTGTCACCAGCAAAAATGGTTCTAAGAAGTTTTTGTATTTATGTAAGGAATATGTGTCCTTTTGGAACATATAATTGGAACTTTTGTTTATAAAAATATATGTCCCATCACATATAACTATCGCATTTTCATTATTTTGATTATAAATTGCATTTGGAATCATTACATTGTGTTGCAATAATTGCTCACGTGATATGTGTTCAATTCCCAGATTTCTAGGCACAAAATCTTGTACCAATATTTCCCTAACCTTATCCATTAATCTTTCTAATGTTTGCCTTGGATACATTAATAACTGTGATAACCGATCATCTGATTCACCAGTTCTCATCCTCATTAGAAGAGCACATAAACCTAACATGCCTTTATTTGTTTCTACAAGACGGGGTGTTTCATATACTAAAAGTTCAAATTGTTGTTTATTCATTCCGAGCCAATAATGAAACAAATGCTCATCAATTCTTTCAACACTTTCCATATTCGAGAAATCAAGAAATGTGTTGAAAGCGTTTATAAAAGAAAGAGCATGTTCCACTTGTTCAGCCGTAAATGTTCTCAAACTATTTTGAGAATTGAACAACATATCCCAATCAGTACTAAATGTATGCTCTGCACAAATACGAGCATTTATAGGCAAGTAATATTTGTGTTTGCTTAGAGTTGTTGCTCTTGGAGGGTCAGAAATTCTATGCAAATCTGTGTTCTGGCAACCAGAAAAAACACAATGTGCTGCAGTGTTTGCCGCTCGTCTATACTGCGGCAAACTAATCACCCGAGGTATTTCGTCATCTTGCTGGTCGGTATTTGGTGGGCTTTGAGGTTCTTGGGGTTGAGGCTCTGGCTCCTGCTCCAGCTCTGGCTCTGTCTGCTGCATATTGCGTGTTGCAACTCTCTTGAGTCTCAGCCAACAGGGATGACAAACATGGTCTGTTGAAGTTGCCTGAAACAACCATACAGGTTTGTCTTAATATAAATGTTTTGGCTAATTATTATTAAACCCGAGCAAACAGAAACACTTTTACAAACAATATATAATTGCAGTGATAAATTCACTATATAACATTGATACCAAGACAAAACAAAAAAAAGTACAAAATAAAAAGGTAATTATTACCTGCCATGGGGCAATTCTATTTTCAAGCTCAACATGTATTGCTTGTTGCAACTGAGACGGATTCTCTCTCACAACAACATCGCGTTTACGAGTCCTCAGAGAACTTCCACAAAGTATGCAAACATGCTTGTGGCCACGGGAAGATGAGGCACCAGTTCATTAGGTAACCCGGAGTTGACATGCTGTATTGCCAATTGCTGACAGGCATCACATACGTAATCTTCTTCGGTGATCTAAAATAAGAATTAGAGTTGTATTATGATAATGTATTATGTTAGTGTAATAAAATAAGTAAGTATGTAAATACGTACTATTATTGAAAAATTCCACTCGCAGATCTTAGAAGTTACTCTTGTATCAAGCTCAAAAACGAGATGGTGGCGAAGTTTATCAATGCATATGTTACAATTAACACAAAGCAATCGCACACCTACTTGTCTTTGTTGTGTTTGCATGATGTTTCTCACAATTATCCAAGATGTGAAAAAATCAGTCCGTAGAAAAATACCGAGGTAAAAACAACAGAAGAAAATAAAAAATAACCAATAATACTGGCGCGAATCGATGATCACAGAGTAAGCGATTACAAATGACGTTCCGTTGTACATATGTAATTGAACAAAACGTTAAGCCTACTATGACCTATATAATTATTTTTATGACAAGAATCCAATACATAATAAATCAGCATAGTAGTTGATTTGATGTGTACATACTAGTTGAATTGAATTAAAATTAACAACTATTTATACAAACGTGAATAATTATAGTCTTTGAATACCAAGTCCTTTCACACACGAAATGAATCGTCATTAGGTGCATTCTGAAACTATAATTTGAAATAATTTTGAACAGTTACAAAAATAGAAATAAATGGATAACTTTTTTTCTGGCGACTTAGAGAGGTATTTCTAGTGTGTTTTAAGACCTTAAACAATAAGGGTATTTTACATAAATATTTCATATTGGGACGCTATCATTTCGTTGTCTGGTACGATTTGGCCATCCTCCTTTGTGCAGTATTCATTTGTTTAAAAACAAAAAAAGTTAGTATTTCATTTGGTCTTATTAATAAATTTAGTTTATCACAAAAGAAGTTACTTAATTTGCCTCAGTCTTTGTAAAATTTGATATTGCTGTAAGATCCATAATTTACATTATATTTTGCATATTTTTCACAGGTGTTCTATAATGCAACTAATACTAATAATAAACTTCTATTTTAATAAAATCGAATGTGTAACTATCAGCAGCTTCATTTTTATTTGTTTTATTTTATTATGCTACTTGTGGTATTTGTTGTTTGATATTGTCTGTTGGAAGATGTTGGTAGTACTTCTGTTTTACTCTTTCATTTGCTAAATAGGGTTGCTAATATGTGTATGCTGTAATTTTTTGCTGATTGGTAGTAGAGAAACTAATCTTTGCAATGAACAAACCCAAGCAGGTTAGAAGTTTTGTTAGAGCCGTCAGTTCACATTTCTCACTGTACTATTGTTAAGTTGTCAATATGTTTGAAGCAAAATATAATCATTCATTTTAAACATTGAATTAACAGGTGCTGTTGCTAAAAGGCCACCCTTAGCTGAAGTAACAAATAAAAATACTACTCTTAAAACAACCAATACACATGAAATTGCCTCAACATCAAGTTATGTGCAAGAGACAACTACTGCTCAAACATCAAGTAAGTTAAAATTTATTTTATTTCAAAAAAAAATTCCCTCTGGGTTTCGTGCTGGTTCTGGTAAAGGCTTAGTATCAAGTCACTTTAACAATTCCCACTGGGTTTCGTGCTGGTTCTGGTAAAGGCTTAGTATCAACCCCCTGTGTGTGGCGAGGGGGAAGGGAGGTGGAGAGGGGTAGATTCGCCCCCACCTGCCCCCCCGCATAGTATTTTATTAAGATGCATAGTATTTTAATATTAAATGTTAAAGATCAAAATTTTATTAAATGATTTATAAGAAACATCACCTTAATAGGTAGTTGGGGAGAGGGGGCGTGGCCCCTCTTCAAGGAAGCAATACCAAAGTTTAGTTGATGGAGCCCCGCTATTTCTGGATGCTTTATGAGAAAATAACCACAAATCCTTCTAACCAAACCTATCTGAGTTGGTGTGCCCCAAGTCCCGAGCTTGCTTTGCTTGCTTTTGTACCAAATAAAACACCAAAATGTTTACTTTAATAAGTTAACATATTTTATCACTTTTGCTATTATATTTCATAATGTTCGACCTGCACAAGTACTCCACTATTGCATCACTAAAATATGTTATTTTTTAATACTACCTGTGAGCATTCCATCTAAGTTTTTTCTAGGAATTCTGGTAATATAATAATTTCTTATACTTACGCGAACACTACACATTTAAATAATACTAGTTTTTACGGATTTTATCACGTTTATTAACTTTTTTATATACCCGACATTTCGAGCACTTTACAGCACCCATGGTCACAGGGGGGACTGAGATGTTCAATGTCCAGATGTCATAGTTAACTGTGGTTACCATAGATTATAATTATTAATTTTTGTTCCGATCTACAACACGTAACATAATTAATGCACTTTGAGAACGTAGTTTGTTCAGAATCGTTTACTGAATCGATTCCTATCATTTTTAATATAGGTAATTTTTTATCCCAAAAATAATTAAAACTACTAAAATTACAGTCACACTAAATCTGTACAGTCAAAACAAACTGAAATGGACCGTAACTTAAGGCAATAAGACTTTTAAGAGTGCAGTTTTATTTGTATTATTACCAATTCTGTCATTCAATAAATATAAAGAAAAATGAAGTTTATTTCAAGCATGTTCAACAAACATAAGGATCGTCCCCCACCCAAAATAAAGTGGCATTTGTTGCATAAGGAGGAGTATACAAGTGAATTTAGAGAGCTAGTTGTAAACAAGATGATAGAGATGGGTGATATGGAAGGAATGAGTGTGAATGAGTGCTGGAAGGAAATGGCTGATTGTATCCGAAGTGTGGCAAGGAAGGTGTTAGGAGAAACAAAAGGGAAGCGTATGATAGATAAGGATGGGTGGTGGTGGAGTGAAAGTATTAGAGAAGTTTTGAGAGAAAAGAAAAATGCCTTTAAAGAATGGCAGAGCGTAGAAGACCAGAATGAATCCATAAAAGAAAGTAAGAGAGGGGCGTATAAAGAATGTAAGAAGAGAGCGAAGAAGGAAGTTGCTATTTGTAGGGCAGAGGCGCAAGATAAATTATATCGGTCCCTTGAAAGCCCCGAAGGTCAAAAACGACTTTTTCAAATTGCAAGAGCGAGAGAAAGGAATGGAAGAGATGTTTCACATGTAAAATGTATAAAAGATGATTCTGGAAGGATTTTGACTGATGATGAAAGTATAAAGAAGCGATGGAAGGAGTATTTTGAGAAATTGATGAATGAGGAGAATGAATGGAATGGTATGCTTGAAAACCCACCAGTGAATATGGGCTTAGTGAGAGAAATTAGTATGGAAGAAGTAAAAATGGCTGTTAGGAATATGAAGAATGGGAAGGCAGTCGGCCCAGATGGAATACCAGTAGAAGTGTGGAAGTTGCTGAGGGCGGATGGATGGAAGTGGTTGAGTTTATTTTTCGGTAAATTGTTGCAGGAAGAACAAATACCTGAGGAATGGTGCAGTAGTATACTGGTCCCCATTTTTAAAAACAAAGGAGACGTTCAAAACTGCAGCAGTTACCGGGGAATAAAACTCATGTCACATACGATGAAAGTCTGGGAAAGAATAATAGAGAGAAGAATGAGAGAAGAGTGTGAGATAACACAAAACCAGTTCGGATTCATGCCCGGTCGAGGTACGACAGATGCCATTTTCGCATTACGCCAATTGTGCGAAAAGTACAAGCGCGTGCATAAAAATCTGCACATGGTTTTTGTCGACCTTGAAAAGGCGTACGATCGGGTTCCCCGTGAGGTTTTGTGGTGGGCGTTAAAGATGAAAGGTATGCCTGGGAAGTATGTGAGGTTAGTCCGTGCTATGTACAGAGCATCCCGTACATGTGTACGATCTGCCGCGAGAACTACGGGCAGTATCGATGTGGCGGTAGGGCTGCACCAAGGGTCGGCATTGAGCCTTTACCTCTTCCTACTGATTATGGACGCTTTGACGTCGGACCTGCAGGATGAGGCACCCTGGTGCATGCTCTTTGCCGATGACATCGTGCTTGTCGGGGAAGAAGGCATCGAGGTACAGAGCAGACTGACGGGGTGGCAGCAGAGGCTGGAAAGTGTTGGCTTGAAGATCAGCACATCCAAAACCGAATATCTGTGCTGTGATTTCGGCGGTCTTTCCAGTCCTGTACCCATGTCGTTGGATGGCGCTATACTGCCTACCTGCTCAGATTTCAAGTACCCCGGTTCCCTCATTCAAGGCGACGGCGGAATAGATAGAGCTGTGCAGCATAGGATTAACGCAGGGTGGATGAAATGGCGACAGGTCACAGCCACAACGTGCGAGCCCCGAATGCCAATAAGGCTGAAGGGGAAAATTTACAAATCGATCATCCGACCTGTCGTCATGTATGGAAGTGAATGCTGGGCCGTCAAGAAGAAGGATGAAAATAGACTGCATGCGAATGAAATGAGAATGTTACGATGGATGTGTGGTGTGACAAGGATGGATAAGATAAGGAATGAGTATATAAGAGGAAGCCTGAAAGTAGCGCCAGTGGTAGAAAAGGTGAGAGGAAGCAGATTGGCATGGTTTGGGCATGTGATGCGGAGGGATGGAAGTCATGTCACAAAACGAGTGTTGAATATGAATGTGGAGGGACCACGGGCAGAGGAAGGCCGAATAAAAGATGGATCGATTGTGTGAAGAGTGATATGAGAATGAAAGGAGTAAGTATGGAAATGACGGCTGATAGAGAGGAATGGAACAAGAAGGTTTACTGCGCCGACCCCAGATAATGGGAAATGGTTTAGAGAATGATGATTTCAAGCATGTTAAAGTCTTTGCGTTCGTGGATTTGTACTGTGACCACAACATTCTTCCGGAATTAGTATAACTAATTTGATTAATAATTAGTGCATAAAAATGTTTAACTAAAAATTTAGTGTATGTATTATGATTATAACATAATATACTAATTGGGGTGTCTGAGGGTGTGCGTTAATTACGTTAAAGATTGTATATATCTTCTGGTAATACCCTATATTGTTATACCTTTTTGGATAGCTGAAGATACGTAGATATTTTTACGTACATCTGCAACATACCTGCCATGCCATAAGAACCTGCCATAGATTTTTTTAAATATTCCTCAAAGAAAAAAATACTTTTTCAATTATCAATCGTCTACTACGACCTAGATTGTATATTTACCTAAGATCTTGGTCAAAACATCGGGAAATAAAAATAAGTTAAAAAAGTAGATTGATTAAACACGATAAAATCTGTAAATATAGTTTTATTCAATAAAATATTGGTGTTTAAAATAACAAAGCAACTTATCTACTACACAAAAGTAATAAGAAAAATAAAATAAAATGTTCTAATTACAAAAAAATTAGTATACTACACAAAAACTTAGCAATTTTTGTCTATTGTACTAATTTAAAAAAAATTAAATATCCAATATCTTGAAAACGGTTAAGTTTGGGGTATGGTGACTCATAGTCAAAACAGTCGGTGATGATGCAAACTACAACCCCCTAAAGGTCAACTTAACATGTAACCCTGTATATATATTTCAATATTTATCGACTATGTTCCAAATTATGATTCAAAATGCAATCAACAATTAAATTTATTTTTACTAAAATATGGTACAAATTTTCTAGGTTGTCTATATAAATATAATGTTTTGTTATTTTAATTTCAGGCTTGAAGGTGACTAAGCCCAAAAGGACTCAAATTAGCACAAAAATTAATGTGTTGAAAAAGAAACTTAAAAGCATGAATATAGCAAATGAGAAATATTCAAAAAGACTTAAGAAGGCAATGAATCTACCAGAAAATACAACTTTCTTGAAAGCAATTAAAAGTTTTACCTCAATAGCAACAATTTTTACTATGCTCCAATTCCGAGAATGTGGTAAACACAAAATGGGCAGAAGATTCACACCAGATGAAAAAGTGATGGCATTACATTTTTTTAAACGTGGGCCAAGAGCTTACAGGATGTTGCAAAAGATATTTGTTCTGCCATCACCTTTCACCTTAAGCAAGATGGTGTCTAAGGCCAATATTAAGCCTGGTATAAATGAAAACATATTTTACCAACTTAAAAAGCAAGCATCTAAAATGAAAGCCAATGATAAATTGTGTACACTGATTTTTGATGAAATCGCCTTAACACCACATATTGATTATGACAGGAAAAATGACAGGATTACTGGTTTAGTTGACAATGGTGATGTGGTGAGGACAGAAATAGCTGATCATGTGTTAGTCTTTATGATTAGAGGTATTCTAAAAAACTATAAACAGCCGATATCATATTCATTTTGTGCTGGCAGTACAAAAAAAGCTGAATTAGCCTTAATGATTAAGAGACATATAAGAAAATTGAAGGAATCTGGCTTTAAAGTCCTTGCTACCGTATGTGACCAGGGAACGTCAAATGTTAGTGCCATTAACCACTTGATTGAACAAACAAGGTTGGATTATGCAAGGGTGGGTAAAGAAGCAAGGGATGGAGTATTTGAGGTTGATAATGAAGAAGTGGTACCATTGTTTGATGTGCCTCACTTATTAAAAGGAATCCGAAATAACTTGTTCACTAAAAATTTAAAATACACTATGGAAGGCACTGATAGAATCGCAAAATGGGACCACATTATGAAACTCTTTGAAAATAACCCTACATATAAAGGCATAAGATTAATTAAAAAGCTAACAGAACCTTATTGTGACCCAAATAAAATACCTAAAATGAAAGTCAAGCATGCAACTCAAATTTTCAGTCATACTGTAGGAGTTAATATGGGATATTTAGCTGGTAAGTTCAAATGAGTCTATGTGTAGTGTGTGAAATCTTAGAGTTATTGTAGAGATATAGGAGAGAATCCTTCTCCCGTCGTGCTGCTGTCAGCCCAGCCTACGTCGTTGAACACTACTTCACTGAACGAACACTTCACGTAGAATCGCAGCGGCGGCGGTTATAGCGACGGAAGGCGGTGACACACAGCGGACCTTACTTTTTAGCAGCGGCTGCCTTCTTGGATGCTGCCGCGGAAGGCTTCGATTTGGGTGTTGTCTGAAAGTCTGCAGCTGACTTTCAGAATAGCAGAATTGAATTGCAGTTTCTGTGCTGAAACTTAATAATGACTTATATAATATACTTACAGTAAAATAGATAAAATATAGCTTCACTTGAATTTTATTTTCTATTTCAGATCAAGGATTACTGCCAAATGAATGTAAAGATACAGCCGACGTACTATTATTTTTTGACAATTTGTTCGACTCATTGAATGGCAGCTTCAATAACTCCTCAAAGAGAAGTGGCAAACCATTGCTGCTAGCGCTTACACCAAACTCAGAGCATCAAGAAGTTTGGACAAAATCAAAAATCATCCTCAAATCTATGAAATTCGTATCCAAAAAGGGTAATGTTGGTGTGGTTCCATCAATAAGTAACTGGATACGTACCATTGAAAATATGGAAAGATTAAAAAGTACATTATTCAATGTGTACAATATAAAATCAATCTGGTGCCGGCATTTTAACCAAGACCCGTTGGAGAATTTTTTCGGTAGTGTAAGAAGTCATGGCTATCGAAATAATTCTCCAACATGTGCAGGATTTGAATCCGCCTTTGTAGTACTTGTGGTGAATAATTTAAGCAGCACTTATTCGCCGGGTTCTAACTGCGAGGATGATTCAGGCTTTATATTTAAATCGTTAAAGGCTTTGTTCTTTACAAAACATAGCAAGGAAGATAATGTTTGTTCAGAAATTCGATGCGAGGATATTTACAGTGATGAAATGATGGTAGGTTTAAATATAAAGAAAAGGGACCCACGAATAATGGCTGCTTTAGAGTACGTAACTGGTTACTTATTACGACAGTGTCGCTCAAAAGTTTTTAAAAATTGTAAAACTTGTTTCGCAAATTTGTATTCTCGTAAAGTAAATAATTACTTAAAATTAAGAGAATACAATAGGAAAAAAACTATCTAACATACCCTACCCTTGATTTGGTTAGTTTTTTTTCCATTATACAAGATGTATTTCATTATATAATCAAGACAAGGCCGGATATAAATAATATAAGAAATTATATAAAAATAATTTTAGAAATCAGATTAGATTTTAAATTTTTGGCATGTGAAACTCATAAAAAAGAAATAATAGAAAAAATTATTAACTCTTCATGCATATTCTTTTTATATGATTGGTGTCGGGACGTAAATAAAATAATTGCTGGTAGTAATACCCACTATGACAGAGAAGATGTGCTGCAATGTTTAGCATCGGAATATAATAATAAAAGAAAGAGGAAATAGTTAAAAAAATAATTTTATTTTATTAAATAATTAAATAATATTAACTTTGGCATCGCAATATATTTATGAAAATGTAATGTATGTACATAAAAACATTGGCCTTTTAACCATTGGTATATCTGGCCTTTTCTTAATTATATAATGAGATACATCTTGTAGCTTTCATAAGAATACAGATGTTCATACTTTAAACACTAGGAATAAACATAAGCTTGTAATATCAGTTACTGGACTCTACAGAATTAATAATTCATTTATGGGACAATGTATACGCTTTTACAACAAAATCCCAGAAAATGTACAAAATTTGTCATTAAACAAGTTTAAATGTTTTATTAAAGAAAAATTGTACAAAAGAGGTTATTATATTATAAATGAATACATAAATGAAAATAACCCCTGGGAATGAAGTGATCGCCACCATGCTGGTTCTATAAAAATTCATAGAAACATTGTACAAAATAAAATTATTGTAAATTGAAATATGTTTAAAAATGTCCCACTTGGTTTCTTGCTGGTTCTTCCCAGGACAGGTTTTTTTGCGAACCAGTGGTATAATATAATAATCTATATGACTTTCAGACTGTCTACAATAACTCTAAGATTTCACACAGTACACATAGATTCATTTGAACTTACCAGCTAGATATCCCATATTAACTCCTACAGTATGACTGAAAATTTGAGTTGCATGCTTGACTTTCATTTTAAGTATTTTATTTGGGTCACAATGAGATTCTGTTAGCTTTTTAATTAATCTTATGCCTTTATATGTAGGGTTATTTTCAAAGAGTTTCATAATGTGGTCCCATTTTGCGATTCTATCAGTGCCTTCCATAGTGTATTTTAAATTTTTAGTGAGCAAGTTATTTCGGATTCCTTTTAATAAGTGAGGCACATCAAACAATGGTACCACTTCTTCATTATCAACCTCAAATACTCCATCCCTTGCTTCTTTACCCACCCTTGCATAATCCAACCTTGTTTGTTCAATCAAGTGGTTAATGGCACTAACATTTGACGTTCCCTGGTCACATACGGTAGCAAGGACTTTAAAGCCAGATTCCTTCAATTTTCTTATATGTCTCTTAATCATTAAGGCTAATTCAGCTTTTTTTGTACTGCCAGCACAAAATGAATATGATATCGGCTGTTTATAGTTTTTTAGAATACCTCTAATCATAAAGACTAACACATGATCAGCTATTTTTGTCCTCAACACATCACCATTGTCAACTAAACCACTAATCCTGTCATTTTTCCTGTCATAATCAATATGTGGTGTTAAGGCCATTTCATCAAAAATCAGTGTACACAATTTATTATTGGCTTTCATTTTAGATGCTTGCTTCTTAAGTTGGTAAAATATGTTTTCATTTATACCAGGTTTAATATTGGCCTTAGACACTATCTTGCTTAAGGTGAAAGGTGATGGCAGAACAAATATCTTGCGGCATCTTGTAGGCTTTTGGTCAACGTTTAAAAAAATGTAATGCCATCACTTTTTCATCTGGTGTGAATCTTCTGCCCATTTTGTGTTTACCACATTCTCGGAATTGGAGCATAGTAAAAATTGTTGCTATTGAGGTAAAACTTTTAATTGCTTTCAAGAAAGTTGTATTTTCTGGTAGATTCATTGCCTTCTTAAGTCTTTTTGAATATTTCTCATTTGCTATATTCATGCTTTTAAGTTTCTTTTTTAACACATTAATTCTTATACTAATTTTAGTCCTTTTGGGTTTAGTCACCTTCAAGCCTGAATTTAAAATGACAAAACATTATATTTATATAGACAACCTGGACAATTTGTACTGTAGTTTTGTACAAATAAATTTAATTGTAGCAAGTTGATTGCATTTTGAATCATAATTTGGAATATAGTCGATAAATATGGAAATATATATACAGAGTTACATGTTAAATTGACCTAGATCCTCTAAGGGGTTGTAGTTTGCATCATTACCTACTAAAAACAACAATAACACCATACACCGAACTTAACCGTTTTCAAGATATTGGATATTTAATTTTTTTTTATAAAAATTGCCGATTTTTTGTCTATTATACTATTTTTTTTTAATTTGTGCGTCTTGTTTTATTTTTCTTATGATTGTGTAGTAGTTAAGTTGCTTTATTATTTTAAATATCAAGCTCTTATGTAAATAAACTTTTATTTTACTTTATTTCGATTAATTTATTTTCTTTACTGTCATTGTCATGTTGGATTTATTATTTTAAAATTGTTACATTTCAATTTTTTATTTATTTCTAAAATTGTGTATATTGCTTAATTTTTAATTCATTGATTTTACTGGTTATGGGTGTAAATTGCCTGAATAAAGATGATTATTATTTTTTAATTGAGTTTTATTTTTTATGCTTTACCTTTGATCACATAATTCTGCAACTAGTTTTGTGCATATAGTTGCAGAATTATGTGGTCTTATAAAATTCGTTAAAAATAATCAGTATACCAGGGACGGGGCTGTACTATATATATAGTATATATTTATAGATAGATATATCATCCGTTTGGTTCGACAACTCCACTATAGATGTCTCTGTACCACAGAATCGACTAGCAACTCTATTCCAGGTATATATAATGTACTCTGTGTTCTGTATCTATGCTACGCCTACGTGTGCTGACGTGTGTATCTAGTCTAGTTAGTGATATTACGTAATATTCTGAAAAACTTCGGTTAAATATTTCTCCATCTGGTCTGGTCTGTAATTTATTAATGAAAACAGAATTAGTATAAGATACAGGAATGGCCTTTAGTGAAATTTGTAGAATTTGTTTAAGCGTCAATGTACGCATGTTTACATTAAAGAACACTGGTCTCCAAAATTTGTTTAAAACATTGAAGAACAGTTTTGTAAGTTTGACTTTGATAATACTTCCTAATATTGCAAATTAAGGGCCCCAGGCGAGGATGGAATTACAGCGGAGCTTCTGAAAGCGGGTGGAACACCGGTACTTGTAGTCCTTCAGAAGCTCTTCAATTCCGTCCTCCATGGTGGCACTACTCCAGAGGCGTGGAGCAGAAGTGCGGTGGTCTTGTTCTTTAAGAAAGGCGACAACGCTCTCTTAAAGAACTACAGACCGATTTCCCTTCTGAGCCGCGTCTACGTGCTGTTTTCGAGAGTCATTACGAATCGTCTCGCACGCAGACTTGACGACTTCCAGCCTCCCGAACAAGCCGGTTTCCGAAAAGGCTTCAGTACCATAGACCACATACATACCCTGCGGCAGATTGTACAGAAGACTGAAGAGTACAATCTGCCACTTTGCCTGGCGTATGTGGACTATGAGAAAGCCTTTGATTCCGTCGAAATTTGGGCGGTGCTACAGTCCCTTCAGCGGTGCCAACTTGACTGTCGGTATATCGAAGTGCTGAAGTGTTTGTACAGTAGGGCTACGATGGCTATCCGAGTACAGAACCAGAGCTCGAGACCTATCCAACTGCAGAGAGGTGTAAGACAGGGTGACGTTATATCCCCGAAACTCTTCACCGCTGCATTGGAAGACGTTTTCAAGCTACTGGACTGGAAAGGATACGGTATTAACATCAATGGCGAGTACATCACTCACCTTCGATTTGCCGACGATATAGTCCTTATGGCAGAATCGCTGGAGGACTTAAGCACTATGCTCAATGACCTCAATAGTGCCTCCCAACGGATAGGTCTTAAGATGAACATGGACAAAACAAAGATCATGTTCAATGTCCATGTCACACCTATGCCGGTAGTTGTTGGGAGCACTATGCTCGAAGTTGTTGACGATTACGTTTACCTGGGACAAATAGTCCGACTAGGTAAGTCCAACTTCGACCGAGAGGTCAATCGACGGATTCAACTCGGCTGGGCAGCGTTCGGGAAATTACGACATATCTTTTCGTCAGGTATACCTCAATCTCTAAAAACTAGATTGTACAACCAGTGCGTGTTGCCAGTGATGACTTATGGATCTGAGACGTGGTCCTTCACTGCTGGCCGTATGAGGACGCTTAAGGTCGCTCAGCGAGCTATGGAGAGGGCTATGCTCGGAGTTTCTCTGCGTGATAGACTCAGAAATGAGGATATCCGCAGTAAAACCAGAGTGACCGACATAGCCCAACGGATTAGTAAGCTGAAGTGGCAATGGGCCGGCCATATAGCTCGAAGAACCGATAACCGATGGGGAAGAAAGGTTCTCGAGTGGCAGCCTCGTACCGGTAGGCGTAGTGTAGGGCGACCCCCCACTAGATGGAGTGACGACCTGGTAAGACATGCAGGAAGTCGATGGATGCAGGTGGCTCAGGACCGTGCTTTGTGGCATTACTTGGGGGAGGCCTATGTTCAGCAGTGGACTTGTGAAAGGCTGTAATGATAATGATGATTGCAAATTAAGGTTGTCATCGCTGGAATAATATACATGTATAACTTACCTGATATAAAATGCGATAGATCAGGGTTAGACTAAGGTGCAGCGTTAAATAAAGTGACAAATACAACCATGATGATGAGTTGATGTTATGACCAGGATTAAGAAAGGAATGCTTCGGTGGTTTGGTAATGTAGTAAGAATGAGTGAGGAAAGAGTGACAAAGCAAATTTATATTGCAGAAGTGTATGAAAGAGTCTGAAAGGTACGTCCTAGGCGAAAGTTTATCGACCAAATTGGTGATATATTGAAAATGGGCTAAATTAAGAGTACCCTTAACCGACGAGCATGTATGCGTGGGCACATGAATGTGGAGGAGGCGAGAGAGGTGGGTCAAGATTGTGCCAAATGGAAGTCTGTAGTCTCTGCCTACCCCTCTGGATGACAGGCGTGAGTGTTTATGTATTATGTATGTAAATACAACCAGAACCTGAAAAACAACAATTAGCCTTGAACCCTGGATCACATTAAAACCACCCGTCCCCGTCTATTGAATTATTAACCCTTCAGTCCCCATAAAAATCGCATGCGTCCGGCGAATCCCAAGTGGTCGCATGTGACCGCATCCACCCACAGCAATTTAAACCATTAAAACTTATATTTAGAGACTACTTTTCTGTGAAGCAATTTGGTATTATGAAATCTTAAATTCTCTTTCCTGTGGTCTAAACAAAAGTCAGATTCTACTTCATTACTAAAAGATTTTATGGTATGTTGATAACAAAAAAAAACTATATCCCAAGAGGATGTCGGCAGCGTGAAAATCACAATTATTTCTATATATTATTTGAAATTATTTACGTAAAAAGATAAATTGTTGTCACACAAAAACTTTCATTACAATTTTATAGTAAAACACCATACTAAAACACCAGAAAAATCCAAAAATCAAAACAGTAACATGTACACGAAAATGGCATATGAAATGAATGAAAAACGTAGATTATTAATAAATATCAATAAACTAAGTAACTGATTATTCCACACGGGGATAGAAAATTTCATATTGATTTTAAAATGCCAAACTTCTTCATAGAAAAGTAGTCTCTAAACATAAGTATTTATGGGTTAAAGTGCTGTGGGTGGGTGCGGTCACATTTGACCTCTTGAATTTTGACAGAAAATCAAAGCAGTTAAATTTAGATGCTTGCCGTTTGAGAGGTTAAGTTAGTGCACATGTGCTTTAAGATGTAGAAATTACCTCATATTGACTGAGAAATCAGAAGAAGGAGTAAATTGCACATCTGCTTGCTTCCACATATATGAAATATAATCCTGTCCTTTACTGATGAATAGTCTCCGTTGTGACCAAATTAATTCAAAGGGAGACCATATATACTGGTGGCGTGGCTTTCAGAGTGGTTAGCTTAAGTGTTTTCACATGTTCCTCATATAGGATGTTTTCAATGCCATAGGAACTTTTGAATATCTGCCTTGAACCACCTGACTCAATATAATTTGGAAGGTAATTCTAAAATAGGTTGAATATATTATGTTTTAAATATATTTTACGTATAATTTCTGGTATTATTATTATTATTTGCCATAGTTGCTAGGTGGGTTGGCAACTGCAGTTTTTTTATTATTCTGACCTGTTATGTGCAAAATGCTGCTGCCCATATGTATTTGAAACCAAGTGATAGGGCTCAATAGTGAAAGGTGTGGACCGCAAACTCCATAAAGTAGTAAGTTCAAATGCCATTTGACTATTGTTGTAAATTACTCCTAGTGCAAGCATTTTCAGTTTACTTGCAGCAAATGAGAGAAGTATTTGTAATGTTAATAGTGAGGTAGTTTGAAGATAAATTTTTAACGTAGGCTTATTGGATTGAATTTCGAAAGCCCAAATTTGTAAATACCTCTGTCAGGGTCCCAAGAGTGTGAATCTACTGCTTTTAAAATGATATCTGTTAAAGTAAGGGGACTCCTATGTACTTGACACGCACAATTTTTTAAATCAGTTAGAGGATTGTATACATGTGGCTTGCAGAACTGACATCAGAAGGGGAAACATTATTCTGGAGCGGTAGCCTCATTCTGGTAAGCAAAATTGTAGACTAGCCTCCCACTAGATAGTGGCAATCTTGTAAGACAAGCAGTCAATGGATTTAGGTGGCCTAGGAGTGTGTTGTTGCAGTGATGATGATTCACTATGTGGTAGGACTTGTTTCTGCCTGGAAGTCTGCCTGCCGGGCTAGCATGAGCAGGGGATAAAAATTTTATCCACCGATTATATCCACTGACAAGGGATAAAATTGTCTTATCCCTATGTCAAAGCTTTATCCACCCTACGAGTATGGGCCTATGGTGGATATAATATCGACAGTAGATAAACTTATCCCCGCGCATAGATAATATACCATAGTATAAAGCTATAAACTATACTAGCTATAAACTAGTTTTAAGATTAAGTAGATTTACATTAACTTATATTTTCTTTTACCTTTTGCTTATTATATTGCTAAACTGTTCATAATTTTTGTTAAACAATATGTCATTTATAATATTTGTTATATTTATTTTAAGCGTATTTCTGCCTTGTTTTTATTTTTTCTATTATTCTAATTCTTTCTTTATTTTCTTTTGTATAATATTTAAGTTAAATATACATTGCTTGTATCAAATCGCAGGTATTACTTCGCTTGTGATAGCATTTACTAAAAAATATGTGTTTAGAATTAAGCCAGTTGTGAAACTGGACAATACAGACCCTTTGGAGGTGGTGTAACCTTTTGAAGAAATTAAAAAAAATATAAAACCTTTGAATTGTAACTTTACTAAGTTTGATAACTTTATTTTAAAACATTATAATACTTACCTAATATATAGTATAGACCGATTCTATTGACTTGACTTGACCATGGACTCGCCTTGGGTATTGTTGACACAACCTTTGTAATTAAATCATGGCATTGAGCTATTGAGTCTTTTTTGGACAAGGTGGTTGTAATAGATGCTTACTTCAATATGCACTGGTAGTCCATCCACAGAATTAATAGGCTTTAAAGCCTCATAGAGTTCTTTACACAAATACAAAAAATTTGAGCATCCGAAACCAGCGTAGAAATTCGCTGTCGGAGAATTCCAATAGATTAAGTATTCTGATCATGTATCGATCGATGATATAATTCTGTTTCTTGTTTTTCAATTTCTGACACGAAAATGTAGTTGCAATAGGCTCGAGACATCTTTTTGTATTAAAATGGTTTGAAGATAAACTTAAACCCACGTCCGCGAAAGAGGATAAAATTGTCCCTTTCAAATGTCAAAAAGGGATAATTTTTTTGTCTTTCCCTTGGCCCCATGCTACGAACGGGGAGATATATGTCCACTCGTTATGTCAAACTGGGATATACTATAGAGATAAGATAATTTTATCTCTTGTCAGTGGATATAATCGGGGGATATAATTTTTGTCTCTCGCCCATGCTCGCAGAGTGGATAAAACTAAGCAAGGGATAAAAATTATATCCTCTCTCTGGGGATATATTCTCTCCGGCTCATGCTAGCCCGGCTGGGCAGTGACCATCCTCTTATCTGTATCTGCCACAAGCAGCAGTATGTGTCCCAGCCTGAAGGACATTGAGAGCCAGTCATTTCAATATTATGGAAAATGGTATTGATGAAGAGAATTGTGGTAGCTAATAAATATTATTACTAACTTGTACATTTAAGTAGTTTCCCATATTTATGACGAACTTTCATATTTTCAGAGGGATGAGGATGAGGAGCCCATAATTGTCTGTTTCACCTGTCATGCGAGACTCGTTCGTTGCAGGAGATTGCAACAACAGGTTATTGAGTCGAATGCAGTTCTCCAGCAGTTGCTTGCAGGAGGGTCCATGGTATTATTTATTCCATCCATTAAAACCTGTAAAAATCCTTCATATATTGTTTCATATGAAAGATTTTGCCAAATTTGCCACGCTTGGCAGGTTGGCAACTGCAGTTTATATTAGTCTGAGTTGTTATCAGGAAGATGCTGCTGCCCAACTGCTGTTTCTGTTTCCCTCTGTTGCCACTTACGACCCGTCCCGTGGGTAGATATATAGGGTAGTGGATATTCTTACACCGCTATTACACGGTCCACAGTATTACACTTCTTATTAGTAAAAGTTCATTGCTTGATTGTTCATTCCCATTATAATGAAGTATTTGCCTTAATCATCACTTGGCAGGCACCATGATAGTCACTAGCTGTTTCCTTCTACCTTCTATGCTGTTTCCCTTTGCCATACGAGACAATGTTTTTTTACTGTAAAGTTAATTTTCTTTAAGCAATGTTCTATATTTGACGAATTACAGTGAGTAATTACTTACTTTAGTACTTATTCTTACATAAATAATTTATGTTATATATTACTCTTTGTATATAAATAAAATATTATGTATAGGTAACTAGTTTAAAATTAAAATTAAAATCGGTTAAATAGTTTAGGAGTCCATGGGGGACAAACAACGTGACACGTAATTTATATATATTAAGATATCATGCGGTGAACAAATATTAATCTTTGTCAGTTTACAGCATTCAGGAGTCTGAAACAAATGATTGTTGAGACTCGATAGTCGGGATGGATGACTTATCTACGTTCTTTTTAATTTTATTCTGAACCCTCACGTCTGGTTTTCATTATTATTTAAACTTGTTGTCAGGAAGTTGCTGCTGCCCATCTCATGTTTCAGTTTCCTCCTGTCCCTTCTTACAACATCTGCGGGATGGTATGTGGTAGTGTGGATTCTCCTACGCCACCACTACACTGGATTTTTCTCTTATTTAAAAAAATAATTTGGTTTCAGTCAACACCAAAACTGTATGAGGCGAGAGATAAGATTCAATTCACAACAGTTTATCATATAGATATCTGGCCAGTAGAGTGTGAAGAAGAAAATGATTGTAAGGATAACATTTTCAACCTTGAATCTGTTAAAGTTGAGGAAGAGAATTTCCAATATGAGAATTCCAAATTTGAACTAAATGGGAATCATGACAAAGGTACAATATACCCTTTTTTGATATTATTAAAATAAGGTACAATTTATTATGACATATGACAAGTGGTTACTGTAGCCCATGAACACAAAATAAAGATGGCAAAGTGCATGAAAGTGTACTCATGGAGAGAGAAAAAATCAAATCAAATAATTATTTGAAAGATAAGCATACATAGACATCATAATAAGCTTTGTTACACATTTTCTTATACTTATGTATAAATATATTTATAAATGTTTTGACCCCTTTTACAACTGGTATGCTACCACCTATCTTTGCCAATTTCTTAACCTTGACAGACTCCTTTCTCTTACCTATTTCCGTCGTCTAATAGCAGTGCATGCATTATACATAGAGTCAGTATAATCACAGGCTGTGGGGCATTACATCTTAGTCGTCAGAGGTGACAGCGCATTGTAGCCTTTTATGATTCAAGTCAGTAGCAGGTAGTCCGTGGACTGCAGTACCCACTTACCATCAGGTGATTCGGCTACATGCCATAAGGTGGACTGTTAGTTTGTTTGTCACTTCATACTGAAAAATATTTGGACAAAAGGTGCTCAAAGTATCCATGTACTGGCAAGCACTTATCTACTAAAAACAAATTGTTGCAGAACACTCACTAAATGAGGTGAATGAATCAACATCATCATTACAGCTCTTCACAAGTCCACTGCTGAACATAGGCCTCCCCCAAGGAACACCACGAAGCACAGTCGTGACCCACCTACAACCATCGACTTCCTGCATGTCTTACCAGGTCGTAACGTTACTCCATCTAGTGGGGGACCGCCCTACATTTCGTCTACTGGCACAAGACTGCCACAATTACTTCACGTTAGGAGAACTGTTCTTCTCCATCGGTTGTCAGTTCTTCGGCCCATTGCCATTTCATGTTAATACACTTAGCTTATAAAACATGCAGTATGCTAATGAAAGAGAGTGGGTCGATCCCAGAAGCTGTATGTATTTATACGTAGTAGAGCAATGCTGCAGTTATATGAGTAGTATAGTTGTAGCACGAATGGGTCGGCTCGACCGGGGAAGGACGACGCTCTCACAGAATACCAGCGTGAAATGGTAGCTTAATGCTGCTGTATTTCGTATGGTGAGTGTAGAGAACCGGAGACCCTTTTTACTGGAAACGATGCATTCTATCTTAGTCCTCACGGGTGACAACGCATCTGCATTTTGATTCGTAATCGAGGATAGATGTAGATGTCTATGGGCCACAGCAACCACTTACCATCAGGTGGACTGTGTGCTCGTTTGTCACCCTATCCTATAAAAAAAAAACAATGATGGACTGTAATGATCCAGTCGTTTGGAAAAAATATCAGTTTTTATTTTATATATTGAGCCAGAATCTGTTTCATTCTAGATACTGCTGAAAACCAAGAAGACTTGGAGATTGATGCTTTTGAAGATCGACAGAAGGATTCAGAGAACGAGTTGCCACTTATTTCATTAGATGCAAAGAGTAAAACAGATGACTTTGACATAGGTAAAAGAATTTATTTTGAAAAATTCCGAATTTAAAAATAAAAAAAATATCAAGAAAACACCACATTAGAAATTTCTCTTGCATCATGTAGTTGGAGATGTACATACAAAATTTTGTTCTTTTATTACACATAAACAAACCAAATTATTGTTTGTGACCCAAATGAACCATGATGATTATTTGTAGGCCATACAATTATAATAATAGTAATAATAATAATTTATTTAAAACTTATATGGGATCGTGCCAAATGGAAGTCCGTAGTCTCTGCCTACCCCTCTGGGTGACAGGCGTGAGTGTTTATGTATTATGTATATTATGTATGTATTTAAAACTTTCACTTGTAGTACATATAAAATAAAAAAAATCTTACATGAGATACATTACAAACATACTAGTGAGGGTGACATTCTGTTCTCCTTGCTAGACTAAGAAATAGGTGTGTGTGTGTGTGTGTGTGTGTGTGTGTGTGTGTGTGTGTGTGTGTGTGTGTGTGTGTGTGTGTGTGTGTGTGTGTGTGTGTGTGTGTGTGTGTGTGTGTGTGTGTGTGTGTGTGTGTGTGTGTGTGTGTGTGTGTGTGTGTGTGTGTGTGTGTGTGTGTGTGTGTGTGTGTGTGTGTGTGTGTGTGTGTGTGTGTGTGTGTGTGTGTGTGTGTGTGTGTGTGTGTGTGTGTGTGTGTGTGTGTGTGTGTGTGTGTGTGTGTGTGTGTGTGTGTGTGTGTGTGTGTGTGTGTGTGTGTGTGTGTGTGTGTGTGTGTGTGTGTGTGTGTGTGTGTGTGTGTGTGTGTGTGTGTGTGTGTGTGTGTGTGTGTGTGTGTGTGTGTGTGTGTGTGTGTGTGTGTGTGTGTGTGTGTGTGTGTGTGTGTGTGTGTGTGTGTGTGTGTGTGTGTGTGTGTGTGTGTGTGTGTGTGTGTGTGTGTGTGTGTGTGTGTGTGTGTGTGTGTGTGTGTGTGTGTGTGTGTGTGTGTGTGTGTGTGTGTGTGTGTGTGTGTGTGTGTGTGTGTGTGTGTGTGTGTGTGTGTGTGTGTGTGTGTGTGTGTGTGTGTGTGTGTGTGTGTGTGTGTGTGTGTGTGTGTGTGTGTGTGTGTGTGTGTGTGTGTGTGTGTGTGTGTGTGTGTGTGTGTGTGTGTGTGTGTGTGTGTGTGTGTGTGTGTGTGTGTGTGTGTGTGTGTGTGTGTGTGTGTGTGTGTGTGTGTGTGTGTGTGTGTGTGTGTGTGTGTGTGTGTGTGTGTGTGTGTGTGTGTGTGTGTGTGTGTGTGTGTGTGTGTGTGTGTGTGTGTGTGTGTGTGTGTGTGTGTGTGTGTGTGTGTGTGTGTGTGTGTGTGTGTGTGTGTGTGTGTGTGTGTGTGTGTGTGTGTGTGTGTGTGTGTGTGTGTGTGTGTGTGTGTGTGTGTGTGTGTGTGTGTGTGTGTGTGTGTGTGTGTGTGTGTGTGTGTGTGTGTGTGTGTGTGTGTGTGTGTGTGTGTGTGTGTGTGTGTGTGTGTGTGTGTGTGTGTGTGTGTGTGTGTGTGTGTGTGTGTGTGTGTGTGTGTGTGTGTGTGTGTGTGTGTGTGTGTGTGTGTGTGTGTGTGTGTGTGTGTGTGTGTGTGTGTGTGTGTGTGTGTGTGTGTGTGTGTGTGTGTGTGTGTGTGTGTGTGTGTGTGTGTGTGTGTGTGTGTGTGTGTGTGTGTGTGTGTGTGTGTGTGTGTGTGTGTGTGTGTGTGTGTGTGTGTGTGTGTGTGTGTGTGTGTGTGCGTGTGCGTGTGCGTGTGCGTGTGTGTGTGTGTGTGTGTGTGCGTGTGCGTAGTGTGCGCGTGTGCGTGCGCGTGCGTGCGTGCGTGTAAGTGTGAGTGTGTGTGCGTGCGTGCGTGTGTGTGTGTGTCAGTGTGTGCGACCTCTTAATATAATTATATTAATATAATATAAATTACTTAATAAGTACTGTTCTGTCTCTTCATAACTCTTGTTTAGTAGGAAGGAGTGTGGGCTTTAGAATTTAGGGTTTTATCTAGAGTTACGCCGCCAAGATATTTGATTGTGTCGACCGAATTAACAAGGGGACAGTGGCAAGCTTGTTGATATTGGTAATGACATGAGTGGGCTGTTAATTTTACTGGAATTTTAGGTTGTGATATTGTAGAGATAGAAAAAGTAACTGGTTTTTGCTGTGTTTAGTAAGGGTGTGTGCACGAAGCCAATCATATGTAACGTTAAAGCCACTTTGCGCGATTTCTTGGAGTTCAGTCCAAGTACCTGCAAATAAGGTAAGCGCGGTGTCATCAGCATATGAAACTATTTTAGAATTATTGACTTTAATATTACAGAGGTCGTTAATGAATATCAAGAAGAGAGTAGGTCCGAGTATACTACCCTGGGGCACTCCGTAAGATATAGAAAGTTCATTACTTGTATAGTTGCCCATCTTTACTCTTTGAGTCCGGTCTGAAAGGTAGCTACGGAAAAAATCAAGTTGAGAACACCTGATACCTATATTTTCTAGTTTTAATAAGAGAGTATTGATGGGAACCGTATCAAAAGCCTTAGCTAAGTCCAAGAATATTGTAAGGACTTTTTTTTGTCGTTAAGCTTACTTATAACGAAAGTAGTTAATTCGTGAATAGCGTCAGAAGTGGATTTATTTTTACGAAATCCAAACTGTTGGGAAGAGATTATATTACAGTGCTCCAGATATTTTGCTAGTCGCCTGTTGATTAAACGTTCCAAAACTTTGGATAAAGCACTAAGCACCGCAATGGGGCGATAATTATTTATGAGATTCCCATCACCACTCTTGAAAATTGGATGGATGATAGCCCTCTTGAAAGAAGTAGGAAAGACAGAAGATTCTAGACAGAGATTATAAATATGGGCTAGAATAGGTGCGAGAATAGGGGAGTATCGTTTTAAAAAAACTCGGTGGAATTTCATCCCATCTGGTAGCTGCATTATGTTTAAGCGAATTAATAAGTAATTTAATTTCATCAGTGTCCGTGGATTCTAAAACAAAAGATGACAGATTAGATTTTACTAGGTTGGTTCCTTTTGGTGGAACTGCGCAATTGCTGGCGTTTTTTGCGCTAGCTCCTTCCCGATGTTGATAAAGAATTTATTAACGTTATTACACGACTGAGTTGGTGAGAGAGAAGATAATAATTGCTGTGCTGTCGATTGTCGAGATTTTTCGTTCCAAGCGATATTTTTTATAGTGTCCCATAAATCTTTACTGTTTTTACCTGCTTTTTTATTTGCTCCGCATTATACTGCCTTTTTACCTTTTTTAATATTTTTGTACAGAAATTCTTATACCTTTTGTATGTTATAATAAGTGTTAAATTGTTTGGCTCTTGTTTTAACTTTCTGTGTAAAGAGTCTCTGTTATGGATACATCTTAATAAACCTGGTGTTATCCATGGTTTGAGTATCCTCTTTTTTGCTGATAACTTGACAGTGTACGTATTATCGAGTATAGCTTGAGACATGTTGCTGTATAAAACTATCCGTTGCTATGTTAGGGTCTTTGAGAGTTAGAATAGGTTTAAGATCTATTTGCTCCATTGTTTTGTCTAATGTTATATAGTTTATTTTCGAGATTGTCTTAGGAGGTTTGAGATATGTGTTTTTTGTTTTGATACATACAATTGAAGAGTAGTGATCAGTGATAGTTGTATCAAGTACAAAAGTTAAAACTGGGAATTTAGTTCGAAGAAAAGTATGGTCAAGGCAGTTGTTACCTCTTGTTGGGAAGGTATGAGCAGGTAGGTAACAACTCATGAAAAGCAAGACAATTTAGATACTCATGTGAGTGGTTATTGAAGGTTTTAATATCAATGTTAATGTCTCTGGTTAGTACAACAGTTTTGTATTTTGAGAGTGACGGGAGTATATCGTTTAGGGCAGATAGAAATGGACTAATATTTTCAGTAGAAGGAGATCGATATATGCAAATCACTACTATATCAGGATTGATTTTAATTATTAGTCTGGAGGCTGATCCGTTAAAGTCTGGGTCTTCGACGATTGAGAATTAAGACGCTTTTACGTATACAAGAACACCATCGGTTTGATTAAGGTGCCTAGATGTTTTATGAATTGAATAATTGGGTAAACTGGGAATATAGTGATTAGTGGAACAGGATGACCAACATTCAGTCAATGTTAAAATATCACAGTCAAACGCAATACTCTGTAAAGTTGTCTGTAAATTTAAGAAGTTACAGTTAATAGACCGAATATTTTGGTTAAAAATGTTTAGATATTGCCTTGGGTTTTGCAATATTTGATTGGATTTTTCGATGGTACAGAAAAGCGATTCGGAAACTGAAAGCTGGTCAACGTTTTCAATTAAATTATTAATGCCATTAGCCATTTTTGTGGTTTAAATTAAGGGTAGAAAGGTTCGTAGGAAGAGGAGAGGAGAAGCTGTTATAAGGATAGAGTTATTATCTGTTGTGCATATAGTTGAACCGAAATATCGACGTGGTATTTCTACATACGACAGCACTAGAGGCTGGGAAATGCTAAAATTATGCTTTTGTAGGTATACAGCAATATTAATAATTTTAATAATGATGTTAAAAATATTAGTGTTAATGTTTAGTGTAATATTATAGTTCACGTTATGTATGAATTTTATGGCAATGTTATGTGTGTAAATATGTGGTAAGTTTAATTTGTATGGGTGTAAATATTTAATATCTATGTTAGTAATTAAGATAAGTAAGTGAGTGTAATTAGTTAACTTATTGGGACTAAAACAGTACGCAAACATAAAAATATATGGCAAAAACATTAATAACATATAACGTAACTAAAATCGAAAATATTTTTGTAGTCATGCTCCTTTGGATGTAGACAACTGGTTTAAATGCTGCTCATTTCTTACTATAATGTAGGGAGATTTGTCGTCTTCTCAGCAGGATTCTTCCATTTGATGTCCAGCAATATGCGTACTGGTTTAATTTTGCAAATTTTCTCGTGATATAAAACATAGACTTAGAGCTAGGAGTGAGCTGCTCAGTGATATATATAGGAGTAATTGGGCCATCTAGACCCAGATGAGACGAATTCAGCTTATTGTTTGAGTTACGTTTGTTATAATTCTTAACCAGAGACAAGAAATTACTTTTTATAAGAGTATTGGAGAACTCAACTGCCAGATTAGATGTTTTGTTTTCCTTTTTCGAATATTGTCTCGACTCGTAGAAATAGATTTGCAAGTCTCTGATATTCGAGATGTGTCTCGAATATCAGAGACTTGCAAATCTATTTCTACGAGTTTTGATAATTTTATTAGCATATCATATAGATCTTTCTTCGAATCTTGGATCCTCTTGGGTAAATTGCGAATTTCAACACAAGTCTATGCAACTGCGATCATGAGTCTCCATTTTCTTGTATATATATATATATATATATATATATATATATATATATATATATATATATATATATATATATATATATAATCGGAATCTCGGAAACGGCTCCAACGATATTCATAAAATTTTGTGTGCAGGGAGTTTCGGGGGCAATAAATCGATCTAGCTAGGATTTATTTTTAGAAAATGTTTTTGTCCGTGTTTTTAGGCAATGAAAAACTGCTACCATATCGTTAGAATAAGAAGGTAAATTTTGACAGTTTATTGATGATTACAAATAGCTTAGTTGGTATATTGGGCGGTCACAAAATCGTAATACCATGGTTCGAGTCCAGACCGACCGACCGACGTTTTTTAATTTTTTTTTTCAAGTTCCTATCTTTTTTGAGAAAATCTATTTTTTCGAGCCCTTTTTTAGTATTTTTTAAAAAAACGAAAATTTAAATTAAACTAATTGCACTCATGATTTTTATTCAAATAACCAGTTCAGTTTTTTCTATTATGTCGCTAAGATCAAAAAATATAATTCGTATTTCATCAGTATGTAATTTTTATCTAAATATAATTTCCAAAACACACGAATTAAAAAAAAACCGAGCGAAAAATACCGAGCAAAGCTCGGTCAACCGGGTACTATTCTTAATATCTATAAAAATACTGGTCAAAATGTATGTATGTATAACACTCTTTCCGTGTGGGATTCGAATCAGCGATTATTCGATTAATGTAATTAAAGCAGGAACGAATTTAGATTCTTTACCATTCTTTCCCTCCAAAAGTGAATATGAGAGACATTATCCAGAGTAATTGGCTAAAATACTTTATATCTTACAACGTTAAATGAGTCTAATTATGGAAAATATTATAATTTCACTGTATCTCCCTGGTAAAGCATAAATTCCGCCCACTTTAAACCGTCTAAGATATCTTGCAATAAAGATACAATGCCTTACAATAAATAAAATGTTTGATTCATTTGTATTTCAGAACAACCCTGCATACAGACGAATAGTTTTTCAAAACCGTGTCAGAAAAAGATTAAATCAAATTCTACTAAAAAGTTTTTAACAAAAGATATTCTCGCCGACCACATATACAGTCATAAGACGCAAACGAACTCGGATGCAGTTCAGACACAAGTTGAACAAACTCCAGTACCACAACTAATGGATATATATAACTGTAATGTTTGCGAGTTTAAAACATCTCATAAACGTTATATTTTAGCACATCTTAAGGCGCACGTCGCTAAGCAAGTGTACTGTTGTAATAATTGTGAATATAAATGTACAGATAAAGCAAATTTGAGAATGCATATGAAAATACACACCGGAGAAAAACCTTTCTCGTGTAATATTTGTGAATATAGATGTATTACAAAAAGTAATTTCCAAACACATATGAAAAAACATACCGGTGAAAAACCTTTTTCGTGTAATATCTGTGAATTTAAATTTATTACAAAAGGTAATTTGCAAAGACATATGAAAATACATACCGGTGAAAAACCTTTTTCGTGTAATATCTGTGAATTTAGATGTATTACAAAAGATGCTTTGCGAAGACATATGAAAATATATACAGGTGAAAAACCTTTTTCTTGTCGTGTCTGTCAATATAGATGTATTACAAAAGGTCATTTGCAAAGACATATGAAAATACACACCAGAGAAAAACCTTTTTTGTGTAATATCTGTGAATTAAGATGTATTAAAAAGAGTAATTTGCAAACACATATGAAAATACACACTGGAGAAAAACCTTTTTCGTGTAATATCTGTGAATTTAGATTTATTACAAAAGGTAATTTGCAAAGACATATGAAAATACATACAGGTGAAAAACCTTTTTCGTGTCGAGTCTGTCAATATAGATGTATTACAAAAGGTAATTTGCAAACACATATGAAAATACATACTGCAACAAAATCTTCTTCGTGAGGTATCTGGTAAAATATGTACCTACGATCGCTGTGAAACCCCACTTCGCTGGGTTAGTTTTTGTGGAATATTTATTCATTTATATTTTATTAAATTAGTTGGTTTTAAAAATAAGAATACATGATTATTCTTGTTAAACTTTTCAGTTTTTTTTTTCTTACTTACGTATTTTTTTATTCATTATACAAAATACACTTTACAGATAGTCATGTACTGAACGCCTATATTACAGATAGTCAAGTACTGAGTGCCTGTATTACAATACATTCTTATGCACTACATTTACTGTCTAGTGTTCTGGTGCATCTGGTGAGTTACCATGTCAAAAACGGGATTCTCCCAAATTCACTCCACAATATTGGAGCGTTTGACCTTGAGCCTTATTGATAGTTATACTGTAAGCCAATCATAGAGAAAACTGTAAGCGTTTAAAACAGAATGGTAAATCATTTGAAATTAATTGAATTCGTGGTATAAAAACGGATTTTCCTTTTTATTTTCCAGTTAGACTTACTGCCTGAATAATGTTGTTGAGAAGTTGTTTTATACATAATCTTGTACCGTTACATAATTTTGGCGAATTGAGATTTCATAATAGTATGACTGGTGATCCAATTTTTAGCTTCGATACATGCAAAGGCATACCAGGAGGATTGGGTGAACTTAAAAATTCTGTTAGGAAGTTCATACTTTCGTCTTGTTTAAATAGTACTAGTTTTTACGGATTTTATCATGTATAATAACTTTTTGTCTTGATTTATCATTGTGTCTATTGATTTATACAGTTTTTCATCTGGTGTTATATTCTGTATCCTTTCATTAATTTGACGCACTACATCGTGTTTAGTAGCTAAAATTGCTCGCTCACACAACCATGTCCTATTTAGATAATTCTGTACAATAGATGGATAAACTTTTTCAATAAGTTCTTCTTTTGTATCTACTACGTTACACAATTCTTCTGATAGAATAAGTTTTCCTAACTGTGAATGTATGCAGTGTAGTTTAGTTATCAGAAACCAAGACAGAGGATAATTCTCAGGATACCTTTGATGATGGAACGAAGATAAAATCGTTTAATTAGCTTTATTCACGCTCCATCATGTTAGTACAGCTAAATGGAACGATAATTTCATAAAAAAATCATGAAAATATCTCACCAGCAGAGAAAATTAAACCTGAAATCAGCTGATTATGGGGTCAAAAACGCGCGGTGGCTGAACTCTTTTTATATAGCTCGATGCGAAACAATGCAATAGGTATTACTGTACGCTCACTCTGCCCTTCCCTTTCACACACGTGATGTCGCCTCCCGGTCGACTCGTGACGCCTCGCAATTTACACGTGTTCAGCGTTGCCAACATGTGGGGAATTTAAAATTGGTTGGAGATTTTTTGGGGATTATTATGCAGGGATTTTGAAAATCGATTGCCTGGGCCAAGTCAGAACCTTTTTTCAAGAAATCTATTACTTATCTTAACATCTTCATTAGGTTACTTATGTATATCGAATAACTCCCTTTTTAATTATCATCTTGCACCACATTTAATTTTCGGGTTTTCTTGTTGGCAACTTTTGTGTATCATTTAATGTTTTTCATTTCTTTATTTTTTATTTTATTTTACAGCAGAGTAAATGCAGCTCCTGTGTCCTTTTTTATGTCAACAAGGGAACGAATTAAAAATACTCCATGGAGTAAAATGCTTGTTTCAAAAATATGGAGTGTGAAAATTAAATTCGTTAAAAAAGAAAAAAATGTTAGTTAAAAATAAATCTCATAAAATTAACTGAAAACTGCTTCATTACTCAAAATAAAATTGGCTACGCTGCAACATGTGCGGCGATGCCAAACCGAAATTAGTTTTCGAGACAGTTCCGTCCGACAGTCAGTGACATGCTCGTCGAGCGATAGTTCAAACGTTTTGTTTACTAAATGTTTGCTGTTATTACTTGTCATTACTTATTGTTACGTTTAGTGTTGTTTGTTTTGTTTTACTAATGCCTAATGCGTACGTTTATAGTGCTCGTGAATACGGGAACATCTTATTTACATACGGCTTCACGTCATCTATATGTTCTTTCACGCGGGTTTTTATAGATCTTTTTGTTTGACGTATGTAAGAGAGACCACATTCACAATCTAGCTTGTACACTCCTGCATCTTGTAGAGGGATATTACATTTGGTAGATAGTAAAAATTGACCAATCTTCTTCAACGGCTAGTAGTATGTTTTAATGGAAGCTCGCTTCAAGATGTAGCCAACCTTGTCTGTGACTCGTCTGACATACGGTAGTACAGCAGCCCACACGCTCGACTGTGGCCGGCTTCACTCGGTCACTGTGACGTAGGCGCGGGACCCAAAGCTTGTTGTCTTGCAATACTTGCCTGACGTGCTGAAGCTCGGCGTCCAGATGTTTTCTGTCACAAGATCCCTCGTGCTCTCCGAAACAAAGATTTACCCACGGTAGCTAACTGTGAAGGATGATGGTGAGATTCACCATTTAAATATCGGTTGGTATGGGTCTTTTTCCTATACACAGTGTGACCAATAGAGTTATCTAGGAAATCTAAAGAATTATTTGCCTGTAATTTCATTGTGATTTTTTTTATAGTTTATGGAGTTAAGATGGTCTAAAAATGCAGTTACTTTGTCAGATGATAAAATTGTGAAAGTGTCGTCTACGTACCGCTTGTAGAATCTTGGATTTACAAGAACAGTAAGAAGGGCTTTCTCCTCAAAGTCCTCCGTGAATATGTCGGCGACTATGGGAGACACAGGTGAGCCCATCGACACACAATCTACTTGCTTGTAGAACTCCTCCATCCACAATAGATATCCAGAGGTGAGGCAGTGTTCAAGTAATGTTGCATATTCTTCAGGCAGGTTATTGTCTTCTAGCTTCCTGGTTACAGTCCTCAATAGGTGGGCATGTAAATAGTGACTGAACATCAAAACTGACCATAGTTTAATTGTCAGCGAGATGTAGGTCTTTTATTTCACTAACAATTTTTGTTCAATGTTTAGTGTTCGCGTAAATTTAAGAAATCATTATATTCTATCGGGTTTAGATCACAGTTGTATGATGGCAATCTTAATGTTTAATGGCCGTGATTAGCTGGCTATTTATCTATAGCGTAATCTTTCTCTGGTTTGTACTTTTTACTAATTCTAAAATCTCATATTTTGTCCATGAATCGTCATAATTTATACCAATTTCGCGCAACCAATTTTGTATCTCACTTATTCGATTTACTACTGATGGTGGTTTACTTACTTGCATACTGTGATGCGGCGCATTTTTCATCACCACGATGCCATTTGGAGGTATAAAGGTGAAATTCATTATAAAGACTCCCTTGGGCTTTAACGTTTCATTCATTTCATTATTTGCCATTAAAGTGAACATTATGGTTACAAATGATTAAAAAGTAACAGCCCTGCGACAAAGAGACTGACAGACGCAATTATAGGGTCCCGTTGGGCACCCCGCCGGGTAGTGGTGGTGTAAGAATATCTACTATCCCATATCGCCACGTGGGTGTCGTAAGAGGCGACAGAGCGGAACAAATCAGGAACAAAAAAAAATAAAAAAAACAGGTTCTCAACCCGCTTGCGAAGCGTGGCAAGCATCGCACAAATCTCCAATCTATGGGGGAGGCTTATTCAGTAGTGGACTTTAATAGGATGTAACGATACGATACGGGACACACTTTGGGTACGGAACCCTAAGAACCGACAACGCTTGAAAAAACTAATATTGAATAGCGAATACAATATTTATGATTTATTATTTTATGGTACATAATCTGTTCGTATTATTAATAATAAACAAACAGATAGCTACTAGATAAACCTGGTACTCATCCTCTTTTTTTTTATTCGAGTGTACAATCCTATTGTCGTACCTACCCGCCTTTGCATTACTATATTAAATTACTGTGTTGCAATGGGTGATAACGTTCCAGATTTTTCTCTTCCTCAAAATGTTTACTACGTTATATAAAATACAATGTAGTACTTTTCCGCGTTTATGGTCCATTATTAACATAATGTAGTGTTACGGCCTCTAGTTACCCGGGCCCACCAGGAGTCCAACTCGACGAGTAACAGGAGGTCGGCCTGAAATGGCCTTGTGGAATATTAAGCTATAGCGGCTAACAAAGAACCAAACAAAATTTACCTTTTTTCGTCGAAGTAGGGTCAACCCTAGGAGGATTCAGGTGTAAGTATGTGTGTGATTGTGTTATGCTCAGTACGTGTTATATTATGTAACCTGACTTCCCGCTGGTTGCAGAACAGCAGATCCAAAGGCTTCACCTCTATTCCAATACGGGATCCATCGAAGATGGTAAGTGGTTACTGTGGCCCATAGACATCTACATCTATCCTCGATTACGAATCAAAATGCAGATGCGTTGTCACCCGTGAGGACTAAGATGGAATGCCTCGTTTCCAGTAAAAAGGGTCAGTCTGCGGGATTCAACTCCCCTGGGACATGTCTCCAAGTTAGAAAAGTGCCAGAATTCTGGATTTGAGACACGCGGTTCGACACGAAGACCTCAAGATTGTGAGGTGCCGCTCGGAGCCAACAAATTACTATCTCACTGTCCGACCAAGCGTAGACGTCCGTAATGTCGATTACCGACTTCAAGGAAGAGTGAACGTGGTTGAGGAGTCGCGTGAGAAGAGCAGCTCCAGACAGTTCCAATTTAGGGGTAGTTAAGCGGGACCTAATGGGAGCCACCTTGCTTTTAGCAAGTACGAGATGGACGAAAGTATGGCCAGAAGAGCTCACCGTCCGCAAATATACAACAGCAGCATAACCCTTCTCAGAGGCGCCGCAAAATCCGTGCAGGGTAGCCCTGCATTTCCCTGGAGGGAGAAAGCACCTTGGCATGGAGACCCGGTCGATGTCTGGAAGGGAGGACACAATTGTGAGCTACTCTCGCAAGAGAGCACCGCTTATAGGGTCGTCCCAGCCCAACCCGGATATCCAGAGTTTTTGAAGAAAGCACTTAGCCAAAAAAATGACCGGAGTGATCCATCCATTAGGATCGAAGGTGCGAGCTACAGTTGACAACGCAGAGCGCTTGGTCCATGATTTAGGAGGGGGATCGAGTTTGACTCGATACGTGAAGGTATCCTGAACAGGCTGATATTGAATGCCAAGCACAGTCAACAAATTAGGATTGTCAGGGTGCTCGAATAGATGAGGGTCTTGTTGATCCTCTCCTGGGAGGTCCTTCAAAATATGAGGGGAGTTCGACAACCATTTGCGCAGCTCATAACCTCCTGACTTCAGGATGGCAATCAATTCGTCTCGCAATACAAGAGCCTCCTCGACGGTGGAGGCACCCGTGCAAATATCGTCCATGTAGACCGAGGTCTCCAAAATAGAAGCCCCCCGAGCGTATCTTAGGCGCTCTCTCTCAGCGAGTTCGAAGAGGGTCCGCATGGCGACATACGGGCTGGACGGAGTCCATAGGTGGTGGTGTTCAACTCAATCATCAGTATCAGCTGATATCGACGGTCATCACGATGGACCACTGATTGTCGAAACATCATCCGAATGTCGGCTACAAAAACAACTTGATGCCGACGGAAGTGGGTCAAAATGTCGGATATGTCCTTGATCAATTTAGGACCAGAGTGGAGACAGTGGTTTAGGGACACCCCATTTGACGAGGGGGCGGAGCCGTCAAAAACCACCCGAATCTTACTCCCAGGGGACCTCAAGACCGCATGGTAGGGGAGGAAGCAGTGCTCCTGTGACCGCCAGTCGAAGTGAGACGGTGACATGTGACCCAGCTCTTGATATTCGCGCATGAACTCGACATACTTGTCGCGAAAGGCTAGGTCGCGCCGCATACGGCGCTCCATAGAAAGCAACCTCTTTTCGGCCAGGGTACGAGATTGGCCCAAAGGGGGCCGTGAGTCAAGAAAGGGTAAGCGGGTGACAAAGCGACCGTCGACACGGCGACCGGTATTGTTCTGGTAGAACAACTCGCACTCACGGTCCAGAGGGTTGACTCGGGGCGCGTGTGGTGGCTCCTCAATTTCCCAGAACCGCTGGACGATGTCCGAAAGAGACACGCCCGCCACAGATAGCGGGTCGTCTGTCTGACGCGGTGGAGACCACAGAACCGGTCCAAAGAAACTGTGCCCAAATACAGTGGACATGGCTGACAAGCCATCGGGCTGTAGGGCTCGTATCTCGCCTAACAGGATGAACCCCAGCACGTCGGCCCCCAGCAACAAATCTATAGGCCCAGGTTGGGACCTTTGAGGGTCTGCCGGTCTCAAGCCAGACGCACAACAAACCGCGCTGTCATTTATACGGGCATTAGGGAGAAAGCCTACAATATCATCGAGGACATTTACCTTAACTAAGATGTGGAGGAGGTGTTCGTTTGCAGGGCCAAACACTAGCCTTGCTTGTCCCCTAGGAGCAGGAGGCTCTGCACCTCCAATACCTACCATTGGACATGATTTAGAGCTCCAGGGGAGCCCCAGTCTTCCCACCAACCGAGTGGAGGCCACACAGCGTTGTGAACCTGAATCCAATAGAGCGCGAACGGTTAAACTGTCGCCACTCAAGTTTGACAAGTGGACTGTGGACGGCTTAAAGGATCAGTGAAGGCGGCCGTGGTGGGAGCTAGGGCGGCAACTTCCTAGCTAGAGCTGCCTCCGTCGGACCTGCACTCAAGCTGGGGGTCCGGAAAGCGGCATTCCGGCGGCATCTCACTGACCCGTGGATGAAAATCGCAGAACGGGCCTACCTGGGGGGCTTCTGGGAACCTTGGCCTTGAGGCCCTGGACAGATTCGAGGTCGCAGGGACCCCGAAGTCGCGGTACCGACCAAAAGGGGGGGGGGGGGTGGTACTCCAGTCGCGGCCGCTCTGCTAATGGGGGTGAGAAGGGTCTCGCTGACCGCTGAGTGGCCGTAAAGTCCCTCTCAACCCGCTGAGGGGGGTGACGAACCCCCCGCCCCTAGTGTAAGTGTTGCAGTAAACTTATTATTAATCACAGAAAATAGCGAAGCTATGATGACCGAAACCTATGACTTCTCGGAATACATAAATATGAAATTGCTCTCCATGGAGGGATTAAAATGAGATCCAACTATTATTGCACCCCTTGAATATGTAAATGGTTATTTTTTTTAAATTAATGAGTAAAATTTTTAAGGGGTGCAATAAATGCTCAAGTAAACTTACTAGTACCCCAGAATGTGAGAGCGAATTTATTAAATTCCGAGAGTATGCTGGTCGTCGTTGGCTTTGCTATCCCAGCAGTGATTTAAATCAGTTATTGACGGATCTGAAACATATAATCTATGAAATTATCAAAAAAAATATTGATAAGAGATTCTCCAAAGAATTTATAAAAACAGTTTTATTCGCTATAGTAGATTTTGAATTGTTCTCCCATTTGTGCAATGGGAGAGAACACAAACAAAAAAATATTGACTATATTGTAAATTTATTAATGTTATTATAAATTTAAAATTATAAATTAATAGAAAAAAGAAAAACACCGTTAAGTTGCCTTCTTTGATATGTTTACTACGCTAAAACGCAGGTAAGCAACATTATTAAACTAAAAAATTGATTAAGGGCTGATAATTTACCTTTTTCCCAGAGTGTTTTCAGTTGCATAACTAAATTGCCGTTAATAGAATTTTCTAGTCTATTTTGGGGTTAAAGTACTTTAACGGTTTTATAGTTCTACTTTGTTTCGAATTACAGTGTTCTAAATCAAACGCTAAAAAGCCGTTAAATGAAAATACTAGACAAAAATGTCGCTAATATCACTTAGCGGCGTTTATGCGTAGTACTTAGATGTGTTTTTATTAAGAGATTTTGTAGTAAATACACCAATAACGGCATTATCAATATGAAATATAAATATTTTGCTTATCACGTCGATCACATAAATGCAGGTATCCCTCATACTACACTAAAACGCGGTTATGTACAGTGAATCGCTTGCTCTTGATCCGCGGTCTCCCGAGCTCTCTCTCTCTCGATTGATGAAGCAGTTCACTAAAGTTTAACGGGAAGGACGTGTTACGCACCGCATTCCCGCCAATTGTTACGATGGCTGACAACTACTCAAGGTAAAACATTATTTAATTACGATTATTATTTTTGCCGGTTTAGTAAACAATACAGATAGGATAAACATTAATTGTATGTCGGTCCAAAAAGTTTCGGTCTCGTCACGCAAACAACTTTTTTTCTGCATCATTTTGAATCTGTGATGTATTAAAAGTATTAATTTAAATAAAAACCGGCCAAGAGCGTGTCGGGCCACGCTCAGTGTAGGGTTCCGTAGTATCCCGTCCGTCACAATAAGTGTTCCCACTTATGAGTTTAAAGGTGGGTATCCATTACGTTCGCGCTCCAGCAGCGCTCCGCGCTCCTGCAACTGCTCCCGGTAGTGGGTACGTGCGCGAACATGGAGCGTGCAATATTGCACGCTCCGCGGCAGGCGATGCCAAGGAGAGACCAACCGAACAATTCGATAACACCCGACCCAATGTAATAAGTACCTACAGCGCCATCTCTCGGGGAATTGGGTTACTAATTAATACATAGATGTGCCAGAAGTTTTCGGTGGTAATTTTGGATTGCGAGAACCGATTTTAACAATTCTTTTTTTGTTTGAAAAAAGATACGTTCAGGATAATAAAATATGTAAACGAAGTTAAAAAAATGCTTGCATATACGATTATACTACAAACTTGAATTATTTTGTACAACTTTTTGTCTTTTTTGTACGAAAACTTTTTCCATCCAAGTTCAAAATAATTTTCCTAGAAAGTCCTTATAAAGTTCTACTGTTCAGGTTTTTTTCATATTTTCTAAACCTATGGTTCAAAAGTTAGAGGGGGGGGGGACACATTGTTTTTTACTTTTGGAGCGTTTATTTCCGAAATTATTGACATTATCAAAAAATGATTTTAGTAAACCCCTATTCATTTTTAAATACCTTTCCAACAATATATCACACGTTAGGGTTGAAATTAAAAAAAAATCACTTCCCACTTTACATATAGGGGGGCTACCCTAATGAAACATTTTTTTCCAATTTTTATTTTACCACTTTGTCGGCGTGATTGATACACATATTGGTACCAAATTTGAGCTTTCTAGTGCTAACGGTCACAGAGATTAAGCGAGGACGGACAGACGGACAGACAGACATGGCGAAACTATAAGGGTTCCTAGTTGACTACGGAACCCTAATGATATAAAATAAATTACACTATTAATCTACATAAATGTTTTCTGTAACTAGCACATTTTACTGGATAAGTGTTAATACTATAACTGTTCAAAATAGTTTCGCAAATAACTAAATGTTTTCTATTAAAATAAAAAGATAAAATGGTTACATTTCGTCGACCTTATCAACCAATTATTTTGATTTATAAATACTATTAGTTGAAGATACTGTAGAGACCAGTGTAGAGGATAATGTAAACCTACATTTTAATTGTTACAGGCGCACTGCTATTTCACAAAGATCCAAAAACATTTTAGACATGATTAAGAAGAAAGATAGTACAGACACCACCTTGAGAACTTTAGCAGAAGAAATAAAAGCCCTTATCGCAAGCTACTGCATTTTGATACATTATACTATAATAGGCCCTATTCGATGACGTCCAATGTTTTTGAAAAGTTTTGTGATACGTAAAATACTTATAATTCACATGTGCTTTCATCGATCCTGAATAATTTGAATAAAGATTTTAAAACTTATCCCGCTCAGAGCCATGACGCTTTACCAAATTCTGATCAGGTGTAAATCGATTTAACCTGCAACGAAGTGATACCGTTAGAAGAACTCTCATTTAATGTAACTGAACAAAATGATATTAGTTCATCAACGTACGCATTGCAATGTGGTTTTGATTCCGACGACTCTGTGCGTAATAAAGACTATCTCCCATCTGATTCAAGTAGTGATTCAAGTGACGATTTTGAATCAGTTAAAACGAGAAGCCAAAAGTCCCAAGTGTTACAAACAAAAGTTCTAAAAAAGGATTCACAATCCATATTTACACCAGCTGGGGTCAAGTGTGTGGTCACGAAGAGCTTAACTTCAGACGTTCTTGACACTGTTACTTTTATTCATGAAAGAAAAAAATTGCAGAATAAACGCAGAAGTTCAATAAATTTTACTTATGCTGATAAATATATTGTGGCGTCGCTACTTCCTTGCAATCGTGGGAACACCACTGATGTTGGTGCGTATCTAACATTGTATCAAGTCAATGAATCTGTTGCAGTCACTTTGGAACCTTCACAACCAAAACAAAAACGTAAAAAATATGACACTCCCTTATTTCAGCACAAAATAGATGCCAAAAAAAAAGTTAGAATATAATGTTAAAACGGGGTGGAACGAAACCTACCTAAAAAAATGTACTTCTATATTTAGTCAATACGGGCGAGAAGCAATCAATAAAATGTACTGGGACTTGTCCTGGCGAGAAAAGCATTTATTCTTGAATGCGCACACTTCAGTAGCAGTTATAAAGAGAAAAACGACCAGTGAGCCGAAAAGGAAACCAAAAAGGATATTTACATATAAACAACTAGACGACATCAGAGTTGAGGTATGCAAACCCTTTTTTTGACTACCTTAGGTTATGTTAAAACAAACGACAGGATCTTGCATAGCTCTCATATAGTTCCCCAAATTACTGATAAAGGAGGAAAGCACCAGAAAACACTTGCTTATGATCATAATTTGTTGACTCAGCACGTTGAATCGTTTCACCCATCAGAACCCCACTACAGGCGTGAACATGCTCACTGCGACGATATTTTTCAAATGATATTAGTAATATCATTTATAACTAACATGCATAGACATTTCCGTAAGAAATATCCAGATAAGATCGTTTCGTATTTACTATGTAGGCAACACGTTTATTTTTTATTTATACGTGGTAGAGTCATGCTGCAGTTATATTAGGAGTATAGTTGTAGCACGAATGGGTCGGCTCGACCGGGGAAGGACCACGCTCTCACAGAATACCAGCGTGAAATAGTAGCTTAATGCTGCTGTATTTCGTATGGTGAGTGTAGAGGACCGGAGGCCCTTTTTACTGGAAACGAGGCATTCCATCTTAGTCCTCACGGGTGACAACGCATCTGCATTTTGATTTGTAATCGAGGATAGATGTAGACGTCTATGTGCCAGCAACCACTTACCGTCAGGTGGACTGTGTGCTCGTTTGTTACTCTATCCTATAAAAAAAACGCAAAAAAAAATATTTCTTTTACTCGTTTGGGTAATGAAGAGTGTGAAATGTGTGAAGCCTATACTTTGCATAAAAAAGAAATATCACATGATGCCGGTAACCAGATTGACTTAGACTGTACTGTATGTGTGGAGTGGGCATAGCATCTTCAAAAATATAAAAAAGCAGGAGCTTTACAATGAACACAAAAAATTACCCCAAAATGATTTCCAAATATATTACAGCGCAGACCTAGAAAGAGAAATTTTGTTGCCCAGATTTAAAGCTGCAATTTTTTGCAGAAGCCTTACGGCATTCAATCAGACATTTGCACTACTAGGCAAAATCAGTTCCTCTTCAAAGTCATTAACAGTCATATGGTATGATGGTATTGCAGGGAGAAAACAAGAGGACACCATGACGGCCTTCTACCATTTTCTTTTATGTAACCGAGACGATACTAATGTGAATATATGGCTCGATAACTGCAGTGCTCAAAATAAAAACTGGTCATCATACTCGTTACTTGTCCATTTAATCAACTGTGAAATAATTTCAAAATTTGCTTTAAAAAGGTATTTTTGAAATATTTTAGTTGTTTCATAAGATAACATTATATATATATATATATATATATATATATATATATATATATATATATATATATATATATATATATATATATATATATATATATATATATATATATATATCCCGTTTCAGCGATATGGATTTTAACAGTGGTAGAGCCACGCGGCAGCTTCGCTGTTGCACGTATGGGCCGGCTCAAGCCGGGGTGGTACCACGACCTCACAGAATACCGGCGTGAAGTGGAAGCTCTGCTTCCGCGTTTCGTCTGGTGAGTGCAGGTGGCCGGAGGCCCAAATCCCCCCCCCCCCCCATCAACATGGTAGCGGAATTAAATAATAATAGACTACCCCAGGAGGGTACCAGCACCCCTGGAGAATCCCTCGCTGAGCATCCACGACCATGTTTCTCCACTTCTGAGCGTGGGTGCTCAGGCTGCTCCGCGTATTCTGGGGGGGGGGGGGGGCAAAATTCCGCTCAAGACTACAACTGCTCGGGGCAAACGGAGCAACAAGACCAAGGCGACCCCTGCCACGCTGTCCGTGAATTTCTGCAATATCAGGGGACTTCACTCTAACCTAAACGCCGTCCACTACCATCTCGAGACGGCGAGGCCGGCTCTGCTCTTTCTGACCGAGACGCAGGTGTCCTCTCCGGCTGATGTCTCGTATCTCTCCTACCCGGGGTACAAACTGGAACACTCCTTTGTGCCTCGGGCTGGAGTTTGCGTTTACGTCAGAGAGGACATCTGTTCTCGACGCCTCGGCAGACTTGAAGGTTCGGACCTGTCCATCCTTTGGCTACGCGTAGACAGCGACGACCATCCACGCGTCTACGGGTGCCTCTATAGGTCCCATAGCGGTAATGCCGAAACGGACCGACTCTTCGACCAAGTCCAAATGGCTGCAGATTCGTTGCTACAGCAGATCCCCTCCGCAGAGATCGTGATCCTCGGCGACTTTAACGCCCATCACGCCGAATGGCTTGGTTCACGTTTAACCGATCATGCGGGGAGATCTGTTCATGATTTTGCCTTGGCATATGGTCTGACACAACTGGTTACTTCGCCTACGCGGATTCCAGATGTGGAGGATCATGCACCTTCCCTGTTGGACCTTCTGCTGACCTCTCACCCGGACGGATATCAGATTTCCGTCGACGCCCCTTTAGGCTCCTCGGACCATTGTCTGGTCCGGAGTGTTGTGCCACTCACGCTGAAATCGCGGTTGCATTCTGCAGGCTGCCGCCGTGTTTGGCACTATAGGTCAGCCGATTGGGATGGGATGCGGTCTTTCTTTGCATCCTACCCTTGGGGGCGGGTTTGCTTCTCGCCGGATGATCCCAACGTTGTTGCGGATTCTGTTACTGATGTGGTACTTCAGGGTATGGAACTTTTTATTCCTTCCTCTGTGGTGTCCATTGGAGGCAAATCTCAGCCATGGTTTGGTCGCTCCTGTAAAATAGCATCATGCTATAAGCAGGAGTGCTACCAAGCCTGGGTTGATGCATCAGCGTCCCGGGATGTAAACACCAGCGCTCTAAAAAAGAAGTATGATTCCGCCTCTAGGTCCTTCAAAAGAGTCATTGCCAAGGCAAAGTCAGAGCACATAGGCAGAATTGGCGAGAAACTAGTTCGCCTTCCTTCTGGAACCCGTGCATTCTGGTCTCTCGCCAAGGCTGTCCAGGGGAATTTCTGTCAGCCATCTCTTCCATCTCTGCACAGGGAGGACGACTCACTGGCCCATACTGCAAAGGAGAAAGCCGATCTTCTAGGCTCTTTCTTTGCGTCTAACTCGACTCTCGATGACGGGGGGAGTACGCCGCCGACCATCCCGCGGTGTGAGTGCTCCATGCCGGAAGTGCAGTTCACACAGCGCTCGGTTCGCAAAGCACTCCTCTCCCTGGACATCCACAAGTCAAGTGGGCCTGACGGAATCCCCCCAATTGTGCTGAGGACGTGTGCTCCAGAGTTGGCACCGGTTTTAACGCGTCTTTTCCGGTACTCCTACTCCCTAGGCGTAGTCCCAACATCATGGAAGACGGCTTTCGTCCACCCGATCCCTAAAAAAGGCGACCGCTCAGACCCGTCCAACTACCGGCCAATCGCCATCACCTCCTTGTTCTCCAAAACAATGGAGTCCATTGTAAACTGCCAGCTCATGAATACCTTGAAGATCACCAGCTGATTAGTGACCGCCAATACGGTTTTCGCCGTGGTCGGTCAGCTGGTGATCTTCTGGTCTACCTCACTCACAGATGGGCGGAGGCAGTAGAGTTCAAGGGGGAGGCATTGGCCGTTAGTTTGGACATTGCGAAGGCCTTCGATCGGGTTTGGCACAAAGCGCTTTTTTCGAAGCTCCCTTCCTATGGGCTTCCCGAGAAATTGTGCGATTGGATCACCAGCTTTCTTGCAGATCGGAGCATCAAGGTCGTTGTAGACGGTGCAAGCTCCGATTGCAAGCCTATTAATGCTGGTGTTCCACAGGGCTGCGTGCTATCGCCAACGCTGTTTCTTCTGCATATCAATGATATGTTGCATACCCATAACATTCATTGCTATGCGGATGACAGCACTGGTGATGCTCTTTACACCGGCCGAGCCAATATTTCTCGGGAAAACGTCTCCGAGTGCCGGGACAAACTTGTGTCTGAAGTCGATTCTTTGCTGAACAGAGTCTCGGATTGGGGACGACTAAATCTAGTCCAGTTTAACCCCCAGAAGACACAAGTTTGCGCGTTAACCGCTAAAAAGAACCCCTTTGTCGTATCCCCTCAGTTTCAAGGCACTCCCCTTGTTGCCTCAGCCAGTATCGGAATCCTCGGCGTCGACATATCGAGTGACGTGCAGTTTCGTGGTCACTTGGAAGGGAAGGCCAAATTGGCCTCTAAAAAGCTTGGCGTGCTCAGCAGAGCGGGACAGTATTTCATGCCGGCACACCGCCTGCAACTTTACAAGGCGCAGGTTCGGCCGCACATGGAATACTGTTCCCATCTCTGGGCTGGGGCTCCCCAGTACCAGCTCCTTCCACTTGACCGCATCCAGCGCAGAGCGGCTCGAATCGTCGACGACCGAGTGCTTTCCGATCGGCTCGATTCACTGGCGCTGCGAAGAGATGTTGCATCTCTTTGCGTATTTTATCGCATCTATCACGGGGAGTGCTCTGAGGAATTGTTCGGATTAATCTCAGCCGCCAAATTTCGTGAACGCACTACACGGCAAACGTCTCGATACCATCCACACCATCTGGATGCTTGGCGGTCCACCACTGTACGTTTCACAAGGAGTTTTCTTCCACGTACAACCTCTCTGTGGAATAGTTTACCACCGGCGATTTTTCCGGACCGATACGACCTGGGGACCTTCAAGAAAAGAGCTTACTCCTTTCTAAAGGGCCGGCAACGCACCCGCAATTCTCCTGGTGTTGCGGTTGATCATGGGCGGCGGTAGTCACTTAAAAAAATCAGGTGAGCCGCATGCTCGTTTGCCCCCTCTTCTATAAAAAAAAAAAAAAAAAAAAATGGATCTCCCACTTGCCCTCCGCCAAAAACTTACTGAGCTCATCTCATTAACAAATAACCTTCCCTCCAATACTTCAGTGGAACTGCCGGAGCATTATCACAATCTTCTTTAGTTCATGGGCATAGTATTTGTAACTACTGAGCTTATACTCAATAAACACTTCCACGCTGACATTGGCGAATAATCAAAAACCGCCATAAAAAAGAAAAGAAGAAGAAGAACTATCGATATTGATTGCCGCCATTATTTATCCAAATTTTCCTCAATTATTAAAATATTCTGTTTTTGTGCTGCTCGTGTAAATATTGCATATACCATCATCATGGTATACGAAAAGTGTTGTGTTGGTGGTTGCAATACAACACGTGAAACGCACCGGCTTTTCAGATTCCCTAGGAACGATAATTTAAGAAACTTGTGGATGTCTTTCATAGTGCCGACAAATCCTCAGCTCATTGTACTTTCCAAAGAACAGTTACTTAACAAACGTGTCTGTGAAAAGCATTTTGATATATTTCAGTTCGGCAATGAAGGCAGAAGACTTCGATACTCTTACCCGTCCTTTCTTACTGACAGTGAAATAACTTATGGTGTGCCTCTGACTGCAACAGGTGAGTCAGTTTATTACTTTCAACCATGGTACTTAAAGGAGAAGGAGACGTCTCTATACATTCTTGGGCCCAAGTATTAACAAGATAAAAGTACGACCATTTGTAAGCATATATATAGACAATTCATAGCTGAAAATCTCGCAAGATTTGTCAATGTAGGAACTGAGTAATTGTAGAGTAGAGTATTTTTCACTATAATTACTTAAATATATAAATGCAGGATCAGTAAAAAATCACCAAAAAAGCTGTGGTTAATAATGAAATGAAATGGTGAAACGATTAATGAAAGTTAAAACAACAACAACTAAGTGAAGTGAATATTAGGGATTTTTTATAGGATAAGGGTGACAAACGAGCACACAGTCCACCTGATGGTAAGTGGTTGCTGTGGCTCATAGACCTCTACATCTATCTTCGATTACGAATCAAAATGCAGATGCGTTTAACCCGTGAGGACTAAGATGGAATGCCTCGTTTCCAGTAAAAAGGGGTCTCCGGTTCTCTACACTCACCATACGAAACACAGTGGTGTTAAGCTGCTATTTTATGCTGGTATTCTCTAAGAGTGTGGTCCCTCCCCAGTCGAGACGACCCATTCGTGCTACAACTATACCAGTAATATACCTGCAGCATGGCTCTACCACGTACAATTGCCAAATAACTTAGATATATGATAATATAGATTACTTTTTAATTACGATTATACTAAACTGTCGTTAACAGTAGCCGTACAGCGTTAATACATACAATACAGAAGTATACATTATATATTTATTCCTTAATTTTGGGTTTATGTATAAGAACAAAATTCACAAATATTGTTGGTTTTCAGGAATAGAAATCCAATGCTGATGTGGTGAGACAAATGTTGACAGAAGATACAAAATGTACACATTGGCTAAAAGGTATGATAAATTCAGTTTATTCTTAGTCATTATTAGGTAAGTTTCAACTATCTATTATATCTATATTCAGCATATCTATCCTCAAATCACGATAAGAGTTCTTTGTTCTTCATCTAATCTAAAGATTACAGTTCCACTACACTTCAATGGTTTTATCAACAACTCCTTTAGTATTGAGGTTACACTTATTTGGAACTCCGTGCCTGAAGACATTGAGAAAGCTCCTGATAATGGATGTATACAATGTTAATCTTTATATGTTTTTTGTTTCTTATTTACTGTATCTACCACTTTATTTTCATCACACCATGGGTTGACCAATAAAAAATGCCAACTGCCATGAAGCCACCCTTTGTTACCTTAATATAAATAATATATAATTTATGATTATCATTAAGTCATAAAATACGAATATTTGACTTTATTTTTATTTATTTCTTTGCAGGTTACGTGGTGTAGAAAATGAAATTAAAGAAGAGAAGATGTTTTTTTAATTTTTGTAAAAGAAGGGCCAGGTTTTTACCCCTGATAAAAAATAAATAGCATTGCTTCTGATAAAAAATAACTTGAAAAGTAAAATATTAAGCACTTAAATATGATTCCTGTGGTTTAATTTGCTTTATTTAATGAATTATAAATATTGCTCTGTTTCTCGTCAAGTTGTACTTATTCATGTAAAATATTATGTACAATTTTCTAATTTGTTTATATAACTTAATGTGCCTTTAATTTAATCCTAAGATTACATGTGTATGTATATGATGTTGGTGTGGTTTAATAAAAAATAAATAAGGTAGATGTATTATAATTGTTTCATTAAGTAATATTATTCCTGTATAAAGCACTTATGTCGATATCGAGAAAATAAAAACACCACTAAACATCGATATCGATAATTTGAAGGATGTGTGCTTGCAATCCCTAAGCTATACATAGCTATCTAAATTGTATAGTAGTCACTTTGACTAGAGAAAAACTCTAGTCAAAGCGTAGACAGAGAAACCTATAGACAAATTGACGCCTTCTTTCGCATTCGCACACGAAAAAGATAGATTTATGAATACGTCTTGCATAGAAATGAGATAGAGCGGTGTGATTGTTTGTCCCTTTCTCCGTGCCGTTTTTTTTGTTTAGCAAAGTCTACAGTTTGCTAAACAACTTTAACAGCGTAGCGATTTAAGGAGTTTACAAGTTGGTTTAAGTGAAAAAAAGTGTTTTGTGAGCTTAAGATTGGTGAATCTTGTTCAGTTCAGTTCTTAGAACAATTAAAATTTTTATCTAAATGTGTTTAAAAGTCATAAAGATTATTGTATAACCTAAAAATCGTTATCGTTCTTTCTCACTCGAGGCCACGCCGATCATTAGTCTATAGGTTTCTCTGTCTACGAGTCAAAGAGTAGTCCATAGATTACTGTGTATATACTGGAGTAGTCATTACTCATCTGTCAAAATTGGCGACTGCAGCGCCAAAAGGCGTAGTTGGGAAACTTGACTAAAAATCACTGTCTGTGTCGCATCCAGTGCTGCCACCTTAGTGGATTTTCCACTAAATCTGGTGGTTTGGAACCCCCTTTTAGTGGCAAATTTTTGCTTTTAGTGGCTAGTGGTTTTTTTAGCGGATTAGGAATTTTATAATAAATTATAAGAAACGAGTCGTTTCATATAAATAGTCGTTTCAAACGTCTATTTAGCCATATTTTATACTTTCAAATATAAACCTATATATTTTTAGGAGTATATTTTACTACGCAGGCAACACCAATCCACGCATTCACGGGGTTCCCCGTTAAATATATTTAGTATAAGGCAACTAATATAAAACGATGGAATGCAAGGGCGAGATCTATCTGTATCTCGCTCTCCGGAATACTAAATAGTTGAGAGGGATATAATTTCCGCTTTCTATTCTATTTGACAGCATTTTACAATACTTAGTCCAATGTTTTTGAACTCGGTCACGCACGATCACTCGGATTCAGTGCCTCAATGTGCGTTGTTGTTTGTTTTTGTTTCGTTTTGCGATTACACATTTTTAAATAAAAATATTATTCATACGACGTCATGCCGAAACCTCAATATTCCCAAAAATTTAGGGATTCTTGGCTTCAAGATCCCGATTTAAAAGAATGGCTTCAAGCAGTTGAAAGTACCACTGGCCAAGTAGCAAAATGCAAGTTTTGTGGAACGATATTAAGAAGTCACTACGGAGATTTAAAAACACATGCTCTTTCGAAAAAGCACCAACAAAATAGAAAGGTAAATTATAGCTTTGTCTTTGTTATTTATAACGGTTCGAACTTGGTCAATTAATGAGGTTGCATTTAAATTTTTCTTATATATTTCATTATTTGTTTATAGGTTATCACCAAACAACCTAAGCTGACATTCAAAAAGGAGTCTACTGATAATAAAAAGAAAGATGAAGCCAGAGTTGCCTTATTTACAGCAATGCATACAAGTATACGAACAGTTGATCATTTAGGAGAAGTTATTAACCATAGCCATGAAAAAGAAATAAATAAAATGCAGATGCACCGAACTAAGTGCACGTATGTAATAAAAAATATTTTAGCATCTCATTTTACAGAACTTATAAAAAACGACATTAAAGATCAACCATACAGTTTATTAATAGATGAATCCACAGATATTGCTGTACAAAAATATTTGGGTTTAGTTATAATTTATTACAGCACTACACATGAAAAAATAGTTTCAACTTATTTGGACCTTGCTGAACTCGACGCATGTAATGCTGAAGGTATTGTTTCTGCCATAAAGCGGACGCTTAAACATTTCGACTTGCGAATTGAAAACTTAATGGGTATTGGCACAGATAATGCATCGGTGATGGTTGGCGTAAATAATGGAGTTTTTTCCCGATTGAAACAAGAAATACCGCACTTAGTTTTGGTACGTTGTTTATGCCACTCCTTGCAACTGGCTGTTTCAGCAGCAGCAAAGGAATTTCTTCCGCGAAATCTTGAATTTTTAATTAGAGAGACATATGATTGGTTTGCTCGCTCGTCTTCCAGACAAGTTATCTATAAAGAGCTATACAAATCCATCAACGATGGACAGAAGCCTCTTAAAATTGTTCAAGCCTGTCAGACTAGATGGTTATCCATAGAGTCTGCTGTGTCGAGAATTTATACGCAATGGCTGGAGCTTAAAACTCATTTTTCGATTGCTAAGTTGCACGAAAGGTGCCACACGTCAGAGCTATTGCACTCTATGTATGCGAATGATATAAACTATGCATATGTATCATTTATTTATCCAATTTTGATTGATATAAACAGAGTTAATAAAATGTTTGAGTCAAAAAATACGGACCACACCTTATTGTGCGGTGAATTAACAAACTTGATTGATACGCTTGTCACCAAAGTAACGTTGCCTACACATAAGATAGATATCTTTACTCAAAATATTCGTGACTATTTGGACCAAAGATGCTACCTGGGATTCCGATTCGAAAAACATATTCAAGAAATGAAAGAGAAAGGTTTTCCCCGGGAAGAGGAAGAAGTATTGCGGAATAGGTGCATACAGTTTATAGTTTGTCTCATTGACGAAATAAAAAACAGATTGCCGGAAAATATTACTCTCGTGAAACAAATATCCCGTATAAGTGTCGAAAAAGCCCTGCATCACAACAAAGAAAATCTTGTTGATATAATGGCTCGGTTCGTAACAAGTACAGAATTAATTGCAAAAATTGACGATCAATGGCAGCAAATTCATTTACTGAGATGGAATGAAACAAAAGATACAAAAAATTTTTGGAGCGAAGTCTTGAAATTCAAAGATGCACAAGGTGTTGCTCGATTTCAAGAATTAGCAACATTTGCGATTACACTTTTGGTATTGCCACATTCGAATGCCGATGTGGAAAGACTTTTTAGTAGCATGAATATTATAAAAAACAAGCAGCGAAACAGAATGAAGCTAACTCTTTTGAAATCAATTCTAAAAATACGCTGCGGTATGCAGTTAATGGGAAAGTGCTGCAACAATTATGAAATTCCTTTAAATCTTATAAAACAAATTGGGACGAAGGAGTCATATCAGTCCGATAAGGATAACAGTAAGGCTGAAAATGAAAATGCAGATTCATCTGAAGACGATTTATTAATGTAAATAATATCTTAAGCAACTTTATTTTTTTAATTACTAAAAGTAAAAAAATTATATTAACAACAATGAGATTTTTAATAATAAACGTACTTTTACTTTTTTTTTGCTTTAATCATATTCATATATCTTAGTGGAAATTTTAGTGGTTTTCAGAGGGGGACATCTTTTTGTTAGTGATTTTCTGGTGGTTTGAGGAGCCTTGTCTGGCGGATTGCTATTTCATCCGTTGGCAACACTGGTCGCATCTGTAATTCTGTATCTATGCTACGCCTACGTGTGCTGACGTGTGTATCTAGTTAGTGATATTACGTAATATTCTGAAAAACTTCGGTTAAATATTTCTCCATCTGGTCTGGTCTGTAATTTATTAATGAAAACAGAATTAGTATAAGATACAGGAATGGCCTTTAGTGAAATTTGTAGAATTTGTTTAAGCGTCAATGTACGCATGTTTACATTAAAGAACACTGGTCTCCAAAATTTGTTTAAAACATTGAAGAACAGTTTTGTAAGTTTGACTTTGATAATACTTCCTAATATTGCAAATTAAGGTTGTCATCGCTGGAATAATATACATGTATAACTTACCTGATATAAAATGCGATAGATCAGGGTTAGACTAAGGTGCAGCGTTAAATAAAGTGACAAATACAACCATGATGATGAGTTGATGTTATGACCAGGATTAAGAAAGGAATGCTTCGGTGGTTTGGTAATGTAGTAAGAATGAGTGAGGAAAGAGTGACAAAGCAAATTTATATTGCAGAAGTGTATGAAAGAGTCTGAAAGGTACGTCCTAGGCGAAAGTTTATCGACCAAATTGGTGATATATTGAAAATGGGCTAAATTAAGAGTACCCTTAACCGACGAGCATGTATGCGTGGGCACATGAATGTGGAGGAGGCGAGAGAGGTGGGTCAAGATTGTGCCAAATGGAAGTCTGTAGTCTCTGCCTACCCCTCTGGATGACAGGCGTGAGTGTTTATGTATTATGTATGTAAATACAACCAGAACCTGAAAAACAACAATTAGCCTTGAACCCTGGATCACATTAAAACCACCCGTCCCCGTCTATTGAATTATTAACCCTTCAGTCCCCATAAAAATCGCATGCGTCCGGCGAATCCCAAGTGGTCGCATGTGACCGCATCCACCCACAGCAATTTAAACCATTAAAACTTATATTTAGAGACTACTTTTCTGTGAAGCAATTTGGTATTATGAAATCTTAAATTCTCTTTCCTGTGGTCTAAACAAAAGTCAGATTCTACTTCATTACAAAAAGATTTTATGGTATGTTGATAACAAAAAAAAACTATATCCCAAGAGGATGTCGGCAGCGTGAAAATCACAATTATTTCTATATATTATTTGAAATTATTTACGTAAAAAGATAAATTGTTGTCACACAAAAACTTTCATTACAATTTTATAGTAAAACACCATACTAAAACACCAGAAAAATCCAAAAATCAAAACAGTAACATGTACACGAAAATGGCATATGAAATGAATGAAAAACGTAGATTATTAATAAATATCAATAAACTAAGTAACTGATTATTCCACACGGGGATAGAATATTTCATATTGATTTTAAAATGCCAAACTTCTTCATAGAAAAGTAGTCTCTAAACATAAGTATTTATGGGTTAAAGTGCTGTGGGTGGGTGCGGTCACATTTGACCTCTTGAATTTTGACAGAAAATCAAAGCAGTTAAATTTAGATGCTTGCCGTTTGAGAGGTTAAGTTAGTGCACATGTGCTTTAAGATGTAGAAATTACCTCATATTGACTGAGAAATCAGAAGAAGGAGTAAATTGCACATCTGCTTGCTTCCACATATATGAAATATAATCCTGTCCTTTACTGATGAATAGTCTCCGTTGTGACCAAATTAATTCAAAGGGAGACCATATATACTGGTGGCGTGGCTTTCAGAGTGGTTAGCTTAAGTGTTTTCACATGTTCCTCATATAGGATGTTTTCAATGCTATAGGAACTTGAATATCTGCCTTGAACCACCTAACTCAATATAATTTGGAAGGTAATTCTAAAATAGGTTGAATATATTATGTTTTAAATATATTTTACGTATAATTTCTGGTATTATTATTATTATTTGCCATAGTTGCTAGGTGGGTTGGCAACTGCAGTTTTTTTTTATTCTGACCTGTTATGTGCAAAATGCTGCTGCCCATATGTATTTGAAACCAAGTGATAGGGCTCAATAGTGAAAGGTGTGGACCGCAAACTCCATAAAGTAGTAAGTTCAAATCTGATGTTTGACTATTGTTGTAAATTACTCCTAGTGCAAGCATTTTCAGTTTACTTGCAGCAAATGAGAGAAGTATTTGTAATGTTAATAGTGAGGTAGTTTGAAGATAAATTTTTAACGTAGGCTTATTGGATTGAATTTCGAAAGCCCAAATTTGTAAATACCTCTGTCAGGGTCCCAAGAGTGTGAATCTACTGCTTTTAAAATGATATCTGTTAAAGTAAGGGGACTCCTATGTACTTGACACGCACAATTTTTTAAATCAGTTAGAGGATTGTATACATGTGGCTTGCAGAACTGACATCAGAAGGGGAAACATTATTCTGGAGCGGTAGCCTCATTCTGGTAAGCAAAATTGTAGACTAGCCTCCCACTAGATAGTGGCAATCTTGTAAGACAGGCAGTCAATGGATTTAGGTGGCTTAGGAGTGTGTTGTTGCAGTGATGATGATTCACTATGTGGTAGGACTTGTTTCTGCCTGGAAGTCTGCCTGCCGGGCTAGCGTGAGCAGGGGATAAAATTTTTATCCACCGATTATATCCACTGATTCCACTGACAAGGGATAAAATTGTCTTATCCCTATGTCAAAGCTTTATCCACCCTACGAGCATGGGCCTATGGTGGATATAATATCGACAGTAGATAAACTTATCCCCGCGCATAGATAATATACCATAGTATAAAGCTATAAACTATACTAGCTATAAACTAGTTTTAAGATTAAGTTAGATCTACATTAACTTATATTTTCTTTTACCTTTTGTTTATTATATTGCTAAACTGTTCATAATTTTTGTTAAACAATATGTCATTTATAATATTTGTTATATTTATTTTAAGCGTATTTCTGCCTTGTTTTTATTTTTTCTATTATTCTAATTCTTTCTTTATTTTCTTTTGTATAATATTTAAGTTAAATATACATTGCTTGTATCAAATCGCAGGTATTACTTCGCTTGTGATAGCATTTACTAAAAAATATGTGTTTAGAATTATCCCAATTGTGAAACTGGACAATACAGACCCTTTGGAGGTGGTGTAACCTTTTGAAAAATTAAAAAAAATATAAAACCTTTGAATTGTAACTTTACTAAGTTTGATAACTTTATTTTAAAATGTTATAATACTTACCTAATATATAGTATAGACCGATTCTATTGACTTGACTTGACCATGGACTCGCCTTGGGTATTGTTGACACAACCTTTGTAATTAAATCATGGCATTGAGCTATTGAGACTTTTTTGGACAAGGTGGTTGTAATAGATGCTTACTTCAATATGCACTGGTAGTCCATCCACAGAATTAATAGGCTTTAAAGCCTCATAGAGTTCTTTACACAAATACAAAACAATCTTTGAGCATCCGAAACCGGCGTAGAAATTCGCTGTCGGAGAATTTCAATAGATTAAGTATTCTGATCACGTATCGATCGCTGATGTAATTCTCTTTCTTGTTTTTCAATTTCTGACACGAAAATGTAGTTGCAATAGGCTCGAGACATCTTTTTTGTATTAAAATGGTTTGAAGATAAACTTAAACCCACGTCTGCGAAAGAGGATAAAATTGTCCCTTTCAAATGTCAAAAAGGGATAATTTTTTCTCTTTCCCTTGGCCCCATGCTACGGACGGGGAGATATATGTCCACTCGTTATGTCAAACGGGGATATACTATAGAGATAAGATAATTTTATCTCTTGTCAGTGGATATAATCGGGGGATATAATTTTTGTCTCTCGCTCATGCTCGCAGGGTGGATAAAACTAAGCAAGGGATAAAAATTTTATCCTCTCTCTGGGGATATATTCTCTCCGGCTCATGCTAGCCCGGCTGGGCAGTGACCATCCTCTTATCTGTTTCTGCTACAAGCAGCAGTATGTGTCCCAGCCTGAAGGACATTGAGAGCCAGTCATTTCAATATTATGGAAAATGGTATTGATGAAGAGAATTGTGGTAGCTAATAAATATTATTACTAACTTGTACATTTAAGTAGTTTCCCATATTTATGACGAACTTTCATATTTTCAGAGGGATGAGGATGAGGAGCCCATAATTGTCTGTTTCACCTGTCATGCGAGACTCGTTCGTTGCAGGAGATTGCAACAACAGGTTATTGAGTCGAATGCAGTTCTCCAGCAGTTGCTTGCAGGAGGGTCCATGGTATTATTTATTCCATCCATTAAAACCTGTAAAAATCCTTCATATATTGTTTCATATGAAAGATTTTGCCAAATTTGCCACGCTTGGCAGGTTGGCAACCGCAGTTTATATTAGTCCGAGTTGTTATCAGGAAGATGCTGCTGCCCAACTGCTGTTTCTGTTTCCCTCTGTTGCCACTTACGACCCGTCCCGTGGGTAGATATATAGGGTAGTGGATATTCTTACACCGCTACTACACGGTCCACGCTATTATACTTCTTATTAGTAAAAGTTCATTGCTTGATTGTTCATTCCCATTATAATGAAGTATTTGCCTTAATCATCACTTGGCAGGCACCTTGATAGTCACTAGCTGTTTCCCTTTGCCATACGAGACAATGTTTTTTTTACTGCAAAGTTAATTTTCTTTAGTTAATAATAAAATAGAGTTAAGTACTTATTCTTACATAAATAATTTATGTTACATATTACTCTTTGTATATAAATAAAATATTATCTATAGGTAACTAGTTTAAAATTAAAATCGGTTAAATAGTTTAGGAGTCCATGGGGGACAAACAACGTGACACGTAATTTATATATATTAAGATATCATGCGGTGAACAAATATTAATCTTTGTCAGTTTACAGCATTCAGGAGTCTGAAACAAATGATTGTTGAGACTCGATAGTCGGGATGGATGACTTATCTACGTTCTTTTTAATTTTATTCTGAACCCTCACGTCTGGTTTTCATTATTATTTAAACTTGTTGTCAGGAAGTTGCTGCTGCCCATCTCACGTTTCAGTTTCTTCCTGTCCCTTCTTACAACATCTGCGGGATGGTATGTGGTAGTGTGGATTCTCCTACGCCACCACTACACTGGATTTTTCTCTTATTTAAAAAAATAATTTGGTTTCAGTCAATACCAAAACTGTATGAGGCGAGAGATAAGATTCAATTCACAACAGTTTATCATATAGATATCTGGCCAGTAGAGTGTGATATAGAAAATGATTGTAAGGATAACATTTTCAACCTTGAATCTGTTAAAGTTGAGGAAGAGAATTTCCAATATGAGAATTCCAAATTTGAACTAAATGGGAATCATGACAAAGGTACAATATACCCTTTTTTGATATTATTAAAATAAGGTACAATTTATTATGACATATGACTAGTGGTTACTGTAGCCCATGAACACAAAATTAAGATGGCAAAGTGCATGAAAGTGTACTCATGGAGAGAGAAAAAAACAAATCAAATAATTATTTGAAAGATAAGCATACATAGACATCATAATAAGCTTTGTTACACATTTTCTTTTACTTATGTATAAATATATTTATAAATGTTTTGACCCCTTTTACAACTGGTATGCTACCACCTATCTTTGCCAATTTCTTAACCTTGATAGACTCCTTTCTCTTACCTATTTCTGTCGTCTAATAGCAGTGCATGCATTATATATAGAGTCAGTATAATCACAGGCTGTGGGGCATTACATCTTAGTCGTCAGAGGTGACAGCGCATTGTAGCCTTTTATGATTCAAGTCAGCAGCAGGCAGTCCGTGGACTGCAGTACCCACTTACCATCAGGTGATTCAGCTACATGCCATAAGGTGGACTGTTAGTTTGTTTGTCACTTTATACTGAAAGATATTTGGACAAAAGGTGCTCAAAGTATCCATGTACTGGCAAGCACTTATCTACTAAAAACAAATTGTTGCAGAACACTCACTAAATGAGGTGAATGAATCAACATCATCATTACAGCTCTTCACAAGTCCACTGCTGAACATAGGCCTCCCCCAAGGAACACCACGAAGCACAGTCGTGACCCACCTACAACCATCGACTTCCTGCATGTCTTACCAGGTCGTAACGTTACTCCATCTAGTGGGGGACCGCCCTACATTTCGTCTACTGGCACAAGACTGCCACAATTACTTCACGTTAGGAGAACTGTTCTTCTCCATCGGTTGTCAGTTCTTCGGCCCATTGCCATTTCATGTTAATACACTTAGCTTATAAAACATGCAGTATGCTAATGAAAGAGAGTGGCTCGATCCCATAAGCTGTATGTATTTATACGTAGTAGAGCAATGCTGCAGTTATATGAGTAGTATAGTTGTAGCATGAATGGGTCAGCTCAACTGGGGAAGGACTACGCTCTCACAGAATACCAGCGTGAAATAGTAGCTTAATGCTGCTGTATTTCGTATGGTGAGTGTAGAGAACTGGAGACCCTTTTTACTGGAAACGAGGCATTCTATCTTAGTCCTCACGGGTGACAACGCATCTGCATTTTGATTCGTAATCGAGGATAGATGTAGATGTCTATGGGCCACAGCAACCACTTACCATCAGGTGGACTGTGTGCTCGTTTGTCACCCTATCCTATAAAAAAAAAACAATGATGGACTGTAATGATCCAGTCGTTTGGAAAAAATATCAGTTTTTATTTAATATATTGAGCCAGAATCTGTTTCATTCTAGATACTGCCGAAAAACAAGAAGACTTGGAGATTGATGCTTTTGAAGATCGACAGAAGGATTCAGAGAACGAGTTGCCACTTATTTCATTAGATGCAAAGAGTAAAACAGATGACTTTGACATCATCATCATCATCATCATTACAGCCTTTCACAAGTCCACTGCTGAACATAGGCCTCCCCCAAGTAATGCCACAAAGCACGGTCCTGAGCCACCTGCATCCATCGACTTCCTGCATGTCTTACCAGGTCGTCACTCCATCTAGTGGGGGGTCGCCCTACACTACGCCTACCGGTACGAGGCTGCCACTCGAGAACCTTTCTTCCCCATCGGTTATCGGTTCTTCGAGCTATATGGCCGGCCCATTGCCACTTCAGCTTACTAATCCGTTGGGTTATGTCGGTCACTCTGGTTTTACTGCGGATATCCTCATTTCTGAGTCTATCACGCAGAGAAACTCCGAGCATAGCCCTCTCCATAGCTCGCTGAGCGACCTTAAGCGTCCTCATACGGCCAGCAGTGAAGGACCACGTCTCAGATCCATAAGTCATCACTGGCAACACGCACTGGTTGTACAATCTAGTTTTTAGAGATTGAGGTATACCTGACGAAAAGTTATGTCGTAATTTCCCGAACGCTGCCCAGCCGAGTTGAATCCGTCGATTGACCTCTCGGTCGAAGTTGGACTTACCTAGTCGGACTATTTGTCCCAGGTAAACGTACTCGTCAACAACTTCGAGCATAGTGCTCCCAACAACTACCGGCATAGGTGTGACATGGACATTGAACATGATCTTTGTTTTGTCCATGTTCATCTTAAGACCTATCCGTTGGGAGGCACTATTGAGGTCATTGAGCATAGTGCTTAAGTCCTCCAGCGATTCTGCCATAAGGACTATATCGTCGGCAAATCGAAGGTGAGTGATGTACTCGCCATTGATGTCAATACCGTATCCTTTCCAGTCCAGTAGCTTGAAAACGTCTTCCAATGCAGCGGTGAAGAGTTTCGGGGATATAACGTCACCCTGTCTTACACCTCTCTGCAGTTGGATAGGTTTCGAGCTCTGGTTCTGTACTCGGATAGCCATCGTAGCCCTACTGTACAAACACTTCAGCACTTCGATATACCGACAGTCAACTTGGCACCGCTGAAGGGACTGTAGCACCGCCCAAATTTCGACGGAATCAAAGGCTTTCTCATAGTCCACATACGCCAGGCAAAGTGGCAGATTGTACTCTTCAGTCTTCTGTACAATCTGCCGCAGGGTATGTATGTGGTCTATGGTACTGAAGCCTTTTCGGAAACCGGCTTGTTCGGGAGGCTGGAAGTCGTCAAGTCTGCGTGCGAGACGGTTCGTAATGACTCTCGAAAACAGCACGTAGACGCGGCTCAGAAGGGAAATCGGTCTGTATTTCTTTAAGAGAGCGTTGTCGCCTTTCTTAAAGAACAAGACCACCGCACTTCTGCTCCACGCCTCTGGAGTAGTGCCACCATGGAGGACGGAATTGAAGAGCTTCTGAAGGACTACAAGTACCGGTGTTCCACCCGCTTTCAGAAGCTCCGCTGTAATTCCATCCTCGCCTGGGGCCCTGCCATTTTTAATGTGCTGGAGAGCCATTCTAATCTCGCTTAGACTGACGTCCGGGATATCATCGGAATAGTGTCGGATAAGACTAGCTCTTGGATCGTTACTCACACTTGCGTGTGGCTCCAACGATGATGTGTACAGCTGCCCATAGAACCTCTCAATCTCACTCAAAATCTCAGGTGTCCCGGAAACGATGTTGCCACACTCAGTCTTCAGCTTTGACAGTTGGCTCTTTCTGGCAGACAGATCTCTGGCAAAGACTTTGGAGCCCTGATTCCGCTCGATCGCTTCTTTAATACGAGAAGTATTAAAGTTGCGTAAGTCTCGCCGCATGCATTTGGAGATCTGTCTGTTCAGTTGCCTGTATGCTGTCAAATCTGTTGACGATTGCAGCCTCATCTCCCGTCTAACAGCCATGAGATTAAGAGTGTGATCGGAGAGTTTTTGTGTTCTTCTGCGGCGGGTCTTGCAGAACTTAGCTCCGACCGCATGGACAGTTTCCACGAGCTTGTCGTTCATATCGTCCACTGCATTGCAATCTTCTAGGCACTGGAAGCGGTTACGTAACTCGAGCTGAAAGGTTTCGGGATTCTGGATTAGAGCACGAGGGGGACGGAGCGTTGACTTCATTAGACGAGACCTCTCCAACTTAACGTTTAGGTTCAGTGTGCCTCTAACCATTCGGTGATCGCTGCCAGTTTTCACCCTTGCGATCACTGAGACATCACTGAACAGTTGGCGTCTGGTCGTCATAATGAAGTCAATCTCATTTTTTGTCGAACCGTCGGGGCTCGACCAGGTCCACTTCCTGTGGGGCCGCTTCTGGAAGAAAGAGTTCATCATAAAGAGTCCCTCTTTCTCCATAAAGTCGGCCAGCTGCTGGTCCCTTCGGTTCCGTTGCCCTACTCCAAAGTTCCCTACCTTCAGCTCACCGCTTTCTCTTGTGCCTAGTTTTGCGTTGAAGTCTCTCATCAACACCGTGTAGTGGGTTTTGGAGGAATGTATGGCTCTGGAAATATCCTCATACATTTCCTCCACCTCCTCATCGGGGTGTGCCGAGGTTGGTGCGTAAACCTGAATGACCTTCAGCGAATACCGTTTGGTGATTCTGAGTATCAGGTACGCGACCCTCGTCGACACACTCCCAATCTTTACAACGTTGTTGACGAGAGACTTGTGGACGATAAATCCGACACCTCCTTGGGACAGATGGTCGCCCTCCCGGTGATAGAACAAGTTGCCGGACTCGAGGATTGCCGTGTCCTCCCCCTCTCTTCGGACCTCGGATAATCCAATAATATGCCAGCGCAACTTGGGGGGGTATTTGCCGTAGTTGCCACGCTTGGCGAGCGGGTTGGCAACCGCAGTTTTTTATTACGTCACAGTTGTTATCAGGAAGATGCTGCTGCCCATCTCCTGTCTGTCTCCCTGTCGCCTCTTACGACACCCACGGGAAGATATGGGGTAGTGGATATTCTTAACCGCCACTACACGGCAAAAGACTTTGACATAGGTAAAAGAATTTATTTTGAAAAATTCCGAATTTAAAAATAAAAAAAATATCAAGAAAACACCACATTAGAAATTCCTCTTGCATCATGTAGTTGGAGATGTACATACAACATTTTGTTCTTTTATTACACATAAACAAACCAAATTATTGTTTGTGACCCAAATGAACCATGATGATTATTTGTAGGCCATACAATTATAATAATAGTAATAATAATAATTTATTTAAAACTTATATGGGATCGTGCCAAATGGAAGTCCGTAGTCTCTGCCTACCCCTCTGGGTGACAGGCGTGAGTGTTTATGTATTATGTATTATGTATGTATTTAAAACTTTCACTTGTAGTACATATAAAATAAAAAAAATCTTACATGAGATACATTACAAACATACTAGTGAGGGTGACATTCTGTTCTCCTTGCTAGACTAAGAAATAGCCTGTATTAAGGAGATTCAGTCCCTGTACAAAAGTGATCGGAGAGCAAAAATTGCTCTTAACTTTTTAGTACTACAGATTTTGTGTGTGTGTGTGTGTGTGTGTGTGTGTGTGTGTGTGTGTGTGTGTGTGTGTGTGTGTGTGTGTGTGTGTCAGTGTGTTCTGTTCTGTCTCTTCATAACTCTTGTTTAGTAGGAAGGAGTACACAGCTTTCTTACATTTGTAATTAGATTGGTTGGTTAAATCTTCAATGTGGGCTTTAGAATTTAGGGTTTTATCTAGAGTTGCGCCGCCAAGATATTTGATTGTGTCGACCGAATTAACAAGGGGACAGTGGCAAGCTTGTTGATATTGGTAATGACATGAGTGGGCTGTTAATTTTACTGGAATTTTAGGTTGTGATATTGTAGAGATAGAAAAAGTAACTGGTTTTTGCTGTGTTTAGTAAGGGTGTGTGCACGAAGCCAATCATATGTAACGTTAAAGCCACTTTGCGCGATTTCTTGGAGTTCAGTCCAAGTACCAGCAAATAAGGTAAGCGCGGTGTCATCAGCATATGAAACTATTTTAGAATTATTGACTTTAATATTACAGAGGTCGTTAATGAATATCGAGAAGAGAGTAGGTCCGAGTATACTACCCTGGGGCACTCCGTAAGATATAGAAAGTTCATTACTTGTATAGTTGCCTATCTTTACTCTTTGAGTCCGGTCTGAAAGGTAGCTACGGAAAATCAAGTTGAGAACACCTGATACCTATATTTTCTAGTTTTAATAAGAGAGTATTGATGGGAACCGTATCAAAAGCCTTAGCTAAGTCCAAGAATATTGTAAGGACTTTTTTTGTCGTTAAGCTTACTTATAACGAAAGTAGTTAATTCGTGAATAGCGTCAGAAGTGGATTTATTTTTACGAAATCCAAACTATTGGGAAGAGATTATATTACAGTGCTCCAGATATTTTGCTAGTCGTCTGTTGATTAAACGTTCCAAAACTTTGGATAAAGCACTAAGCACCGCAATGGGGCGATAATTATTTATGAGATTCCCATCACCACTCTTGAAAATTGGATGGATGAGTAGCCCTCTTGAAAGAAGTAGGAAAGACAGAAGATTCTAGATATAAATATGGGCTAGAATAGGTGCGAGAATAGGGGAGTATCGTTTTAAAAAAACTCGGTGGAATTTCATCCCATCTGGTAGCTGCATTATGTTTAAGCGAATTAATAAGTAATTTAATTTCATCAGTGTCCGTGGATTCTAAAACAAAAGATGACAGATTAGATTTTACTAGGTTGGTTCCTTTTGGTGGAACTGCGCAATTGCTGGCGTTTTTTGCGCTAGCTCCTTCCCGATGTTGATAAAGAACTTATTAACGTTATTACACGACTGAGTTGGTGAGAGAGAGGATAATGTTACGAGCTTGAGGTTCGTGACAATAAAAATTGCCGATAAAATTACCTAAATTAACACTTTAATTTACTTTACACAAATTAAAGTTAAAACACTAATAATTAAACACATTAATTCACTTAATTCCGCTCCGAAGCTTCGCTTGTGTCGCTGAGTTCAACTCTGTCTCGATCGCATCTTGCGCCACCTATTTATTTAAATTAGCAAAATATCCGGAATGTTCAAGTAAACACGCGCAAGGTACCGAGAATTCGAGTATAGATTTTCTAGAAACTTAGTTCTTCGGGTGGTGCTGTCGGTCGAAAGACGTGTGATGTCATTTACTGCAACGCTCCCCTCGCTCTCGTTCCTGACACTAGATGGCGCTAGTTGACTTATTCGAGCGCGGCGTAACACTGCCCCCTCCTAAGACATGCTCGTCCCGAGCATTATCGGCCCCATAATAACGCGCCAAGCGATCCACATGGACGATCTTAGGAGTCCCTCTTGCGCCTTTCTGTAACGGCTCCGCAATGTCAAGGGCTGTCCTATCCCGTGGTGCACCAACATTGTACAATTTCGGTGCTCCTCTACTCCGTGTCTGAGGTCCCCTCACAGCCGCACAACTTGTACATGTACGACACCAATTCTCCACATCGTCACGATAATGGACCCAGTAAAACTGTTCTCGGACCTTCAGTAGAGTTCGTTTAACTCCCAGATGGACTCTTGAACGACCATTATGGCACAGCTGTAAAACATTCGGCACTTTAGCTTTAGGGACAATCATTTGCAAACGACAGCTGTCTCCTCGACCATTGTCCCATTTACGGCACAGGACTCCATCCTGAAGCAGCAAACTATCCCATTGGGCCCAATAGGTTTTCGTGGTTGAACTCATCGCTGAGACGTCCCTCCACTTAGGCTTGGTAGCACGGGCCTTCATCCATCCCAGAATCGGCTTGATGTCCGGATCTTCCTGCTGTGCATGTCGTATGCTGTCCTTCCACCCGTTGCTGAGGTGGTCTGTCCTGAGCATCCTCACGGATACCACTTCCTTACTCTCTTGCCTACTACAGTGGTTGAAATCTTCAGGACAAGGTCTTCTTGACAATGCACCTGCGCTGCCGTGAGATTTCCCGCTGCAGTGTCTGATAGTAAAGTCGTATTCCTGCTGCTGCTGGGCGGTGCTGTTAGCCGCACTTCCTTTCTGAGACCGTTCACCTTCCCTTCCTAGGGTGTGCTTAGGGCAGCTGGACCGAAGATGGCCCCTTTCCCCACAGCCATAGCACCTTGGGCTGTATCCTTTATTGTGGTCTCGAACCGTAACTGCTGCAACCTCCCTAGCGTGAGGTGAACGATGATCCTGTCGCCGCCAGGCAGTGCCGTTAGCTGCACTGCCCTCCTGATATCGTTCACTTTCCCTTTCTGCGGTTCGCTTAGGGCAGCTGGATCGAAGGTGGCCCTCTTCCCCACAGCCATAGCACCTTGGGCTGTATCCTTGGTTGCGGTCGCGAACTGTAGCTGCTGCAACCTCCCTGACGCGATGGGAACGATGATCCTGCCTCACGGCTTCCACCTCCAGTGCATGGGCCAAGGCGTTCTTAAGCGTCTCGTGGTGCCCGAGCCTCACAGCAGCTCTGACTTCCAGGTCACGGATGCCGTCGATGAATGTCTGCACCAGGTTCCCTTCAATGAGCGCAGGTACAGACCGGTATGCTTTACGAACCATCTTCTCCACCTCAAGGGCCCACTGCTGCAGGTTTTCGTTGCTGCGTTGCACGCGATCTTTAAGCTGCGCGCGAAAGACGTGTTCCAGGTGAGCGTCACCATATCTCGCCTCCAAGGCCTCAAGAAGCTGCTCATAGGTCACTTTCTTACCGAGAGCTTCCAACACAGTTAAGGCTTGGTCGCGCAGGCCTAGGGTGAGTGCAGTCATGGCTTGGCTTTTATTCCAGCCGTTCGCCTCCATGACGGCCTCGAACTGGATTTTGTAGGCCGACCAGGAAGAGGTCCCGTCGAACCTTGAAGCTACGCAGCGAAGGTGCTGAAGCTACTACGGGAGCTGTAGTTTCATCCCCAAGTTTGAGTTCATCCAGCGTTTTCTTAACTTGGTTGATTTGGGTTTCATGTTCTTCGATTCGGGTTTCAGCTTCCGACAGGCGGTTGTCGTGTTGAGCAACCCTATCCTTCACCTGCCTTATCTCTTTCCCAAAGGTAGCGTGAAGGTCCTTCATGAGGAGCATCTGCTCTTCCGACCGACGAGCCTGTTCCGCCTGCTGACGGGCCTGTTCCTCCTGTCGGCGAGCCTGTTCATCCTGTCTGCCCCGCAGCTGCTCTTCCAACCGACGGACCTGTTCCTCCTGTCGGCGAGCCTGCTCCTCCTGTCGGCGAGCCTGCTCCTGCAGCATCACCATCAGGGCACCTAAGTCAGGTGTTGCAGGTGTAGGAGCTACTGACGGGCCCGCAGCCTCCGTGGCTGGCAGTTGGCCCTCCGATCTCTGCGGCGTTGCACCAAATCTCCTCTGGTCCGTCTCATGCTGGCGTTGACTTCGGGTACGGACACCCTCCGTTTCCTCCTTGGGTAAAATCGGCATTATTTTATCCCACTTCTGACACCAATTGTTACGAGCTTGAGGTTCGTGACAATAAAATTTGCCGATAAATTTACCTAAATTAACACTTTAATTTACTTTACACAAATTAAAGTTAAAACACTAATAATTAAACACACTAATTCACTTAATTCCGCTCCGAAGCTTCGCTTGTGTCGCTGAGTTCAACTCTGTCTCGATCGCATCTTGCGCCACCTATTTATTTAAATTAGCAAAATATCCGGAATGTTCAAGTAAACACGCGCAAGGTACCGAGAATTCGAGTATAGATTTTCTAGAAACTTAGTTCTTCGGGTGGCGCTGTCGGTCGAAAGACTTGTGATGTCATTTACTGCAACGCTCCCCTCGCTCTCGTTCCTGACACTAGATGGCGCTAGTTGACTTATTTGAGCGCGGCGTAACAATAATAATTGCTGTGCTGTCGATTGTCGAGATTTTTCGTTACAAGCGATATTTTTTATAGTGTCCCATAAATCTTTACTGTTTTTACCTGCTTTTTTATTTGCTCCGCATCATACTGCCTTTTTACCTTTTTTAATATTTTTGTACAGAAATTCTTATACCTTTTGTATGTTATAATAAGTGTTAAATTGTTTGGCTCTTGTTTTAACTTTCTGTGTAAAGAGTCTCTGTTATGGATACATCTTAATAAACCTGGTGTTATCCATGGTTTGAGTATGCTCTTTTTTGCTGATAACTTGACAGTGTACGTATTATCGAGTATAGCTTGAGACATTAGCTGTATAAAACTATCCGTTGCTATGTTAGGGTCTTTGAGAGTTAGAATAGGTTTAAGATCTATTTGCTCCGTTGTTTCGTCTAATGTTATATAGTTTATTTTCGAGATTGTCTTAGGAGGTTTGGGATATGTGTTTTTTGTTTTGATACATACGATTGAAGAGTAGTGATCAGTGATAGTTGTATCAAGTACAAAAGATAAAACTGGGAATTTAGTTCGAAGAAAAGTATGGTCAAGGCAGTTGTTACCTCTTGTTGGGAAGGTATGAGCAGGTAGGTAACAACCCATGAAAAGCAAGACAATTTAGATACTCATGTGAGTGGTTATTGAAGGTTTTAATATCAATGTTAATGTCTCTGGTTAGTACAACAGTTTTGTATTTTGAGAGTGACGGGAGTATATCGTTTAGGGCAGATAGAAATGGACTAATATTTTCAGTAGAAGGAGATCGATATATGCAAATCACTACTATATCAGGATTGATTTTAATTATTAGTCTGGAGGCTGATCCGTTAAAGTCTGGGTCTTCGACGATTGAGAATTAAGACGCTTTTACGTATACAAGAACACCATCGGTTTGATTAAGGTGCCTAGATGTTTAATGAATTGAATAATTGGGTAAACTGGGAATATAGTGATTAGTGGAACAGGATGACCAACATTCAGTCAATGTTAAAATATCACAGTCAAACGCAATACTCTGTAAAGTTGTCTGTAAATTTAAGAAGTTACAGTTAATAGACCGAATATTTTGGTTAAAAATGTTTAGATATTGCCTTGGGTTTTGCAATATTTGATTGGATTTTTCGATGGTACAGAAAAGCGATTCGGAAACTGAAAGCTGGTCAACGTTTTCAATTAAATTATTAATGCCATTAGCCATTTTTGTGGTTTGAATTAAGGGTAGAAAGGTTCGTAGGAAGAGGAGAGGAGAAGCTGTTATAAGTATGGAGTTATTATCTGTTGTGCATATAGTTGAACCGAAATATCGACGTGGTATTTCTACATACGACAGCACTAGAGGCTGGGAAATGCTAAAATTATGCTTTTGTAGGTATACAGCAATATTAATAATTTTAATAATGATGTTAAAACTATTAGTGTTAATGTTTAGTGTAATATTATAGTTCACGTTATGTATGAATTTTATGGCAATGTTATGTGTGTGTGTGTGTAAATATGTGGTAAGTTTAATTTGTGTGGGTGTAAATATTTAATATCTATGTTAGTAATTAAGATAAGTAAGTGAGTATAATTAGTTAACTTATTGGGACTAAAACAGTACGCAAACATAAAAATATATGGCAAAAACATTAATAACATATAACGTAACTAAAATCGAAAATATTTTTGTAGTCATGCTCCTTTGGATGTAGACAACTGGTTTAAATGCTGCTCATTTCTTACTATAATGTAGGGAGATTTGTCGTCTTCTCAGCAGGATTCTTCCATTTGATGCCCAGCAATATGCGTACTGGTTTAATTTTGCAAATTTTCTCGTGATATAAAACATAGACTTAGAGCTAGGAGTGAGCTGCTCAGTGATATATATAGGAGTAAGTGGGCCATCTAGACCCAGATGAGACGAATTCAGCTTATTGTTTGAGTTACGTTTGTTATAATTCTTAACCAGAGACAAGAAATTACTTTTTATAAGAGTATTGGAGAACTCAACTGCCAGATTAGATGTTTTGTTTTCCTTTTTCGAATATTGTCTCGACTCGTAGAAATAGATTTGCAAGTCTCTGATATTCGAGATGTGTCTCGAATATCAGAGACTTGCAAATCTATTTCTACGAGTTTTGATAATTTTATTAGCATATCATATAGATCTTTCTTCGAATCTTGGATCCTCTTGGGTAAATTGCGAATTTCAACACAAGTCTATGCAACTGCGATCATGAGTCTCCATTTTCTTGTATATATATATATATATATATATATATATAATCGGAATCTCGGAAACGGCTCCAACGATATTCATAAAATTTTGTGTGCAGGGAGTTTCGGGGGCAATAAATCGATCTAGCTAGGATTTATTTTTAGAAAATGTTTTTGTCCGTGTTTTTAGGCAATGAAAAACTGCTACCATATCGTTAGAATAAGAAGGTAAATTTTGACAGTTTATTGATGATTACAAATAGCTTAGTTGGTATATTGGGCGGTCACAAAATCGTAATACCATGGTTCGAGCCCAGACCGACCGACCGACTTTTTTTAATTTTTTTTTCACGTTCCTATCTTTTTTGAGAAAATCTATTTTTTCGAGCCCTTTTTTAGTATTTTTTAAAAACACGAAAATTTAAATTAAACTAATTGCACTCATGATTTTTATTCAAATAACCAGTTCAGTTTTTTCTATTATGTCGCTAAGATCAAAAAATATAATTCGTATTTCATCAGTATGTAATTTTTATCTAAATATAATTTCCAAAACACACGAATTAAAAAAAAACCGAGCGAAAAATACTGAGCAAAGCTCGGTCAACCGGGTACTATTCTTAATATCTATAAAAATACTGGTCAAAATGTATGTATGTATAACACTCTTTCCGTGTGGGATTCGAATCAGCGATTATTCGATTAATGTAATTAAAGCAGGAACGAATTTAGATTCTTTACCATTCTTTCCCTCCAAAAGTGAATATGAGAGACATTATCCAGAGTAATTGGCTAAAATACTTTATATCTTACAACGTTAAATGAGTCTAATTATGGAAAATATTATAATTTCACTGTATCTCCCTGGTAAAGCATAAATTCCGCCCACTTTAAACCGTCTAAGATATCTTGCAATAAAGATACAATGCCTTACAATAAATAAAATGTTTGATTCATTTGTATTTCAGAACAACCCTGCATACAGACGAATAATTTTTCAAAACCGTGTCAGAAAAAGATTAAATCAAATTCTACTAAAAAGTTTTTAACAAAAGATATTCTCGCCGACCACATATACAGTCATAAGACGCAAACGAACTCGGATGCAGTTCAGACACAAGTTGAACAAACTCCAGTACCACAACTAATGGATATATATAACTGTAATGTTTGCGAGTTTAAAACATCTCATAAACGTTATATTTTAGCACATCTTAAGGCGCACGTCGCTAAGCAAGTGTACTGTTGTAATAATTGTGAATATAAATGTACAGATAAAGCAAATTTGAGAATGCATATGAAAATACACACCGGAGAAAAACCTTTCTCGTGTAATATTTGTGAATATAGATGTATTACAAAAAGTAATTTCCAAACACATATGAAAAAACATACCGGTGAAAAACCTTTTTCGTGTAATATCTGTGAATTTAAATTTATTACAAAAGGTAATTTGCAAAGACATATGAAAATACATACCGGTGAAAAACCTTTTTCGTGTAATATCTGTGAATTTAGATGTATTACAAAAGATGCTTTGCGAAGACATATGAAAATACATACCGGTGAAAAACCTTTTTCGTGTCGTGTCTGTCAATATAGATGTATTACAAAAGGTCATTTGCAAAGACATATGAAAATACACACCAGAGAAAAACCTTTTTTGTGTAATATCTGTGAATTAAGATGTATTAAAAAGAGTAATTTGCAAACACATATGAAAATACACACTGGAGAAAAACCTTTTTCGTGTAATATCTGTGAATTTAGATTTATTACAAAAGGTAATTTGCAAAGACATATGAAAATACATACAGGTGAAAAACCTTTTTCGTGTCGAGTCTGTCAATATAGATGTATTACAAAAGGTAATTTGCAAACACATATGAAAATACATACTGCAACAAAATCTTCTTCGTGAGGTATCTGGTAAAATATGTACCTACGATCGCTGTGAAACCCCACTTCGCTGGGTTAGTTTTTGTGGAATATTTATTCATTTATATTTTATTAAATTAGTTGGTTTTAAAAATAAGAATACATGATTATTCTTGTTAAACTTTTCAGTTTTTTTTTTCTTACTTACGTATTTTTTTATTCATTATACAAAATACACTTTACAGATAGTCATGTACTGAACGCCTATATTACAGATAGTCAAGTACTGAGTGCCTGTATTACAATACATTCTTATGCACTACATTTACTGTCTAGTGTTCTGGTGCATCTGGTGAGTTACCATGTCAAAAACGGGATTCTCCCAAATTCACTCCACAATATTGGAGCGTTTGACCTTGAGCCTTATTGATAGTTATACTGTAAGCCAATCATAGAGAAAACTGTAAGCGTTTAAAACAGAATGGTAAATCATTTGAAATTAATTGAATTCGTGGTATAAAAACGGATTTTCCTTTTTATTTTCCAGTTAGACTTACTGCCTGAATAATGTTGTTGAGAAGTTGTTTTATACATAATCTTGTACCGTTACATAATTTTGGCGAATTGAGATTTCATAATAGTATGACTGGTGATCCAATTTTTAGCTTCAATACATGCAAAGGCATACCAGGAGGATTGGGTGAACTTAAAAATTCTGTTAGGAAGTTCATACTTTCGTCTGGTTTAAATAGTACTAGTTTTTACGGATTTTATCATGTATAATAACTTTTTGTCTTGATTTATCATTGTGTCTATTGATTTATACAGTTTTTCATCTGGTGTTATATTCTGTATCCTTTCATTAATTTGACGCACTACATCGTGTTTAGTAGCTAAAATTGCTCGCTCACACAACCATGTCCTATTTAGATAATTCTGTACAATAGATGGATAAACTTTTTCAATAAGTTCTTCTTTTGTATCTACTACGTTACACAATTCTTCTGATAGAATAAGTTTTCCTAACTGTGAATGTATGCAGTGTAGTTTAGTTATCAGAAACCAAGACAGAGGATAATTCTCAGGATACCTTTGATGATGGAACGAAGATAAAATCGTTTAATTAGCTTTATTCACGCTCCATCATGTTAGTACAGCTAAATGGAACGATAATTTCATAAAAAAATCATGAAAATATCTCACCAGCAGAGAAAATTAAACCTGAAATCAGCTGATTATGGGGTCAAAAACGCGCGGTGGCTGAACTCTTTTTATATAGCTCGATGCGAAACAATGCAATAGGTATTACTGTACGCTCACTCTGCCCTTCCATTTCACACACGTGATGTCGCCTCCCGGTCGACTCGTGACGCCTCGCAATTTACACCTGTTCAGCGTTGCCAACATGTGGGGAATTTAAAATTGGTTGGAGATTTTTTGGGGATTGTTATTATGCAGGGATTTTGAAAATCGATTGCCTGGGCCAAGTCAGAACCTTTTTTCAAGAAATCTATTACTTATCTTAACATCTTCATTAGGTTACTTATGAATATCGAATAACTCCCTTTTTAATTATCATCTTGCACCACATTTAATTTTCGGGTTTTCTTGTTGGCAACTTTTGTGTATCATTTAATGTTTTTCATTTCTTTATTTTGTATTTTATTTTACAGCAGAGTAAATGCAGCTCCTGTGTCCTTTTTTATGTCAACAAGGGAACGAATTAAAAATACTCCATGGAGTAAAATGCTTGTTTCAAAAATATGGAGTGTGGAAAAAAAATCGTTAAAAAAGAAAAAAAATGTTAGTTAAAAATAAATCTCATAAAATTTACTGAAAACTGCTTCATTACTCAAAATAAAATTGGCTACGCTGCAACATGTGCGGCGATGCCAAACCGAAATTAGTTTTTGAGACAGTTCCGTCCGACAGTCAGTGACATGCTCGTCGAGCGATAGTTCAAACGTTTTGTTTACTAAATGTTTGCTGTTATTACTTGTCATTACTTATTGTTACGTTTAGTGTTGTTTGTTTTGTTTTACTAATGCCTAATGCGTACGTTTATAGTGCTCGTGAATACGGGAACATCTTATTTACATACGGCTTCACGTCATCTATATGTTCTTTCACGCGGGTTTTTATAGATCTTTTTGTTTGACCTATGTAAGAGAGACCACATTCACAATCTAGCTTGTACACTCCTGCATCTTGTAGAGGGATATTACATTTGGTAGATAGTAAAAATTGACCAATCTTCTTCAACGGCTAGTAGTATGTTTTAATGGAAGCTCGCTTCAAGATGTAGCCAACCTTGTCTGTGACTCGTCTGACATACGGTAGTACAGCAGCCCACACGCTCGACTGTGGCCGGCTTCACTCGGTAACTGTGACGTAGGCGCGGGACCCAAAGCTTTGTTGTCTTGCAATACTTGCCTGACGTGCTGAAGCTCGGCGTCCAGATGTTTTCTGTCACAAGATCCCTCGTGCTCTCCGAAACAAAGATTTACCCACGGTAGCTAACTGTGAAGGATGATGGTGAGATTCACCATTTAAATATCGGTTGGTATGGGTCTTTTCCTATACACAATGTGACCAATAGAGTTATCTAGGAAATCTAAAGAATTATTTGCCTGTAATTTCATTGTGATTTTTTTATAGTTTTTGGAGTTAAGATGGTCTAAAAATGCAGTTACTTTGTCAGATGATAAAATTGTGAAAGTGTCGTCTACGTACCGCTTGTAGAATCTTGGATTTACAGGAACAGTAAGAAGGGCTTTCTCCCCAAAGTCCTCCGTGAATATGTCGGCGACTATGGGAGACACAGGTGAGCCCATCGACACACAATCTACTTGCTTGTAGAACTCCTCCATCCACAATAGATATCCAGAGGTGAGGCAGTGTTCAAGTAATGTTGCATATTCTTCAGGCAGGTTATTGTCTTCTAGCTTCCTGGTTACAGTCCTCAATAGGTGGGCATGTAAATAGTGACTGAACATCAAAACTGACCATAGTTTAATTGTCAGCGAGATGTAGGTCTTTTATTTCACTAACAATTTTTGTTCAATGTTTAGTGTTCGCGTAAAGGGGGATGCCCATATTAGGCCATCGAACGCCCAACAATGTGCATTTGTTAAAAAAATATATCTTTATTTATGGTTATTAATCGCGGTATTCATTTATCCTAAAACAATGGGAATATTTTTGCACAAATTAAAAGTACCGAAAAGATAAAAATAAAATTAGGTAAATACGTAATTCATTAGTCAGTGAATAAAATAAAAAATGTTGCCAATCACAAAAATCATTAAAAAATCGATTCCCCTTTTCAATCGATTACTTATGGTGTCATTATTACAATGCTTATATGATCTTTCGATAATTATTACGATGTTATGATATAGGTTTAAAATAACCGTTGACAATGGATATTTATCCAAAGCAGTCGATACGCAACCGTTATTAACCAAATGTTTACCGACTACAGACGAAAAAGGATGGTTATGTTTTTACTGTGTGTGCGGATTAGGCTATGTTGAATCGTTTTTTGCTATGGTGCTTAAAACGTAGGATGCATTTTATTATTGAGGTAGCTACTATCAAAGAATATTTTATTCGCTTAACTCGTAAAGTACTTGACCAACTTTAAGAATTCTTTCACCACTAGATTGTTATGTATAATTTTAGATATCTAATATAGGGTTAATTTTATTATTGAGGGCGCTACTTTCAATGAATACGTTTTTTGGCTAATCTCAAAAATTACTAGACCGATTTTGAAAATTCTTTCACCATTACATTGCTAATGAGGGCGTTAGCTGTGTGATAAATTATATTATTACAATAAATAATTGCGAGATTAATATTTTCTAAATAAATAAAACTAAATACCTACCTAAGATGTTCAAATCCAATTAATATTTTTACAATTTAAGAATCGTATTTACACACTGTACTTACTCAGATTGATTATTGTAGATAAAGAGGTAATAAACCTAAAGTAAAAGAGCTCCGCTTAAACGAAAAAACTATTTATTAGAATAAAACTAAATGTTGAAAAAAAGTGGTTCAGTGCGAGTCGGACTCGCAGGCCCATGAAGAGTTCAGTAGTAACAAGCATATATTTTAAATCGAGTCAAAATACCACTGTCATTATCGCCAGCAACAAATTATTTTGTTTTTCATAGTGTTTGTATAAATAACAAAGTTGTTTTTGCGGTTCCTTAAAATGTGCTACTTGTATCAAAAAAAGGACTATTATACATTAAAGGGGTTTCTGTGGTTTATTCATTACCAAAGAGAAAAAACTTATTGCGCAAAATAGGTTTTTATTAATTTCAAGTCATCAAAAGCGGCAGTCAACCATTAAAAACTAAAACAACCGTTGTTATAGGCTCGGTTGAATTCATTGACAACCTTCACATTTATAGTTATGATAATTAAACAAGCGAATTACTAGCTGATTTACCAAGAATTCTTTAGAGTATAACATTTATAACATTTAAAATGGAATCATGTTATGATAATTCAAGAAGTTAATTTCCAGCTGATTTACCACGAATTCTCTAAAGCATAACAAAACAATACAGCACAAGCTAACTGTTCTTAAAAATACATTTGAAATAGAGTTTCAATAAATAAAGGAAATTATATTTTAAAAAGCGTGCAGAACTTAAAACGCGTCAAAGATTATTCTTTTTATGATATTATTAATCGAATAAAAATCGATATCATTCCATAGATTTTATGACCGTTAAGTGGCAACATCGTATCCGACAGGTAGGCCGCTGTCACTGTTATGTCACAAGAATTAAATTACGTGTTGTTATCATGTTATTGTTTTGCTATAAAAGTAAAATGCAATTGTTGATCTCTCAACAATTGGTTCGAACACAGCAGCTAAATAGTTGGTACATATCACGATGTGGTATGTCTTCCTCTAAGAAATGCTTTATAACTGAGTTTACTTGAATAATATCAATATAATAATTGTAGCTTCTTTATTAGGTACAAGTTTCGAGTACAGTGAACGTGTAGTGTGGCACTCGCAAAATGCACCAATAGTTCGTCTTGAACATCTATACATCAGCTGTGGCACTGACACTTATGAGAATAAGATCACACACATTGTTTGTCTTCGATTTTCCACGTGAGGAATTATTTGCGCTACGTGAGGTAAGTGTTTAACATGTTTAACATTTCAATTTATTAAATGTGATCCATATATCTGATAATTATACATGTTTTTATACTGATTGTATATCAACTCAAGAACTTGTTTTATTTTTTCACATCTGCCCTAGCTGTATCTGACAAACATACTAGCTTATTTATGAGATTAACCAGTTTTATCAACTACCAAGAAAGGAGACAGTTGATTTTTCATTGTTTTTGGACTGCTGGTAGTCTGTCAGTCCTTAATTATTAAATAATATAGGGCATTAAATCCGTCCTTGTGCAGTAACATTTAACTTGATAAATATTTTATTTATATTTGAGTTTGAAATAAATCTATTTTATTTTTATTTTTTCACTTTGACTTCATTTTTTGTATTTTACATTATTTCAGTTGTCATGCCGTGTATATCATAATTGCTGGCAATGAACTGATAGAACAGCATCATGTTCAACTGCAGAACGGGAACCATCTGAATCATCTAGTCCATCCTCGTTGCAATCTGAAGTGAGTAATGTATTGCACCCAGAACAACAAAGCTTAGATCATACATCACACAGTGTACTGCTAACTAATTATATAAAAGCACAATGTTTTTTACCATGTTGTAACAGTTCCATCAGCATTGCAAGTATGTCTCTTTTGTGATTAACTACATTTTGCGATAACAAACATACATAGTGACAAGTACTATGTATGTGTGTTATACTTGGTAGAGCCATGCTGCAGTTATATTAGAAGTATAGTTGTAGCATGAATGGGTCGGCTCGACTGGGGAAGGAGCACCCTCTCACAGAATACCAGCGTGAAATAGTAGCTTAATGCTGCTGTGTTTTGTATGGTGAGTGTAGAGAACCGGAGACCCTTTTTACTGGAAACGAGAAAATGATTTAGTCCTCACGGGTGACAACGCATCTGCATTTTGATTTGTAATCGAGGATAGATGTGGATGTCTAAGGGTCGCAGAAATGTCTCCAGCAGATGGTGAATTTCAGTTAATGACAAGATATGCTAATAAATCCAGAGCCGTGACTATGTGTCGATATGGGTAGTAGAGGTGGTGAATGGCATTTTTAAAACTGAATTTAAAATATTTCATCAAAATTACTTTAACAGGGCTTCTACACATTTGATGATAGACTGCTGTGGCTTCTGCTATAGTTAATAAATTCCACACAAAAATAAGGGACAGGGATGATGCGGCTCAAATACTTGAAATAGTTCATCAAAATATGGAGACAAATAATGATTTTTCTGAGTATGCTAGGGAAAACAATCTAAATAGAGCTAGGGCAGGCAGACTTTAGAAATATAAATGTAGACTTTAAAATGTTAGGGAATTTCCTGTTTTAACTTACAGCGACTTAATATTAATTGCTTGTGTCACATACCAATTAAAGCAAGCTCGCTACTATTATGGTGAGCATATAAGATTTAATGGTTGCTACCGGATAGAACTCTGTAATAACCAGAGGAGCAGCATTATGGAAGGAATAAAGTTAAGCCCTAGCTGATCTTTACTTAGGGCTAGAATTGCAAGTCATCACTATTAGTCGTAAAGTGTATTTTATTATATAAATTCTATATAATATCTAATATATAAATTCTTTTTTAGGAAGGATGCTTGCTACTACCACCTGCTTAGGACCCTGGTAATTAATGAAATTAAAAACCCAAGCATACCACTGCAAGACTTCTAGACACAGTAAGTTCATTCTGTAGATCGGACAATAAATAAAAATTAAAAATCTGAAGGTACTCCGGGTTAACACTGACATTGGGACGTCGGTCACCTCAGTCTGCCGTAACCATGGGTGCTGGAAAGCACCCGAAATGTCTGGAATTAAAAATCAAAGAAATAAAACGCGATAAAATCGATAAAAATAGTTGTTAAAAAAACTGCATTTGTGAAAATAAAAACTTCAAATATTTTCAAAACCCCGACTTTTTTTAAAGCAATTCCTTTACCATTTCATTGTTTTAATTGCATATTATCATATCTATATGCTTTTATATGTGGGCACTCATGGCCGAAGTGTCTATGAAGACTGGGCATGCCCCTTTAAGAAATCATTATATTCTATCTGGTTTAGATCACAGTTGTATGATGGCAATCTTAATGTTTAATGGCCGTGATTAGCTGGCAATTTATCTATAGCGTAATCTTTCTCTGGTTTGTACTTTTTAACTAATTCTAAAATCTCATATTTTGTCCATGAATCGTCATAATTTATACCAATTTCGCGCAACCAATTTTGCATCTCACTTATTCGATTTACTACTGATGGTGGTTTACTTACTTGCATACTGTGATGCGGCGCATTTTTCATCACCACGATGCCATTTGGAGGTATAAAGGTGAAATTCATTATAAAGACTCCCTTGGGCTTTAACGTTTCATTCGTTTCATTATTTGCCATTAAAGTGAACATTATGGTTACTAATGATTAAAAAGTAACAGCCCTGCGACAAAGAGACTGACAGACGCAATTATAGGGTCCCGTTGGGCACCCCGCCGGGTAGTGGTGGTGTAAGAATATCTACTATCCCATATCGCCACGTGGGTGTCGTAAGAGGCGACAGAGCGGAACAAATCAGGAGATGGGGAGCAGCACCGTCTTAATAATGACTAAAAATAAAAAAAACAGGTTCTCAACCCGCTTGCGAAGCGTGGCAAGCATCGCACAAATCTCCAATCTATGGGGGAGGCTTATTCAGTAGTGGACTTTAATAGGATGTAACGATACGATACGGGACACACTTTGGGTACGGAACCCTAAGAACCGACAACGCTTGAAAAAACTAATATTGAATAGCGAATACAATATTTATGATTTATTATTTTATGGTACATAATCTGTTCGTATTATTAATAATAAACAAACAGATAGCTACTAGATAAACCTGGTACTCATCCTCTTTTTTTTATTCGAGTGTACAATCCTATTGTCGTACCTACCCGCCTTTGCATTACTATATTAAATTACTATGTTGAAATGGGTGATAACGTTCCAGATTTTTCTCTTCCTCAAAATGTTTACTACGTTATATAAAATACAATGTAGTACTTTTCCGCGTTTATGGTCCATTATTAACATAATGTAGTGTTACGGCCTCTAGTTACCCGGGCCCACCAGGAGTCCAACTCGACGAGTAACAGGCCTGAAATGGCCTTGTGGAATATTAAGCTGTAGCGGCTAACAAAGAACCAAACAAAACTTACCTTTTTTCGTCGAAGTAGGGTCAACCCTAGGAGGATTCAGGTGTAAGTATGTGTGTGATTGTGTTATGCTCAGTACGTGTTATATTATGTAACCTGACTTCCCGCTGGTTGCAGAACAGCAGATCCAAAGGCTTCACCTCTATTCCAATATGGGATCCATGGAAGATGGTAAGTGGTTACTGTGGCCCATAGACATCTACATCTATCCTCGATTACGAATCAAAATGCAGGTGCGACTAAGATGGAATGCCTCGTTTCCAGTAAAAAGGGTCAGTCTGCGGGATTCAACTCCCCTGGGACATGTCTCCAAGTTAGAAAAGTGCCAGAATTCTGGATTTGAGACACGCGGTTCGACACGAAGACCAAGATTGTGAGGTGCCGCTCGGAGCCAACAAATTACTATCTCACTGTCCGACCAAGCGTAGACGTCCGTAATGTCGATTACCGACTTCAAGGAAGAGTGAACGTGGTTGAGGAGTCGCGTGAGAAGAGCAGCTCCAGACAGTTCCAATTTAGGGGTAGTTAAGCGGGACCTAATGGGAGCCACCTTGCTTTTAGCAAGTACGAGATGGACGAAAGTATGGCCAGAAGAGCTCACCTTCCGCAAATATACAACAGCAGCATAACCCTTCTCAGAGGCGCCGCAAAATCCGTGCAGGGTAGCCCTGCATTTCCCTGGAGGGAGAAAGCACCTTGGCATGGAGACCCGGTCGATGTCTGGAAGGGAGGACACAATTGTGAGCTACTCTCGCAAGAGAGCACCGCTTATAGAGTCGTCCCAGCCCAACCCGGATATCCAGAGTTTTTGAAGAAAGCACTTAGCCAAAAAAATGACCGGAGTGATCCATCCATTAGGATCGAAGGTGCGAGCTACAGTTGACAACGCAGAGCGCTTGGTCCATGATTTAGGAGGGGGATCGAGTTTGACTCGATACGTGAAGGTATCCTGAACAGGCTGATATTGAATGCCAAGCACAGTCAACAAATTAGGATTGTCAGGGTGCTCGAATAGATGAGGGTCTTGTTGATCCTCTCCTGGGAGGTCCTTCAAAATATGAGGGGAGTTCGACAACCATTTGCGCAGCTCATAACCTCCTGAGCTCAGGATGGCAATCAATTCGTCTCGCAATACAAGAGCCTCCTCGACGGTGGAGGCAACCGTGCAAATATCGTCCATGTAGACCGAGGTCTCCAAAATAGAAGCCCCCCGAGCGTATCTTAGGCGCTCTCTCTCAGCGAGTTCGAGGAGGGTCCGCATGGCGACATACGGGCTGGACGGGAGTCCATAGGTGGTGGTGTTCAACTCAAACACTTGTATCGGATCGCTGGGCTTCTCGCGCCACAGTATCAGCTGATATCGACGGTCATCACGATGGACCACTGATTGTCGAAACATCATCCGAATGTCGGCTACAAAAACAACTTGATGCCGACGGAAGTGGGTCAAAATGTCGAATATGTCCTTGATCAATTTAGGACCAGAGTGTAGACAGTGGTTCAGGGACACCCCATTTGACGAGGGGGCGGAGCCGTCAAAAACCACCCGAATCTTACTCCCAGGGGACCTCAAGACCGCATGGTAGGGGAGGAAGCAGTGCTCCTGTGACCGCCAGTCGAAGTGAGACGGTGACATGTGACCCAGCTCTTGATATTCGCGCATGAACTCGACATACTTGTCGCGAAAGGCTAGATCGCGCCGCATACGGCGCTCCATAGAAAGCAACCTCTTTTCGGCCAGGGTACGAGATTGGCCCAAAGGGGACCGTGAGTCAAGAAAGGGTAAGCGGGTGACAAAGCGACCGTCGACACGGCGACCGGTATTGTTCTGGTAGAACAACTCGCACTCACGGTCCAGAGGGTTGACTCGGGGCGCGTGTGGTGGCTCCTCAATTTCCCAGAACCGCTGGACGATGTCCGAAAGAGACACGCCCGCCACAGATAGCGGGTCGGCTGTCTGACGCGGTGGAGACCACAGAACCGGTCCAAAGAAACTGTGCCCAAATACAGTGGACATGGCTGACAAGCCATCGGGCTGTAGGGCTCGTATCTCGCCTAACAGGATGAACCCCAGCACGTCGGCCCCCAGCAACAAATCTATAGGCCCAGGTTGGGACCTTTGAGGGTCTGCCGGTCTCAAGCCAGACGCACAACAAACCGCGCTGTCATTTATACGGGCATTAGGGAGAAAGCCTACAATATCATCGAGGACATTTACCTTAACTAAGATGTCTTTTGCAGGGCCAAACACTAGCCTTGCTTGTCCCCTAGGAGCAGGAGGCTCTGCACCTCCAATACCTACCATTGGACATGATTTAGAGCTCCAGGGGAGCCCCAGTCTTCCCACCAACCGAGTGGAGGCCACACAGCGTTGTGAACCTGAATCCAATAGAGCGCGAACGGTTAAACTGTCGCCACTCGAGTTGTACACCTTCACTGATGCCGTCGGCAATAGAACAGTTTGACAAGTGGACTGTGGACGGCTTAAAGGATCAGTGAAGGCGGCCGTGGTGGGAGCTAGGGCGGCAGCTTCCTAGCTGGAGCCGCCTCCGTCGGACCGGCACTCAAGCTGGGGGTCCGGAAAGCGGCATTCCGGCGGCATCTCACTGACCCGTGGATGAAAATCGCAGAACGGGCCTACCTGGGGGGCTTCTGGGAACCTTGGCCTTGAGGCCCTGGACAGATTCGAGGTCGCAGGGACCCCGAAGTCGCGGTACCGACCAAAAGGGGGGGCGGGTGGTACTCCAGTCGCGGCCGCTCTGCTAATGGGGGTGAGAAGGGTCTCGCTGACCGCTGAGTGGCCGTAAAGTCCCTCTCAACCCGCTGAGGGGGGTGACGAACCCCCCGCCCCTAGGGGAACGACCCCCCGGCTAGTCGTAGGAGGAACCCCCTTCAAAACGAGGGGCAAGGTTGTCGGCAGGAGAGCGACGAGCGTCGCCTGTCAGGGGGCGTGGCCGGTCGCCCCAGCCCGTGGGGGATGAGGGCCCGGCAGAGCCCCAAGAGGAAGCGCCGTTCGCACCCAGGCACAAAATCGCGTGGTAATTTGCCCTGGCAGTGCGGACAGGGCCGCTGGTGCGGGCAGTCTCGTTGGAGGTGCCTTTCTAAACATGAGTAGCACCAGCAACGCTCCCTGGCGATGGTTCGTCTCGCTGGGGCAGGCTTGCCTAATAATTTAGGGCACGGCGTCACCCGGTGTTCGGCTGCTCTACAATAGGAGCAGGGGGGTGCCTCCCTGGCCACTAGGCCACTATAAGAAGGTAGGGGGCGACGCCCTTCCGCAGGAGCACCACTCGGTCTGAGGGGGGTTGACGACGACTTGCCCGGGGAGTTCCGCCTCTCCCTGGGCACGGTTCGGTTGGCAGTCCGTAGGTCTTCGACGGTGCCCGCTGCGTTTTCGATCTGCCGGCACTGCTCCTCCAAGAACCGCAGCAGATCCCTGAAGGGAGGAATATAGGAGGCGCCGTCTCCACCGTAGCTCTCCTCAAAATGGAGCCGAAGATCGAGAGGCAGGCGGGACAGCACAATATGGAGCAACAAAAAGGACTATTCGTCCACCGGCAAATCCAGCCGTCTCAACGAATTGCAGGCCACCAAGACCGAATTTACGATGTCCGGTCGTAGTCGGGCCCGGTCCTTTAGCAGCGGGAGGTTCAACAGGAGCTTGACGTGCTCGTCCGCAATTCGCCGTACGTTGGCATACCTTCCGGCAAGGAGGTCCCGAGCGTTCAGGTAGGCGTCGTCCGACAATTTCAAATGGCCGACGACGCCCAGGGCTTCCCCCTCCAGTGAGGCCAGGAGATACGCCATCTTCTGGCTTGGTGTTAAATCCCTCCGGGCGTCCACTAAGCTATCAAAAAGTCCCACAAATGGTAACCATTCGGAGAGGACCCTGGAGAACCTTGGCAGGTCCAGAGTTGGAAGTCGTCCCAACAGCTCCGGCTGAGTAGGCTGCTTTTGAGGGGATTCGAGCAGGCCATTCAGCCGAGCCTGACGCGCGTCACTAGCCTGCTTGGCCCCTGCCTCAATCAGGTCATCCGTGAGAGCAAAAAATTGCTCATAGTCGGCGAGGCAGGAGTCTAGGACTCCCTGTTCCGCTCCCGAAGCCAGAAGCTCGGAGCATGCCTCCTCCACTACGGCCCTTCGGGCCATGACTTGCTCGAGCCGCTTCTCCAAACTATGGATTCGATCTGATCTCCCTATCAAGCTGTGAGCATTCGCAGCCCAGCGCAGTTCCGCTTGCAAGCGGAGCTTCGGTGACCGGTGCGAAGGCATCATTACAAGATACGATTATCACCAAATTAAATTCAGTACAAATTACTCTACAAAATTAATTTAATTATTACAATCAAATTAACACAAATACGAAATACTATTTCTCAAATCAGCAAATTATACTACGCAATTAATTTAATTAGTGTAATTACGGTTCATCAAACACGATTATTATAACGATAGTACAATAATTCACCTAAACCCTCCGCTTACTCCGCCTTACGGGCGTGGCTCAATTCTATCTACCACTAACAAAGTAAGCGACCAGAGAAAAGAAAAGAAACAAAAAAATATTTTTATTACGTGCCTTACTGTCCTCCTATACACCGGTCCTATCCGCTAATAAATAACACGCGAACAAACAAAATTATTATTACGCACTGCAACAAAACAGAACCTACAGCCACGTGGTTACTACCGCTATCTTAACCAAAATGCTCAAAATGCTACGTATTGCGCTGAGTGGTTACAAAACCCATCAGGAGAACCAACGCTCTCGCTACCAAATTGTTACGGCCTCTAGTTACCCGGACAAAGGTCGTTGAACCCGGGCCCACCAGGAGTCCAACTCGACGAGTAACAGGAGGTCGGCCTAAAATGGCCTTGTGGAATATTAAGCTATAGCGGCTAACAAAGAACCAAACAAAACTTACCTTTTTTCGTCGAAGTAGGGTCAACCCTGGGAAGATTCAGGTGTAAGTATGTGTGTTATTGTGTTATGCTCAGTACGTGTTATATTATGTAACCGGACTTCCCGCTGGTTGCAGAACAGCAGATCCAAAGGCTTCACCTCTATTCCAATATGGGATCCATTGAAGGGGCCAGCAGTCACAGAAAACACTTCAGAGTCTAGGAAATTATGCTCGTTTATTACTTATTAATTATAGTCAATTCAACTATCATCAAGTTAATCCAAACAAATTCAACAAGCATTAACCGAACCCGCGTTACAACACACGGACTGCTAGTGAAAGCACTATATCACCGGACAGCGTAGCAAAAAACGTAAGGTTCGCGAAGTATAAACGTCTGGGTTGCGAGGCGGCAATTATATTAACAAAACGCGCAACTACACAGCTCCACGCTCCACGGCTAGTAAACGAAATCGGATGATGCCGGCGCGGCCGTCTGCCGCACCTGCCCGCACTCCCCTCGCCTCCGCCATCAGGCCCGTTTCCCGCTCGAAAACGCGCGCCGACGCAGGTTGCAAAACGTTAAAATTAGGCCTAAACATGTAGATAAAATAATAAAAGGAGAACACAAAATAACGTAATAGTCAACAAAAACGGAAATAACTAACAACTCTACATTAAATAATAACTCTACATTAAATAATAATCAAAACCAGTAACAGCGACTTAACAAAATTATTAACGAAAACAACAATAATTTTGTAAAAACGTGTCTAGCTCACAAATTTGCGAAACCGGGATATTCATTTTTTAGTTTATGGTATCTTGTTACCATTTATGCCCAGTGGCGGCCCTATCAAAAATTTTAGGTGGTGCGAGATCTCATTGTGGCGGACCTCTAAATACAAAACCTTATAATAGTATTCTTCTACTATGCAGTTGCTGCGTTTCGTGATTTTAAATAGTATAAGTATAATATGGCAGGATTGAAAGATGACCTTATCACAAAAATTGATAGGGGCGTACTCCAATGGTTTGGGCACGTTGAAAAATGAGTGAAGACCGAATGGTGAAGAAAATATATAGAGCGAAATTAAATATTAAAAGGCGTCGAGGTAGACCGAGACTAACTTTCGAAGACCGTGTGAGCAAATTGCTCGAAGAGGGGAGGGTCAAGAGTACTCGGATACCTAGACGTGCATGTATGAAGAAGTTAATGAACCTGAAAGAAGCGAAAGAGGTGTGTAAGGATCGTGACACTTGGCGATCTGTTCTCTCTGGCTACCCCGTTAGGGATTGTGCGTGAAGATAAGTAAGTAAGTAAATAGTATAAGACCTATCAAATATCTACAGGTGTATATATGCGGGGCAAGCACAGTTGTGTCCGTCGCTCTTGCCATAGCAGTTGTTCTCTTATTCGCGTTAAAAAATGTTGTTCATTCCGTTCGCACTACTCTGTTGCGCTCGACAACGCCACTATGCTTGCCCAGCTGCTGGGACTAGTTGCACAGATTATTTTAAGAGTTAAATATCTTCTTTGATAACTATTATTTAAACAGTTGTGCTGCAGACACTGTTAAAAAAAATAAAAGAACTACCAGCAACAAACTTATTGAAAAGCCTGAATTTTTATTTATTCGGAATTATTTAACTTCTAGGCCAGGGAATTTTCGACGGAAAAGATGACCATAGTTTATAGATATGACAGTTTTCTTGACACATAGTAGAAACATAGGTAACTTTTTAATGTTTTAATGTACCATATTACAACTAGACAAATCATATTATGCCCATCTGTTTAGGAATTATTTCCATTTTGTGTAAAAGTTAACACGTATCATAGAATTTTGATAGTTTAAGTCATGGAACCAATGCGTTTGTAATTGTATCAATCACACCTACTACACAAATGATAATTTCTTCGGGATCGGGCTGGCTTAAAAATTGGATCTATCTGTTATTAGAGAGCATATAAAAAGGCTCGGTACTGTTGCTAAAAATTTTTTATACCAAATTTAATGCACAAAAGAAAAAGCCACAGAAAGACACGTGTAATAAGCGTGACCTATTAGAACTAAAAATCTGAGATACCACTTCACAAGAAACCAAATTAAATTTAGAGAAGGAAAGAGAGCAGCACCATAAAGAAGCTGAAGACGCACGTGCAATGAAAAAACAAGACATGACTTTGGCTAAGACCTAAGATCATATTGAAACTCTGACTTTTGATATGGAGAAGACGCTGCTACTGCCAAGAATTCCAACCAGCATAGTGTTTTACAAGCGCTAACTGTGGCTGTACAACTGCGGAGTGCATTCAGGAAATGCCAGTAAAGGGTTTTGTTATGTCTGGTTGGAAGGAATAGCAGGCAGGGGAGCACAAGAAGTAGGCTCCACTTTACGCAAACATAAATCTTTAAATCTAGACCAGAAAGTCAAAGAACTCATTCTGTGGTCAGACTCCTGTGGTGGTCAGAACCGAAATATTAAGTTGACTCTGCTATTATTTGCAGTATTAGAAGAAAATTACAATTTAGAGAAAATCACCCTTCGATTTATGGTTCCTGGGCATAACTACTTAGAAAATGATAGCGAGTTTAATGATATCGAATCAGCTTTAGAAACCCATACACGGCTATACACTCCGTAAGACTACATTGATGTGATGACCAGCTGTTGCAGGAGAACAAGTTCACATTTACTGTTGTGGCTTCGGAACAGTCCCGATAAAATATCCTTTTCCTAAGTATTTTCTATCCTCCCGCCTTTCCTTTATACGCAATACTCAAGAATGGTGCGCTACCTATTGTCAAGAATAAGAAGAAACAAAATGGCCGCGTACGCATAAAACATGTTCGTTACCGCTCGTTTAAAATTCCTCAATAAATAAAGTTGTAAGACTATCGTGCAATTGCTCGTGTCCATATACATTCGAAGTGCAGTGTGGGGTCTATGTATACACTAGAACTTCAACATAAATATTTTACACTTCACCATAACCACGAGGAGTGATCCAGTCTTGTGAGTATTGTGAGCCTTATCTACCCAGTTCTAAAACCATTTTCATTTACTTCCCGGTCGGGATCATCGGGTTAGCCAGCCCTTGGTCTGGTTGTTCTTTGGTTCCCAAAATCACTAACGAAGCACTTTGCGAAACATTCAAGCCGTAACATAATTTCTGGTCCATACGATCCGGGTACCTACGAATTACTATTTTAATACAGTCCGCTCCTTATTAAGATAATATCAAGTTCAATTTCTAAGGAAAACTTTGGTATTTCAATCTATTTTTATTTTAATTGCAAATAATTAGTTTATTTCAATCACAATCCTGCTAGACTTGAATACGCGTTAAGTGTTTCGTATTGCTCAGACTTTGCAGACTTATCTTATTTGGTTGAGTTATATTTGCTAAGTTTACTTCGAATGTGCATAGGTATTCTTCGCGTAAAAAAATTATATTAACTTGAGGGTATTTTATAATTATTGTTTTGATGATGATTGATTTATGGAAATTACTCATTTGGTCTTGTAATAATAGCAATTAAGTATTGAATAAATACTTGTATATCGTTGAATGTTAAGCCGTTCGTTAATTGTTAGATTAAAAAACGTTAACATCAATATTTGAATACCAATTTTGGTTTGAGAAACTTAAATATTCCTTTAAATATTTATAGTTAATAGTTATACTTAACATTCTTATTTAATTTTTCGTTGTTATTTTTAATCATGTCGCAAGAAGAAATTAAACTTAAACTTCTTACGTCACAACGCGAGTATGTTTTTAGTTCTATTCAAACTCTTTTCGATTTATCTACTCAAATACGAGAAGACTCAAGTTCATCTAAAGTTAGCTAATTTAAATCTAGATTTCTTAAAATTGAGAACATTCGTGATGAATATGTTTTGTTTACGGAAAAATTAATTCCTTAAAACTGGCTCTGTTTCCTAAATAAAAAATTGATATGCAAGCCTTATCTGCATTTGATGATATGTACTACGAAGTCCTAAGTTTTGCCTCGGAGATGTCCCTACCGGAGAGCAAACAAGGAAGCAGCCCAACGTCCGCTGACGTTAACCAGGCCATTAAGCCTGACACGGAAAAGGTTCAAGCTAGATTGCCACTATGATTGAGCTTCTAAAGTTTGATGGAAAAATTGAGAATTGGCAAACATTTTACGACACTTTCGCAACCTTAATTCATAATAATAAATCAATCGCGAATATTACTAAATTTCATTATCTCATAACTTGCTTATCGGGACCCGCTTTAGGGATCGCAAAGAAGATAAAACTAACTTCCAATAATTATCAGCTTGTTTTCAATGAACTTGTTAAGCGTTATCAAAATATGCGCATTTTAGCCGTGACGTATTTAGATCAAATAAATAACTATCCTTATTTAAAAAATCCTAATTACAATGATTTACAAACGTATACTAATATTCTTTGTGGGTCAGTCAATGCCCTTAAGGCCTTAGAGCTAGATGACTTAGGCGATTTTATTTTATTTAACGCAGCGTTTCGTGCACTAGATTCTGATACGCGCCACCGCTCTGAATCTGAAAATAAATCACAAATTCCCTCGTTTCGAAGTCTTATGCAGTTTCTTCAAAACTATGTACAGGTTTTAGAAATAAATGCTAGTGTTGACATTAGGACTAAGTCTTCTCGATATTTAGCCGGTAAACAAATCAAGTATGTTTCACCGCGGGCATCGAACTTCAAACGTTCCGTGCTCACTACTCAATCTAAGCACACTAGTTAGAAGCAGCTGGCTTCACTACAGTGCTATTATTGTGGCGCAGCGCACAGTATCTATAAGTTCCCCACGTTTCAATCTTTAGACAACAATGCTAGAATAAATGTTGTCAAACAAAATCATTTATGCATTAACTGTTTACGAAAACATTCTCTTGATAAATGCGATTCAAAAATGAGATGTTTTATCTGTAGTGGTAATCATCATACTCTGGTACGCATCGACAACCAAGTTCTATCACCGACCGCGGTGACCACTGGTTCGAGTAGTGCCCACACTAACACCAGTACGTTCGTGGGAGAGGCTCATGGCTCGTGCGTGGCGCTGCTCGGGACGTGCATGGTGCGTATGCAGGACTCTACTGGCACATTCCACCAAGTCAGAGCGCTCATCGATAGCGGCGCTCAGGACTGCTTCATCACGATGAAGTGCGCAAAAAGACTTGGTTTTCAATTGCGTCGATGTACCACAACTGTGGCTGGACTTGGACAACAGTCTGTGTGTCAAGTCAAAGGAGTGACTCAATGCTCTATACGCCCGTGTGATTCGAATGACCCGCAATTCAATATTAATCCTATAGTCATCGATAACATTACTTCTAAAATGTCAACCACTGATATTCCCCTGGCGGTCCGAGACTGTTATAAGCACTTATTATTAGCTGATCGTGACTTTGACAGACTGTCTGATGTTGATTTATTGCTAGGTGCTGAAGTATTTCATCACATCTATGACGGCCGTGTCATTCAACCAGAGCCCGGCTATCCTGCTGCTTTACATAGCGTCTTTGGTTGGGTTCTTTCAGGACCCACAAATGTAGAAAGTCAGGTAAAATCGGTTGGCACTTCGTTAATTACTTCAACGAATTCATTGGATAAGATGGTAAAACGATTTTGGGAAGTCGAGGAACCACCTCATCAACATATAGCTGCTCCAGAGGATGAGGAGGTCGAACGCCTGTATTCTACTCAAACTTATAGGGAAT